>CAUZXS010001117.1:595118-702618 GCA_963585895.1 Sepioteuthis lessoniana | reverse complement strand
TGGTTTTTTTCAGCAGATGTCTACATTTTTTTCATTGGTCCTGTAACTTGGTTTGGTTACAGGGGTGCTACTCATATAGCATGTCTTGGGCAGGAATAGCCTGATGGAGTCCATCCCCTTCCAGGTTTACAACTGGTTTGAATTCAGAATTTTCCTTCTTCTTAACCAGTTTTCATCCAAAGGTTAAGCAGCCCTCTCTGCTCTACAATTTTACTCATAGCTGGAGGGACAATACTTGAATTTAAACCTGAACAAGGCTGAGTGCATTTTACATAATGCTCATATCCTTGGATATGAGCACTATGTAAAATGCAAACAGCCTTGTTCAGGTTTGAATTTGGGTTGCCAAATCCACTTCCTATAACAATAACCATTAAAATATAATATATAAAAAAAGATACTGCCCTGATGGCTGAAGCTATAGAATACACCAACTTCACCTCTGCAGAGGAGTAAGACTTCCACAATCCACCAATGAGGCTACCTGTTGACTATGGGTGGCAACCCATAATGCTTCAGGACAAAATCCTGAGACCCACTTGGCTGGGACTGCAGAATACATTTACAGCTTCTCTGCAGAGGGGTAACACTCCCCCAACAAGTGTCCTCATAATACGACACTAAACAATCAGATGGTGAGGTTCGAGTAATGCTGGAGCTTTGGGGAATGCAGAGTACCCCTTTATTACTATCACTCCCAGGCCCACTCTGGCCCAGATTGATAGTACCTGAGAGGATCCTATCTATGGGTTAAATAGAACTAAACTATGTACTAATGTTAAACTGAATTGTTTGAAATAGAACTGTTTATTTGTATAAAAATTGATTTGGCATTAAATAACCTACAATGGTTAATATGCAACTTGCAACACACCACTTTGGCCATTATTTGGCTTGACAGGTAGTTGGAGAGGTCCAATCCAATCAATCAACAGGTTACATCCAGCCCTAGCACCTAATATGATTGTCCAGACTATATTTTTCAATTGCTCTTGTGACAAACCCAACCTTATTTTATCTTAAAGGTGCTAGAAGGTGGTGACTGAGATACTAATACTTGAAACCATTTAAAATGTATGGAAACAAATGATTTAAATTAGATAGAATTACTAATATTAAATAGCAATACTTGAATTTATTTAACTGTGTGCAAACAAGTGATTACTATTACTAACTGTGCACAAACAAATGATTAATAATAAATTAGATAGAAATATTTGATAAATAGAATTACTGATGTTAAATAGGAATACTTGAAACCATTTAACTGTGTGCAAACAAATGAGCTCTACTTGTTTAAAAATAAAGTTACCAACCAACTATTCACTTACAAATTATATGTATAAAAAGGATTTAGCATTAAATTATCATCAAGGGTTGATATGCCATTAAACCAAACAGCCTAACTTTTAAAAACATAGTTCTGTGAAAAGTGGTCATAACTAAAACATCAAATCAGAATAATTGTTTGTTTTCATTTTTGGCTTATATCTTTATATCATTCATATTCATAAGGTTGTTTATCTTTTCCTGTGACTTTGTAAATTTGCTGTCTTTTTTTTTTTTTGTATTTTCTTAGTATATAATTTAGCAGTGTCATGGCTATAACAATTAGAAGTCATGAGAGTGAGTCTCTCTGGAAGATGCCTCTTTGGATTTTTACATCAGTAAGGGTTTGTCTATCCACTCTCCAGCTTTCCATAGGTCTCATGATGAAGTCTACAATTTGTTCTAGTATTTTGAACATTTTCAGAGATTCTGTTATCCATGTTTGCCAGATCATGTCAAGTGCCATTTGTAATCTATTCATGCCATGGCTACATTTTTCTTCCTTGTTTTAACCTCCTTTAGAAGGTATTAGTTTATATAGATCCTTTGTTCTTCTAGTTCCTTTATGACATCCTTTATGTTCTTGAAATATTTTAACTGCTTTCAAGCAAGTACTAAATTTCTTCACTTATTTGTGCTGTAAGGATATTTCATATTATATTCAAACATATTATCAGTCTATAGTTACTTGGAATGGTTCCCTTTTTGAGATCTTTTTAGATCAAGGTAGTTTTTCCTTTTGTTATCTAGTTGAATATTCTTGCTTCTTGTAGGCAAGTATTAGTTGCTTAACTAATCTATCATGGATGGATGTGAACATTCAATAGGAGTAAACGACAGATGGTGGGTCAAAGTTCAAATCTCTTACTATGTGAAATTGTGAATGTACTTGTTGATAGTTATATGTAAATTAAATGAGAATTAGGTTCAGAAAAAGTGGAGGAGTTGAGTTTTAGACACCAAGTGAAATGTATATATTTTGAGATTTAAGCAAGATCCTCTCCTTCATTGGAGGTGGGTTATGATTATGAAGAAAATGAATCTTTCTGCCATTGACTAAACAAGAACCACCTCACATATCCCAGAAAGGTCTAATAGCATCCAGAATAAATGTGACTGGGTCTTTGTAAGAATATGTTTGTCTGTTCTTTTATCACTGAGATCAAGTGATGAACTCTTTGTCTCCTAAACTTTTCAAGAGACCAAATCGGCAAGAGAACCAACATTATTACATTAATAACAACCTGTCAAAATAACTCTGATCAAGAGACTAAGAGAGCTGTGATACAATAGGAATATTCTTATTGGTTAAAAGCTTGTTCCCAGAGAGTTTTTCTAAAAAGTAATCAGACTGATTTTGATATTTTCAGGTTGGCAACTCCGACAGAAAATCAGCTGTTCACTGTAAATTCAGAATCAATCATTCTCAAAGATAAATGTTGGTTTAACTCTTTTGTCAAACTTTCCTTGGTTCATGAAATAACCACTTGATCAGAACATAGTTTATTGTTTGTATTATTACTCTTAGGCCATCTAAAAATGTCTTCTGCCACCTAAAGATCTGTTTCCTGGAGAGAACCTACTCTCAATAAGCCTCTGTTAGGTTGTTAAATACTTCTATCGCATTATCATGAAGTTTGGTAATAGAATCCAAAGTTATATTCTATTACACACTTGTAATAATTTGATATTCCTTTGCTGAAATTAAATTTTATAAGGCAAACATGAACTGAATGTTTTTTACATGTGTTCAAAGTCAATATTGATCAGCTAATGTTTAATCAGGATTGCCAATTGGAAAAAAATTTTTTTAAATCAGTCTTATTACTTTGGAAATCAACTTTATAAATGTAAAATATTAAATTGAATCTTTATTGAATTTATTTACAATTCCATTTTTGAACACTTGATGAAAAAATGTTAAGCCACTTTGTCTCCATGTAACTAGTAAAATTAAACCTCAACACAAATCATTCTTGCCATCTAATGTTAATAACATTCGACAAGATTCCTCACATTTTGTCACATTTTCCTCAGTTAAGGAAGTGATCAGTTAACTGGAATGAGGTTAGTCTACCACAGTCTTTAAGCTATCTAAAAATAACTTGTATTCCCAATATAGAATCTGATCTCCATAAGTCTGTGTTAACTTGATAAATATTTCTGTTGCATTTTCTTGAAGTATAACCAAATTTCATCTTGTGTCCATTTTTGTGACAAATTAATCAAACACGTTTGTTATCATCTGAGAGAATTCAGCAGACTATGCATTCTAAGAGGTTAACATAAACTGAATGTTTTCATGAGGAACATTTATCAGCTAATTTTTAATCAGGGTTGCCAACCTGAAAAATTAAAATAAGAAAACACTTTTGCTATTTTCTCAACCTAGATATTGGTTCAATCTCATTATTGTATTCATCTAACATTAAAGGTAACATTGGAGTAAAATGAATATGATTTTAATCTATCTATCTATCTATCTATCTATCTATCTCCATTTAAAATTTGTACATATATGCAGTTATATTAATACATGTCTAAACATTTATACATAAGTTCAATCTTGTGATCATAAGAGTTTGTTTGCATAACATAAACTAAGCAATGAACATATTAAAAGCCAATATAAATAATTTTTCCCTTTTTAAAACATCATATTATATATTTCAATGTTTTTTCAATTTTATATTTAGTGTCCATATTATCTAATAATATCACATTTAAGCACTCTAAAGCTATTCAAGATTGAATTTTAATAATATGATGAATACAATGTTGATCTAGTTTTTAATTCAATTATTTTCTAGAGAAATATTCTCTTTAAACTGATGAAATTATATAAAAGTAAATTAGATAAGTAAATATCAAAATATGAAAAAACAAAATATTCAGAGGATGTATTTATTGATATATGATACTATGCTAACTTTTAATATTTCATCTTTTTGTCAAACCATCCTCAGGGTGATGTTAGAATGCTGTGTTATAATGCTTCATCTAAAAATTATTTTCCAATGAAAAAATAAAATGAAAAAATTCTTAGCATTCTATAATTGTTAAAAGCATTTAATTTCAAAATGTAGTGATGTAAGTAATGTTTGAATTTTAAAAAAAAGATACTATATAGATTTAAAGATTTTTTTAAAATTTCATAAGAATTAAGACCTTTTTTAAATTACAAAAAATGATGTTGATTTAAGCAATTTAAGAATGTTTTTAAATTTACATTTTTAAAAGTGTTTATTATTATCATTACTATTATTTCTTTTCTTTTTTTCAATTCAAACAATTTTTTTATATTAAGTGAAATAACATTTTTATTGTGGTTTGCAATCAAATTCAAAAAATATTCTAATTAAAAATCATATCAAAACTATTGAAAGTAAGTATAATATAATACTATTTTATAAAAAATAATTTGAATAAGAGATACTGTAACTAGTTAGAACTAATTTAACTAAATAGGGGGATAAGTTGAAAAAAAAACCAGGCCTTTGATAGTGTTTTATTGTAACTATCTGGAAACCAATAATATTTCTAATTGTTTGATAGTGTTTTACTGTAACTGTCTGGAAACCAATTATATTTCTAATTATTTAATGGTGTTTTATTGTAACTGTCTGGAAAATAATTATATTTCTAATTGTTTGATGGTGTTTTATTGTAACTGTCTGGAAACCAATAATATTTCTAATTGTTTGATGGTGTTATATTGTAACTGTCTGGAAACCAATAATATTCCTAATTGTTTGATGGTGTTTTATAGTAACTGTCAAAAAGTGTATCTTCCATTAAGCAGCTGAGAAACTCAAAATGGAAATATCAGAATTAGATAATGCTCACATTTTCAAACTACAACATAATTGAAATTTCTATGCAACAACTACAATAAATCGAAATATGTTGGTAGGAACAATCTTGTTCATAACATATCAAATACCAAACTCAGTACAGTTGAGATGGAGTTATGATAAAAACTATGTTGATGAGACTTTAAGATCAATCAAAAAGCATATTTATGAACACATCTGAGAATTTAAAAAAATTTAGTGACAGAAATGCGTTAGTAAAACAATTTAGAAACCAATCATGATTTTAATTTCAAAGATTCAAAAATTTAAGTTAAAATACATAATAAACAACACAGAAAGATTGTTCAATCTAGCATTATTTCTAATTATAACACCATCAAACAAATGCCTGGTTTTTCAACTTATCTTCTTATTTAGTTGAATCAGTTCTAAATAGTTACAATATCTCTTATTTAAATTAGTTTTTATAAAATATTAATAAATTATACTTTCAATAGCTTTGATATGATTTCTAAACTTGAATGTAGACCACAATAAAGATGTTATTTTATTTAATATAAAGATTTTTTTAGACAATAACTATGGAATTTTTTTAAAAATGTAAATTTCAAAACTTTTCTAAATTACATACATAGACATTGTTTTTGGTAATTTTTTAAAAAAATTCTTAATTCTTATGATAGTTTTTAAAAATTTCTGAATTACACAGATAAACATTAATTTTGGTAATTTTTAAAAAATTCTTAATACTTAGGAAAGTTTTTAAAGCAGAAAACTATTCACAATAATAGAACACTAAGAATCTTTTTTTTATTTTTTCTTTAAAAATGATTTTTGGCTGAAATATCATGATCACACTTTAACATCACCTTGAGGATGCTTTAACAAAAAAACAAAACATTAAACATTGGCATATTTTCATATATAAATAAATACATCCTCTGGATATTTTGTTTTTCAGATTTTGATTTTTATATACCATCAAATTTATTTCCATTTTTCTCTAATGTGTGTATATATATATATATATATATATATATATATATATATATATATATATATATTAAAGAAAAATGGAAATAAATCTGTATATATGTGTATATATATATATATATATATATATATATATATATATATACATTATAGAAAAATGGAAATAAATCTGTATACATATATATATATATATATATATATATATATATATATATATATATATATATATATATATATATATATATATATATATACACACATTCATACACACACAAGATCACCCATAAATAAGCAGACTCTAAACAATTTTTAAAAAAACAATTCTTTCAATGAATTTCTATTGTAAAATCTTTAGTAATGCATTTATATTATACATATAATAGGTTTATTCTATTAGTTATACTTGCTTTATTTTTGACCACTGATAATTTCTTTATTTTCTCTGTATTTCTAAAGTAAAACGTTAAGGAATGCATTTACACTGGACATATAATAGCCCTATTTTATCCGTAATACTTGCATTAATTTTTGACCTAACATTAACTTTCTTCTTGATTTTCAGTTCACATGACACAAATTAGGACTCAAAATTTGCTGAAATAAACCTTAGATCAAAATTTGCAGAAATTGGTGATAAACCACTAAATATTTCTCTACTGCTAAAAATTTTTAATTTGTAAGTGCAGAAAATATATTTACCAACCCCTCTGAACAAGCAGGATGTGACACAAGTTTACATTTGATCCAGTTGTTCACAGTGAATTTAAGTAAATTTATTTCTCTTCAAAATTACAAGTCTATTTTTCTACATCTTCTCCATTTTAAGTTAAATATTTTTCCAAATGTTCTGTCCACTTTTGCATTCCATCTTTGAAGAATGTTTTCAGTTTACTTTTGATAGAATTATATACAGTGAATTCAAGTAAATTTCTTTCTCTTCAAAATTACAAGTTTATTTTTCAACATAGTCACCATTTCAAGTTAAGTATTTTTCCAAATGTTTTATCCACTTTTACATTCCATCCTTGAAGAATGTTTCTAGTTTACTTTTGACTGAATTATACACAGCAAATTCAAGTAAATTTATTTCTCTTCAAAATTACAAGTTTATTTTTCAACATCATCCCCATTTTAAGTTAAAAATTTTTTCAAATGTTCTATCCACTTTTTCATTACATCATCGTAGAATGTTTCTATTTTATTTTTGACCCAATTGTACACAACAAATTTATCTTCGACATTGAATGAAACATTTTGACCTCACAACAACTTTTTTATTTTTTGGGAACAACCAGGAATCTGATGGTACCAAATTTGGAATTTACAGAGTGTGTGTGGGGGTGTTAAACAACTTTTTTTTAATTTTATATTTGAAAATACGACTAAAAAATTGAAAAAAATACTTAAAATTAAATATACTGAATACTGGAAGGTAGAAAATCAAGAAACTGATAAAAAAATAGTTAACAATGTGTGTGAATTGATAAATAAGAATGCTTATTCCTATAAAACAAGTTTCAGACCATATGCAATAATGAAATTGGTGTTAAAATGAAGAGAATTTATTTCTCTTCAAATTTACAAGTTTATTTTTCAGTAAAGACACCATTTTATACTACACATTTTTTCAAAATATTCTACCCACCTTTTCTTTCTGTCCATGCTTATAGTAACTGGTTTACTTCTGATTAAACTACACACAACAACTTCAACTCTGGCATCAAAGAAAAAATGAAACCTCTCAATTTTGGAAATAACTAAGTCTGATGGTACCAAATTAGGGCTTTATGGAGAGTGTACAATAGATGTGAATTTCAAGCTTCCCATCATTTCTACCATTTGTTAACTGCAATACAGCCTCATATTGTTATTATGCAAAAAAAGTTCTACTTTCAGCCTTTTTATTCTGTAGACTTAACCATAGCTATAAATAAGAAAGCAAGAAGGAGGTATACAAGCAAAGAATAACAAAAAAAAAAAAAATCAAATCACTGCATACTGACTGCATGGAAAAAGAATGGACATGTTATGTGACACCTATTGAGGTTAGGTGCTATGGGTTTCTGGGACACTCAGTCATTTCCTTTCTTTCAAATATAGGCATCACTGTTCACTGTTTGAAAAGTGCTTTGCATCATCTTCAGATCACTATTCAACAGGCATCCAGCTGGATTTGGTCAAAGTCAAAATACTAAGCAAATAAAATACATGCAATATTACCCCTTCCCATGTACAACTCAAGTGTTTACATAAAAGAAAATGTACAACTTAAGATGTTGAATTATGTACAATTTCCCATGTACAATTCATGTGCTTACATAAAAGAAGACATAATATCAATGGACGTTAATAACAATCACTACAAGTGTATCACTAACAGCCAAAAGTAAACACGGGGGTGTCCTCGTGGTGTAATGGTTAAAGCGATGGACAGTGGAATCGTAGTATGCGAGTTTGTACTCCAGTCGCGCTATTACGTTCACTTTCGGGCAAATACCCCTGGGAAAGGTATGAACCCCCTTATCCTCCCAGCTATGGGTTAAAAAGTACCACTTCTGTTCTTCAAGGAGAATGGCTTTGGCATTAAATAACCTAAAAAGAGTTGATATGCCATTAAACAAAGAAACCAAACCAAAAGTAAACATGTTTAGAAAATAAAAAATTACACTTAAACTGCAAAGATGAACATTCGTTATTTTGTTTGTCTTCATACCCTGTCCACTTGCAAAAGCTTCTTGTGGCACTGGGGGGTAGCAGTAATGACTTGGCCACTGAAACTGTGTTATTACCACTAGTTGGTGGTTGATTAGAACAGGGTATCCCACATGCTATCACATGTTGCATGATAAGAAAAATGCTTTCGTAATGACCAGTTACATTTCTCTATTTCTGCTCACTCATCTGACTGATGTATAAAACTACTGCTTGTTACACAGTGAGATTTACATAGCTAATAGATTAAATGTAGAAGTATATTCTCTCTAATTAGTCTACCATATTCATGTAAGTTGATATAGGTAAAAAAAAAACAAAAAAACACAAGTTGCAGTGCAAACTAAATCAAGCAATCAGCAATCATGGCTGAAAGGATGTCAGCACATTGATTATATGAAGTAGTTAGAATGTACACTCAAACTGCCCTCTGGCCATTTAGTTGGATCAGGTTTTATCGCCATTATATTCATCAATGTAACATTAGTGTAACAGTTATCATTATAGGAAATAGAATTGGTAACCCAAACTCAAATCATTGACAAGGTTATTTGTATTTTACTTTATATTATTGTCCTTGTGAAAGGCATGAATCCATTGACTATCCCTCCCCATCTATGGTGTTGTGTACCAATGAATGAAGGAATGATGGGCCTGTAACACATTTCTTTATAAAAATATAACTCTCTCTTCTTTATAACTTGAAAGGTCTGAAATTGACTGTAAGTATGAGAGATAGACAGAAATAAAGGACTCAGACACAGGACTTGGACTAAGGCTGCTATATTGACTCTTTTCTTGATTACATTTTGAGTCTATATTCAGGGCCTTACATTCTTTGCTTCTTTAATGAGAGGTTCTCAGCCAGGGTATGCTGGGGGCTGCCTGCCCCTTCACTCTGGCCACTTGCCAACAGCTCTCTCAATCTGATTTGACAGCCTTTCTGACTGACTGTTCTGTCTTGGTATCTGTGTATATATAATTTCATAATGCCTACACATTCATTCCTGTTCTTCCTCCGGCTCTCAACCCACATGGTCTACTTCTGTTGTTCTTTTATTTATACAACTGGAACATCTAGTTTAGAAATCTTTAACTCGAAAATAGTAGAGCAGACTGGTTTCTTTAGCCTTGATGAGGCAACCAGTCTAAGAGAAGGCAAGCTCTGAATTTAAACATCTTCTTAAAAACTTACCTTGTATCACATCCTACACATCATAGAAAGGTTGGGTAAATATATACATAGCAGTTTATTTTATATCTTTGTTCTAGAATCTGGTTTCCTAGTCTCATACATACATAACTGTTTTTTTTTTTGTAATATATTTCTATGTAATATCCTTTCTTGCTTTATATTCATTGTATAAAATTTGTAAAATGTAATGTTATATGTTATGTATCTACTTCAACATATCAAGACCTCACACAGTTAAAAAAACAGACAGAGTGCTGTTCCTAACATCCCTAATGGCTATTTTGTTCTATACCTACTTAATTTCTTTCAGCTCACACAGGGCTACACATTCAATACATCTTCATTGGCTATCAACAGACATTCTTAGTATTTCTACATTAGTCACCGCGGGGGGGGGCTTTGAATATGCTGAATATATCCCCAACAGAGGGGGGAGAAATCCCCCCCAAATCGGGTGTCCTGGGTATGACACATCACTACATTTGATAATAAGGCTCCTGTTCTGGAGATTTGAGAAGAGTGAAGTACCCCTTCATTGTCATCACTCCTAGGTCCACTTTGACCCAGAGTGATTGTATCTGTTAGGGTCCCATCAAGGGATCAAATTCATATGTTTAAAAACTATTTGTATTTGATAGGAAAGAATATCTTAAAAAACAACTACACAAAAATATAAATATGAATGTATAATGAATGCAATTCTCTAACTTCTAGGCACAAAATATCCCTAGATGGATTGACATGTCATTAAAATCAATTGATCAAGCAATCAATCAATTAACCGTTGTCAAATATACAGTTAATATAGGTGGATTACAGTAAACTAAAATTTACATATAAATGTATTCACTGGTTCCAAAATAAGGAGTGTATCAACATTGCTCAGACTCCCTGTTATTACACTGTATATCATCCTAGGGCTTTAACGCATACTTCTACGGTTACATGCTTATGATTATAGATATTGTATTACTCCACATTAAAAACTTGGAAGATTTTATCAATACACATTTAAACATGTTTCTATCTCTATCAACATAACAAAATAAACTTGTAATGAGACTGAAGTTGAAGAAAAGATAATGTTTATATTCAAACATTTTTCTATCTATATCAATTGGTTAAAAAAACATGATAAAATTGTAAATAAACTTATGCGAATTGTACCTTCCAAATCTAAAGATGAAAAGGTCAGTTACAAATAGAAATCCATTATCAAATAAAAAAATTAAATAAAGAATTAATAAATCAAAAAGTCACTTACAAATTTTGAATCTGGCACCTGATTATAAAGTTTAGCCAAAGGAAACAAGAATAAATTGTCAAGAACCGATTTTTAGATATTTATGTGATTGCAGATAATGTACAAGGATGTAATTGGGAACAGGTCACATGACAACTAAATTAGTTAAAGAGCCAATCACAAATCACCATTTCTTTGTTTATTTAAGAACTGAATTGAGCTAGCTGACTGGCATGAATTTTTATTGTCCAACAAACATATTAGTATTATCTGACCTTTTTACTTTCTTGGCACCAGAGTACTGCCTAAAAAAGAGAATGATCTAATTTCAGTTCTTTATTTTTATTTGTTGATATTATATAATTGTAGATGTTAAAAAATCAAAAGTTGTTTTTATTCATATTGAGGTTTTGGTTTGAAATGTACCAGGAATGTTGATTCTAGGAAATTTAGATGAAAGAGGCTGAAGCCAAAGAAAGATGATGTTCCATCTATATTGATGGGTTCAAATTAAAATAACATGACAAAATAAACTTGAAAATAGACTTATGGGAACTGTACCTTTCGAATCTATAGATAAAAAGGTCAATTACAAATAGAAATCCATTATTGAATTTAAAAAATTAAATAAAAAATTAATAAATCAAAAAGTCACTTACAAATTTTGAATCTGGCACCTGATCATAAAGTTTAGCTAAACAAAACAAGAATAAATTGTCAGGAACTGATTTTTAAATATTTATGTGATTGCAGATAGTGTACAAGGATTGAAATTAAAGAAAAGATGATGGTTGAATTATTGTTAGCTGAGTAGCAGCTTTGGTATTAAAAAAACAAATGGCAAAATCATTCCATTTGATATTAATGTAGGAAAATTGACTTTGAATTGGTAAAATTACAAATAATACTACCTCTGTTCCATAATAGTTGTTATAGTTAGTGTATTTAAATTTACTTGCGAATGTAACAACTATTATAGGATAAAGAGCGTATAATTTGTAATGTTGCCATAGCAATAACAGTTCTTGGGATAAGCAGCAAATGAATAACAGAAAGGTCATTGAGAAACAGAGTCAACCACAAAATCTATCTAACATAAAAACATTTCATAGCTCATAAAACAGATAAACACACACACACACACACACACACATATATATATATTGCCCAGTCAGCTGGGGCGGGAGAATATGTATCAGAAAGAACTTTGTATTTTTGTTTGACACGTAAATTAACTTGACCGTTATGGTCATCGCATATTTTCACCCAATGAGGATGACTTATCCTATTCAGCCTAGACCATTTCCCATAGACCATAAGAATGGTGAAAGCCCACCAAACGATCTCTTCCTCAGAACCTTTCAAGCAGGACAGACGTACTTTCTGCCCACTCCCCTCATAGCAGCAGAATCACAACACCATGAGGAAAGCCATCTAATTTATGGAGCTTTGAGTCTACCCTCTGAGACCAAGGGTTCCCAGTTGAACATGAATTAGGTGCATTTAATCTGCCACTTACAGGAACACTTTTATGTTGCCTCTAACTTTTGCTATGTCTACAGCGACACGTAATTCTGCTCAGACATCCAGCTACTTCATTCCTGGTCAACCCTTTCTGGAGACCTTTATGCTTCACTCCTACAGGAACCAGGACCACACATTTATGGGTGACTACATCATTCGTGTCCTTAAATAGCAAGCACGACTTTTGCTACATCTACAGCGATGCATATTCCACTCAGACAACCAGCCACTTCAATTCTGCTTATCTATTTTGGAGACCTTTATTCCTCACTCCAAAATCTACAGGAGTACCAACTACTGGCAACAAATTTCAAATTTCTGATTTCAAACCTGTTAAACTCCACTTAAAAATTGACCTTGTGTCATATCCTGCCCGAGCGGAGGGGTTGGTAAATAGTACCAACTACTGGCAACACGCCAAATACCTGCTCAACCCTTTTATACATGTTTTCCTTCTCACAACAACAACCAGCACAAAAGGCTTCCTTTCAACTCAAGCTTTATTAAACTTCTAAAATTGAAAACCTTACGGCATCTTCATTCTTCTCCTTAATCTTCCTTTGAATATAGCGAGGAGGTAACGTAACAATTTTCCTTGCTAAAAATACACCAACTGCTTCTCTACAGAAGGGTAAGACCCCCGCAACAAGTGTCGTAAATATAATACTAAATAATCTGATGGCAAGGCTCCAGTAATTCTGGAGATTTGGGGAATGCGGGATACCCCTTCAGTGCCATCAGTTCTTGGTCCACTCTGACCCAGAGTGGTCACACCTGATAGTGTCCTATCTATGGGTTAAATAGAAGTAAACTGCATACTTATGCTAAATTGAATTACTTGAAATAGAACTGTTTTGATATTTAAACTGCATACCTATGCTAAACTGAATTGTTTGAAATAGAACTGTTTTTGACATTGAAACTATACTTACACTAAACTGAATTGTTTGAAAACTTTTAACATTTAACTGTGTGTGGACAAAAACTATACTTATACTAAATTGAATTGTTTGAATTAGAGCTGTTTGAAAAAACTGAATAGCTTTGAATAGAAATGTTTTTGACTACTAAATTGTGTACACATGCTAAACTGAATTGTTTGAAATAGAATTGATTATTTGTATAAAAATGGATTTGACATTAAATAACCTACAAAAGCTGATATGCCATTAAACCCAAACAACAACCCAACAATCAACACACACACACACACACACAGATATATACATATTTTAAGATAGGTAGGTCCATGAAGAGATTTGTATTTTTAAAATTTATTTATCTATTTTTTCTGTTCTTACATATGTGTATGTTTCCAGTTGGTTGCTTTTGTCAGAGAACATATATGGCACAAGGCCTTGTTAATGGGGTACTCAATGAGATTTGTACACAGGAACAAAATCAAAATAGAAGAAAACGGAAAGTTAAATATTTCAAAACCCCTATACCAACGTAGTCAAGGTAAATTTGAAATAATGCCACTATATCAAACCAACAACTACATGCTACTTCAAATAAAGGAAAAGAATTTTATTGATAAATTCAAACCAAAGTTGAATGAATCGTACACACACACAAATGGAAATAAACATACATACATACATACATATATATATATATATATATATATATATATATATATATAAATATGCCCCCAAAAATCTCAAGAAACATACATATTCACACATGCAGAGAAATAATAACTATAAGTGAAATTGGAAACCACTCCAACACACACACACACACACACGCACACATAATGTATCAAATATCAAAAGTAAATAAGGGATAAAGTAGGCTAAGAGAAACAGACTCTAAGAAAAAGGATCAGCATTCATTAAAAAAAAAAACAATAAAGAAGTAAAAACCATTCAAACTACAAAGACAAAGTAAGTTCAAGTCTCATTGAATATCTCATTAATTAGACCTTGTGCCAGACATTTTCTCTGACAAAAACATCAAGCTGGAAACATATATATATATATATATATATATATATATATACACAAACATAGATAGATATGTGTATATATATACACCGACAAAAACTATTAGGAAAAAAGTTACCAGTAAATTTCAAACCACACTACCACACATACACACACAAAAAAAATCCCCAAGACACACACTCACACACAGGAAAAATAACAATGAAATCCAAAACTACTCCAACGCACACAGACTCAACGACAAAAACATTTCAAATATCAAAGAGGAGTAAAGCACTTGGACCTACAACAAAAATTTATATATATATATATATATACATATAAAACTAGGTTACTGCCAGTCAGAAATTTATTAATGAAAAAGTTATCTAAACAAATCTAATAACAATTTTTACAATAATAATCTATTACATAGATTAAATGTTTTACCCAAAAATTAATAAACACACATAAAAAAAAATCAAAACAACATACATCATGAAAAAAAAAACTAAACAAACATTACCAAAAGAAATCTAAACAATCTTGGTATCCAGACAGTTTAAAACTCTTTTAAAACAGTTAAGAACATCATTGATAAGAACAAGAATCACATCAAATCTAAAAGTGGTCTATATTTGATCATGTGTACAGGTTATGATAAAAACTATGAAACTTCAACATTGATCAATTTATGAATACATCTAAGAATTTAAAATTAATTATGACAAAAATGTGTTAGCAAAACACAATTTAGAAATCAAACATAATTTTGATTTTAAAGATTCTAAATTGTTAGTCAATATACATAATAAACAACATGGAAAAAGTGTTCAATCTAGCAATATATCTAGTGATAATGCTATCAAAGGCTCATTTTTTTCAACTTATCTCCTTATTTAATCAAATAAGTTCTAAATAGTTACAATATCCATAATTTGCCCTGGTCGAGTCATACCAAAGACTTTAAAAATGGTACTTAATACCTTCTTGCTTAACACTCAGCAATATAAGGTACATATGAAAGATAAAGTGGAGCAATCCAGAGAAAGGAGTAGTGCCCTCCCCTACGGCTATTGAAAAGGGAGCCTTCAAGTCGCCCTCTACTTTACTTTACTTTTATTATTTAAAAAAAGTTATACTTACTTTTAACAGTTTTGATATGATTTTTTAAGAAATTTTTTCTTAACTAGATTTTTATTACAAACCAAATACATTATTTTGTTTAATACAAAAAGGATTTTTATAAAATAATGAAATATCTTTTCAAGAATGGAAAATCTTTAAAATTTTCAAAACTACTCATTTAGATATTGAGAATTATTTAAAATTCTTAATTTTTATAATGCTTTTTAAATTTTTTGAATACTATAGCAAATACTTTTTTGAAAAATTTTTTAACACAAATTACATCACTATATTTTGAAACAGAATGTTATAAACAATTGTTGAACACTGCAAAATTTCTCATTTACCCATTTTTTTTTAATTATAAAATAATTTTCAGATGATATATCACAATTCAACATCATCCTGAACATTGATAAAAACTGAAACATTAAACATTGGCATATTATCCTATATAGATAAATACATCCTCTGAATATTTTGTCTTTCATATATATATATATATATATATATATATACATATATATTATAACAGTGTTGGTTGTCTCTAAGTCATTTTGTGGGTTTGTGGCAAACCAAGTGTAATATAATATGGAGAGTGCTCAATATTTAGGATAGAGCTATTATATTGTTGCGGAGCCGATAAATATGTCGACCCCGCAAATGAATTATGTGAATGAGAACAGCCAAAGCAATATGAAGGAACAAAGGTGAGATAATGATAATTACAAAGGACAATTTATTTCGTCGTATTTACAAGCGTGAATGTAAATGTCCGTGGCGGTTGTATGTGTTCGCAGCTGGGCGTTCGACGAGGGTCGCTGGCGTAGGTCGAGTCGTTGAGTACAGCTAGATGGTCGGTGCTGGTCGTGGAGTACAGCTAGATGGTCGATGCTGGTCGTTGAGTACAGCTAGGTGGTCGGTGCTGGTCGTTGAGTACAGCTAGATGGTCGGTCGAGGTTGATAGATCGATATCCCTGGTTGTGACGGTATGTTGTGGTTAACCAAGGGTGTGTCGATCGGGTTGCTGACTCGTACGGCGGGTCGTACGTGAGTCAGGTGTTGCAGTGGTAGAACAGTCCGTAACAGCGAGTCGTTACGTGGACTGCGTTGTACCTTGCAAGAGCGTCGAGGTCGAGGAAAGGCTAGGGCCTTGCTGGGCCCCCTAGCCGTGCGGACGTATCGGACGGGAGTGAAGGCTTTGTCGTGTCCAAAGCCGTGCGGACGAGAGCGAAGGCTTTGTCGGGTCAAAGCCGTGCGGACGATCGGACTAGTGCGAAGGCTTCGTCGGGTCAAAGCCGTGCGGACGAGCGGACGGGAACGAAGGCTTTGTCGGGTCAAAGCCGTGCGGATGAGCGGACGGGAACGAAGGCTTTGTCGGGTCAAAGCCGTGCAGACGAGCGGACAGGCCAGAAGGCCGAGGCTATGATGGGCGTTATCTTAGCGCTGTGCAGATAGCGAAGCAGTAGCTAAAGGCAGGACCGTGCCATTAGCGCTGCGCAGCTTATCGGACAATCGGAACCGAGTGAGAGTTAAGACCGGTTGGTCTTAGAATCCGTCTTCATGTTTGCCGCCTGGCCGTCTACTTCGACTGGTCATTACTGACCGCCAGAGATGCTCTGACCCGCAGACAGAGACCTCTTATGGTCCTAAAAAGGACCTTTGTGCATACCTATGTAGGTGGGTGAAAGGCAGATCTACCACGAGAAGTGGGATCAACGTCGGAAGTTAAGGTGAATGCAACCACACAAAATGCAGGATTCCTCCTTAATGAGCTTCGCCGAGCGTGCCATATATTTGTCGCTGCCTCCCACCAGACACGACTTGACACAAGGTCAAAAGCCCGAAGGCCGATTAAAGTGGGGATAAAGGGGAGGGGAAGGTCGGGAAGGAGCCGAGACTCGAACCCTGCTTGTCTGTGCTGCTCATCAGCTCACTTAGTGCAATGTGAGCCTGATGAGCCAAGCGGTTTCACGAACCCAAATGTGGGTCCGGGCACGTATGCCAGTTTACGGCTTAAACTAGACGCTTGGTCTAGTGCCGTACAAAGGGGACAAAAGTGCAGCTCGCCCACCCGAAGGTTGCCCAGCCGAAGCTGGGGGCCTATTCGGCCCCGAGTCTGCTCTTGGTTTCGAGCACCCATCCGGCACGAATGCCAGACGGCCCAGCGTGCCAACGAGCGTTGAAAAGGGCCTGTTGATATGACGAAAGTGCTGTGACACACAGCTCCAGCCGCGTGAATATAAAATTCTTTGATAAAAAATGAGTGTAGCCATAAAGTATTTTTCTAACCTGCTATAGGCTGGCGACGACTATTAGTTCCAGTCTTATCAGGTTATTTTTGGCCGAAGTGCTTTGTAAATGTTATTAATTTTAATTCATCCTTTTCTTTTAGCTATAACGAGATGTCAAGGTCGTTAGAAAGAAAAAGGGCTTAGTCAGTTCCGGTCGTACTCGGATATAATTGTCCTAAAGCGGGCGTGTAACTTGATATGTTTATGTTTATCGGCAGGTCGCGGCATATGTATGTGTGTATATGTGTATGTATGTGTGTGTTTATATGTATATCTATATATATATATATACATTTCTAGGGTATCTCACACCTCAAATTTAATTTTAGTGGTTGTAGTGGCTGTTTGTAATAGAGAGGATGTAAAATAATAAGTTTGAAAGATTTTAAGATTAAGAAACTGGGAAATAAAAGTGACACTTGACACATTCTTTGAAAATACAAAGGCAGAAACAACTATACTCAAATAGTCCGGAAAGACTTTCCTCACCACAAAGTAGCTGTTTGAAAGCTAAAAATAAAGTTGAAATTCAAAAGGTATCTCCTATCTTTGTCTCCTTCCCTTTTCTTCCTTTGCTGCCTTCACAGACAAGAAAACACCAATGAATTAAGATGGGGTAAGATGAAAACTAACAAAGTCAGATATCTAAACCCAAAAGCCTAAAACCAAATTACACAAACAAACCTTCATAAACTCTACAAGTGTAGTATGTGTGCACTTTGCCTAATTTCTAGTATTTCTTAGTTAATTTTGTCATAATCTTGAAGCAGCAGAATTCTGATAGCGTGGATATGTAACTTACCACCAGGTCTGATGTCAAATCAAGTTAGGATCCACATATCAATTTTATTTATTTGCTTTCTCTAGATGTAATAGGTCAAATAAATGTTTAAAATATCCCTATTAGATAGGAATACTTGATACCATATAACTGTGTTCAAATTATTTGTATTAAGAATAATTATTTGATTCTATAATTGTTTACTAAGGATTTTTATTATTAGTGACTTGAAAGTATAGAACTGTGTGCAAATTATTTGTATTAAGAATAGTTGCTTGAAGCTCTAATTGTTTACGAAGAATTATTATTAGTTACATGAAACCATATAATCGCCTTATTGGTGTTATACTGGAATACATGGAATTATATAATTGTGTGCTGACAAATGATTATTATCATCAAACAGGAATTATTATTATAAAATTATCAAATAGGAATTATTATTATAAAATCATTATCAAATAGGAATTATTATTATCAAATAGGAATATTAACTTTAAATGATGTAATAGTGTATAAATTATTTGCATTAGATTTGGGTACTTGAAACATACAACCTTGTGTAAATTATTTGAATTTGATAGGAATACTTGATATCATATAACTTTGTCCAAACAAATGATTATAGACATATAAACGTGTAATTTTTTTTTAATGTGATGGAACACTGAAAATATAGTTATGATTACAATAAAATATTTACAAATTAAACAAATTTTGATTTTCAATTACCCATAAGAAGTTGCTATGCTATTAAACAAATAAAACAAATCAAACCAATCAAAGATTTTTCGAATCTGGGAGGAGTATTTTGATTTGATATCAGTACATCTTATTTAAAAAGTGGCATTTAATATTCCTGCAAATTCTTGCCACATTGAACAAACAAAATTTATTTTCAGATACATCATTCTGTAAATTTATGAAATCTATTTCTATTTTATTTTATTCTGTTTTTTATACAATCATGTATTTTGCTTGTTCAATATGGGAGGAATTTACAGTAATAGCAGATTCTACTTTTTAAATAAGATGTACTTATAACAAAATAATATTTTCACATAATATTTTTACAAAGTAACCTGTGGGGATTAACAATAAAACTCCTAACTGGATGCTGACTCATCGGCTGCCACATACAAAATGTATAAACGCATTGCCACGCATCGGCTCCATGCATCCATCCGGTTAAAAATCAGAAAAAAGAAAAATAATAAAAATTAAAGTAGCCAATGGGAAGCGGCCGCGCCAAAATGAGAAGGATTTTGGAGTGACGAATTTGGAGCCGGTAGGGAGAGATAAATACTCGGGTTTTCTGTGAACCGAGTCAGTGAGGACAAAAGAGACCCAAGGAAGCACATAAATACGGTGACCAGTCGAGAAGTAATGTCCGCCCTCGAGTTAAGAGCTGAAACTACCTTTCTGCTAGTTCCACTACCTGACCATAAAAGAAAGAAAAGAAAAGAAAAGAAAAAGGAAAAAGTACTCTTTAAAAACATTCTCCTCCTTTCCCCTTTATTTCCTAATATCTGACTTTCCACCACTTCGAAAATTTACTACTTGTAAAAGGGAACTTCTGAACATTCAAATCCAAGTTGATGCTTTATTGTTTTATAAAAATTGTTTAAATTCTAGATGTTCCTTGTTTGTCTTGTTTTAAATGAAGTTTTTCTCATTGTATATTGTAACACTTCAAACCCAACCAACAGGCCATAAACCCTTTTGAGTTCAGTAATTAATGAATGAATTTTATTGTAACTTATAATATTAATTTATACAAACATACCTTCCTCCATAGAGCTAACACTACTTTTTTAAGTCTGACTTCAACAAAACATTCAGGAATATTTAGTTTTTGTTTAGGTTTGAGATAGTCTTAAATTCTATTAGGGTCACAATATTTTAGTTTATCCCCCAAATTGAAACTGCTTCTGATACCACCAAAAATGTATTCTAAAAGATGCAAAAGTTTCATGGTATTTGTTGATAGATAGATATCACACACACACTCAGATACACGGACAGATATGAAAGGACGTGTACAAAAATACTCATATTACCCTGATAAGCATACATCTATATTAATAAGTGAGAAGAATTTATTTTGTGTCCTTAATTTTAACGTACGTAAAAATTAGTATCATATGCAAAATTTACAAAATTACCCCCAACTTGTAAAATGTGAGAACTAAAAATAATGCAGTGGAAGTTTACTTAACCTCAACTATTGTAGTAAACCAAGATAGCAGTGAGCTGAGGCTTAGTAGAGGAAGGGAGAGAAAGAAAGGTAAAAAAAAAAAAGGTATAGAAACAAGGGAATGGGAATAGTTACTCTACCATTAACCAGCAAAAAAAAAAGTGACGACCATATTTCTTGCAGCAAAAGAACTTTTTTCCCACTGTAATGAATTCAAACCTGTTAAACTCTGCTTAAAAAATAACCTTGTGTCATATCCTGCCCGAGTGGAGGGGTTGGTAAATATGATAATGAATTTATTCCCAAGAAAATGAATTTTACAAAACAATTCTATTGTGTATATTTCAGGTAGGAAAAACACTCTGTATCTGGTGTTGAAAATTACCTTTTCTCTGTGGCTTGTCTTGACAAAACTGTAGGCTGGTCCTCAGAGGAATTCAAATTTTGTGTTGAATTTCTTTCATTGTCCTTCTTCTCAAAAATGTCACCCAAGACCTATTCTCTCCAAGTAAACTGTGGTATGCAACCATTTTTTTTCAGCAGAGAGAATACCCCCTCTTAGCTTCTCTATTGATTTTACTCCATTTCTTTGGGAGAGAGGAGTCTAACAGAAAACAAGTCTAGATTTTCGACCTGGTTCAACATCTAAGCATTGGCTGAATGGTCAAAATGCTGCCTGACAAACTGGCCTCTAGATGCATTCTAGACTGCTTCCAGACTAAACCAAACTATCAGGAAAAAATAAATGAAAATGGCTGACTGGCCCAGGCCACTCGCTTTTATACCCACAAAGGGATAGTAATGGTCCAACTTTGAAATAAGTCAATGGCATTCAAGCAATAATTAACTGTAGAATTTACAAATTCCAAAAGTTCTCTATAATTGTTCACTGTTTTATATTGGGTCACCAAATTTGGTATGCATATTTATTGAACCCAAGAAATGGATTTAGAGTGAAATTTTTTGTATCTCATAAAGAAAGAATTTGTTTGTTTGGGTTTTATGGTATATCAACCGTTGCAGGTTATTTAATGCTGAACCCATTTTTATATAAGTAAACAGTTCTATTTTAAACAATTTGGTTTAGTATAAGTACTGAGTTTGTCAAAAATATTCCTATTTCAATCTATTCAGTTTAGTCAAACAGTTCTATTTCAAACAATTCATTTTAGTATAAGTATAGTTTTTGCCTATGCACAGTTAAATGTCAAAATTGTTCTATTTCAAACAATTCAGTATAGCGTAAGTATAGTTTCAATGTCAAAAACAGTTCTATTTCAAACAATTCAATTTAGCATAGATTCACAGTTTAGTTCTATTTGACCCATAGATAGGACCCTATCAGGTGCTATCACTCCAGGCCAGAGTAAACCTAGGAGTAATGGCGATGAAGGGGTACTCCACATTGCCCAAAGCTCCAGCATTATTGGAGCATTCCCATCAGATTGTTAAGTGTCATATCCAGGACATCCATTAGAGGAGTCTTACCCCTCTGCATAGGTGCAGTCGGTGTATTCTACAGCCCAAGCCGACTGGGCAAATAAAGAGAGATTTCTTAGCAAAATCAATAATCAGTAAGAAGGTATATTACTGCAAGGCATAATTAATTATGCAAGGAGGTGCTTGAAAGGTAATGGTTATTGTCATAGTAAATGAATACAGCAACTCAAGTTAAAACTCTGTTCAAAGCTGTCTGCTTTTCACAAAGTGTTAATATCCTTTGGGAAAGGTATAGATAGCACTAATGCCCTTGAGAATGGTATGAATCCAACTATTCTCCCTCCTTTTATAGCTAAATAGTAGGGTAACCTGGGTTCTTTAATCTTGCAACGGCAACCGGTCCAAAAGAAAAAACCCTTAATTCAAACCTCTTAAACTCTGCTTAAAAATTGACCTTGTGTCACATCCTTTTCATGTGGAGGGGTTGGGTGAATACACTGAAAAACCTTTAGATAAAGCAATTAGTCTAGGGGAAGGAAAACTCTCAATTCAAATCTGTTAAACTTCACTTAAAAATGAACTTTGTGTATCATCCTCTTCGTGAGTAGGGGATGGGTGAATACACACAAAATCTTTTAGATAAAGCAATCAGTCTAAGCAAAGGAAACTCACAATTCAAACCTGTTAAACACTGCTTAAAAATTGGGATTATTCTTTTACAGAACTTTTCTGTTGTGATCATTCCTTTGCAGAACATTTTTGTTGGGATTACCCTTTTACAGAACTTATTTATTAGGATTATTCTTTAGCAGAACATTTTTATTGGGATTATTCTTTTACAGAACTTTTCTATTGGGATTATTCTTTTAAAGTACTTTTCTGTTAGGATTATTCTTTTACAGAACTTTTCAATTGGGATTATTCTTTTTCAGAACTCAGTTCTTAATTCCTTCTTCATGTTTAATGTTCTTTTGGCCAGTCACATTATCCTTAATGGGAAATCAGCAGGAGCCCTGTTTGTTTAGGCAAAGAGGTTCAATGTCATAATAGAGGGAAGGCATTCTACAAATGTGTTTTATATACTTTTTCCAACATCCTCAAGTTTCCTTATAAGGTTACAGTTTTATACTTTAATTACCATTTTGGTTTATATATTTTTGTTCTTCCAGCTTCTTTCTAGTCATGTTTGTTTTTTTTCCTGTATGGGACCTGGTTTTGGCTAATTATTGGATTTTAATAAAGATATTTTCACTACTTAAAGCAATAAAAGATGAGGTTTCTTTTAAAAGACATTTTTTTCAAAATTCTGAAGACAATGTTTTTTATTGTTTCGTTGTCATATGCCAACTCCCCAAATCATTTTACCAACTTGATTCACTCAATGATAGAGCATGTGCATGATTTTTGTATGCTTTAAAGATATCACTATAGAGAATTAAATTTTGTTTACATTTTTTATAACAGTAAGTCCATTTTATTCAAAGAGGTGACTTATTTTTGAAGTTCAAAGAACAGTAAGATAAAGTATAATATTGCTCTTCTAGGACATTTTTTTATTTACTTTTTCGTTTTTGTAGTTTAATTTGCTAAGAATATTTAGTGAATGTTTGTTTACATCACTATAAATTAACTAATAGTTGTTCACCTAGCACAGAATAAAAATAATAAAACTTTTTTTAATAACAACAACAAAAAGGTTTATTTCGACGACAGAAAGTTGAACAGTGTCAGAGTAAGAAAAGGTAAGAGTATAAAGTTTTTCGGATGTCACAGGTTAGCCAGCAGTTATCTTCTGTGAAGATCATCCATGCTTACGCATTCAATAGATGGGTCTTTCTTCTTTGCTTGCCAAGGTACTCTCTGCTGGCTGACCATAATTTCTAAAAAAAGGCTAAAAAATGGTTCCTTTGAGGACAGATGGAATCAGTGCGCTCTACCCGCTAATTGGTCAGTGTGTGACCGAATCACTTGGCAGGGGCATTGATTCACAAGAGAAAATAAATCTTTTATTTTATTGTGACTGCTACAAATAGGGTTAATAAAAGAGACAAAATTCCAGTTAAACAGTGATTTTAGGGGTTTAAAATCGATATCTGTCGATTAAACTCTTCCACTCACTGCATATGACAGGTATTTTGCTAATTAATGTCATCAAGTCACACTGACAGCACAGATTTCCCTGACCCTCTCTCTCCATCCATCCCTATCATTCATCAGTTCTGGCAAGTCTCCCAAATTACATCCTGTGTCCACAAAGCACTCGTCTTGCTGGTTGGCCAACACTGGCATGATCATGTGTAGGATTCTATAGAAGAATGTCACTTATGAGTTCATCTTTGCTTTTATAGTAGTGTTCTGCATGTCTTGTTTATCTTACTTGGATCGTTTTTGAGACGGGAGGTAAGTGGCCGTACAGCTGTTGTTTTTTCAGGTGTTATTCCAAACTTTGTTTAAAATAGCTCATAACATTCTTGTGTAGTTATCATTTAACTTTTTTCTCTATGTATTTTGTTAGCACTCATGTGGTGCATCCATACAGTAGTATTGACACAGCCATAGTTTGGAAGAAATCCCATTTTATTTTATCAGATAGATCAGACTTCCATATGATCGATAACCCATCTAAAGTAGTCCATGCTTTCGCTAGGCACATGTTAACATCACTTTCAGTAGATGAGATATTACTGCCAAGATATGTGAACTTGTCTGCTAATTTTAAAGGCCTGCCATTTAGAGTGGACATGACTCTTTATTTAAGACACATGTACTCAGTTGTATTTGTATTTATGTGGAGGCCAGTGCCTGCTATGCAGTATGCTTAGGCAGGGGTATTTGCAAGAAGTGTCATCTGCATCTGTAATAGTTTCTGCAGGATATTGTATTGGCCAAAAGAATAGAGTGTTCGCCAATGGTCTGGCAGACTGGGGTTCAATCCCAGGAGTTATACCAAAGACTCAAAAAATGGTACTTGATGCCACCTTGCTAAGCACAGCACTATAAGGTGAAGATCAAGGGTAAAGTGGAGCAATCCTGAGAATGAAGTAGCACCCTCCCCTACACCTTGGTGTAATAGCTATTGAAAAGGGAGCCTTCGGGTCACTCTTGCCAACTTTACTTACTTATTGTCTGTTTCTTGCCCTTTTTTAGCGTAATACCATTTTCTTTTATCAGATCAATCAACGTTAATTAATGTAAAATACTGAATGAATAAATTTGACTGATTAGATGAAAAAGTATTTTATCTAAATAATAGTTTTTTAATCTTTGTTTTTCATTGGACAATATTTTTCTATGGAGTTCTGCTAGAGAGCCAATGGAAAAGGTGTCACATGCGAGATAAACCTTTTCCTAGAACTTATTAATATAAAAAACACTGATTATTATGATTTTGATCATCCATACTTTAGAAGAAATGGCACATTATTTGTCATAATATTAAAAAATAAAAATAAAAAGTGCATACGTTTTTTTACATACCTAACATATTGCTAGGCATGTACAAAAAACATCCACTTTTTATGGTAGGTAAATCTAATTCATATTCATTTTTTTTTTAAATGTGAAAATGCCATTTTCAAGTTTGTTTTCATTTTTTATACATTGAATAGATCCCAGATTTCTATGTAAAAGACAAAAACACGTTTTAATAGACAAAACTAATTTTTGATTAAAAAATCATAACATTGCCAATAAAAAGTGTGCCTTTTATAATTTTTCATTAATCTGAGACTTGTCATTGACCATGTGGGAATGATTCATGACTAAAAACCCCAAATAATGGAATTACAATTAAGATACCATATAATAGATTTAACAACTACAACTGAAAACACTAGATTTAGACATTTCTCCCAGAGGTGTCTGACACATTGTTAATGCCTTGAACACCAAATTTGGACATATATATCCAAGAACGTCTAACACATTTTAACATCTTGACTGGGAGACGCAACCATTTCATTTGTATCCAGGAAGAATTTCCTCACCCATTGATTGGTTGTTGAGCCCAAAAATAAAAGCTAAATATAAAAGATATCTTGACCTCCTATCTTCTCTTCCTGTCTTCTTTCCATATAATTTCTTTACAGCTTTCATATCCAAGAAGTTAAACCAGCAAGATAACATGGGTAAGAATAGAATAACCCAGAACAGAGTCAGATAGCAAATAACAACATAAATTACCTTGAAACCCCATAAACACCTGAAATTTTGATATTGTTAATAGTATTAGATAGTTTAGGTTTATTGTTTTGTTTTATTTAGTTTTTTGTATTGTTTTTGTTTTATTGTTTCAAACAAAAAACTGACATTACACAAATATATCTTATTTCTTTTTGTCATTCAAGAAATAACTTTCTATTAAATAAAATTTATATTTTTTCATCCTCTTGAAATTTATATTTTTCTTGAAAATATTTTTCATTTATTTATTGACATATGACAATAGTGAACCAAAGAACAAACATCGCAAATTTAGTTCACAAGCTTG
Source organism: Sepioteuthis lessoniana (assembly GCA_963585895.1). Classification (NCBI taxonomy): domain Eukaryota; kingdom Metazoa; phylum Mollusca; class Cephalopoda; order Myopsida; family Loliginidae; genus Sepioteuthis; species Sepioteuthis lessoniana. Next base: position 675,550 of record CAUZXS010001117.1, on the reverse strand, counting down.
AATTAAATTTAAATCTCATAATATATAAAATAATAAAATTTAAATCTCTTAATATATAAAGTAAGTAAAGTTGGCAACCATAGTTAAGATTCTGAAGGCTCCCTTTTCAATAGCTACTGCACCAAAGTGTAGGAGAGGCCACTACACCATTCCGTGGATTGCTCCTTGATTCGTACCTTATAATGCTGAGTGTTAAGTAAGGCAGCATCAAGTACCATTTTTGAGTCTTTGGTATGACTCGACCTGGGATTGAACCCTGGTCTCCTGGTTGCCCAGTCAGCTGGGGCTGTAGAATACACCGACTGCACCTCTGCAGAGGGGTAAGACCCCCCTCAATGAGTGTCCTGGATATGACACTAAACAATCTGATGGTGAGGTTCCAGTGATGCTGGGACTTTGAGGAATGCGGAGTACCCCTTCATTGCCATAACTCCCAAGTCCACTCTAGCCTGGCGTGGTAGCACCTCATAGAGCCCTATCTATGGGTTAAATAGAACTAACGGCATACTTATGCTAAACTAAATTGTTTGACTAAACTGAATAGCTTGAAATAGAAATGTTTTTCACAATTAAACTGTACTTTCATTTAAACTGTGTACTTATCCTAAACTGAATTGCTTGAAATAGAACTATTTTCATAAACTGTACTTACATTTAAATTGTGTGCTTATGCTAAACTGAATTGTTTGAAATGGAACTGTTTTTGACATTGAAACTGTACTTACACTAAACTGAATTGTTTAATATAGAACTGTTTTTACATTTAACTGTGTAAACAAAATCTGTACTCATACTAAACTGAATAAGCTGAATTAGAACTATTTGAATAAACAGAATAGCTTGAAATAGAAATGTTTTTGACAACTAAACTGTGTACTCATGCTAAACTGAATTGTTTGAAATAGAACTGATTATTTGTATAAAAATGGATTTGGCGTTAAATAACCTATAAAGGTTGATATGCCATAAAACCCAACCAACCAACCAACTGTTATGGTGAGATAGGTAATCACCACCGGAACAGTTTAAATGAGGAACTATGTTACCGGTCACCGGACAGAGAAACACAGAGAGACACCCTGGACAGAACACGTGAAGAACGAATACACTCTCTGTAAATATTACAATAAACCTCTTCTTTATTTATTCAAACCTATAGTACATATTATCTCCTTTATTTCCTTTCACGGAAATACTATCTCTTGATTATCCTTATATTATTTCCACCTCAGGATATATCACCAACCAACCAACCAGTCTTCTGGACCATTGCTGAACACTCTACTCATTAAGCCAATGGCCCATTTCTTAATATCTGAAATATATAAAATATAAAGTAATTTTTATAAAGCAAATAAATTTTATGATGATAAAATGATTTTGGTAATGCAAATAATTAAGCAGTTTTTAAAGAAAATTCTTACAATTTTTACAATTTTTTACAGTTTTTAAAGAGAAGTATTTACTGGCCCATTGGCATAATGAGTAGAGTGTTTGCCAATGGTCCAGGAGACTGGAGTTCGATTCCAGGTCAAGTCATACCAAAGACTCAAAAAATGGTACTTGATCCCTCCTTGCTTAACACTCAGCATTATAATGTAAGGATCAAGGGTAAAGTGGAGCAATCCAAGGAATGGAGTAGCATCCACTCCTACACTTTGGTGTGGTAGCTATTGAAAAGGGGTCCTTCAGATCACCCTCGACTAAGGTTGCCAACTTTACTATTTACAACTAACATAACATGTCATGCACAAAGAAAAAGTAAACAGAAAAAAATTTTAAAAATCTACCTTTGAACTTTTAACTGTAGTTTATAAGTAATTTTTAACCTTCTGAGTTAAAAAAAAAAAAAGGAAAGTATTCCTTGTTAAAGAAAGAAAGAAGTTTGTCAAAGACAAGAGTGACAGTTATTTCACAGCTAAAAAGGTTAATTCTGGGAAAAGATTAACTCCCTTGCGATGCATTTTATATTGGTTCTCTTGTTGGCCCATTAAAAAAAATGTCAAATGAAAAACCACACAAAAAAAATAAAGAGTAGAAAAATATCATTTAGATAAAATAACTTTTCATCAAATCAGACAAATTTATTTATTCAGTATTTTACATTAACAAAATACCAGTCACATGGAGTGAGCGGAAGAGTTTAATCGACAGATGTCAATTATAGGCTCCTGAAAATACTGTTTAACTGGAATTTTGTCTCTTTCATTAACCATATTCTTGGCAAATTAGACTATAAAAACGAAAAAAGTAAATCAAAAAGTCCTAGAAGTGCAATATTATACTTTATCTCACTGTTCTTTGAACTTTAAATAAGTCATCTATGTGAACAAAATAGACTAACTTATAAAAATGTAAACAAAATCTAATTATTCATGTTATTATCTTTAAAAAATGCAAAAATCATACACATGCACCTTCATTAAAATTGACAAAATGGGAGTCAAATAGGCAAAATAATTGAAAGGGTATGGGTTAGTGTATGACAACAAAACAATAACAAAAAACAAGTTATCTTCAGAATTTTTAGGGAAAAAATGTCTTTTAAAGAAACTTCATCTCTTATTACTTTAAATAGAGAACTTTTTTATTAAAATCCAAAAATTAACTGATTTTAGGGAAAATTAAAAAAACAAAAGAATAGTGCTTTAGCAGGTGGATGTTTTTGTACATCCATACCTATTGCCAAAACTAAGAGCGATAAGTCCAAATTAAGAAGATTATAGTAACAGAGCAGAAAAAATCCTATTTGCATTTTTGTTGTAACCTAACAAAAGGTTACTGAATGAGAAATAACCAAAATGGAGGTTGGAAATTAAATGGAAATCTTTATAACATTGACAAAATACAATACTTGTCAGCAGCATGAAGAAGGTAAACCACTGCTGACGGTGTACTACTTAATCAGTATATTAATCCCCTCACAATAGAATTTATGAGGAATGGGATATACCCATTAATGTTCATAGGTGGGGTATATTACAATTTTAATGGACAAAATTATTGTGTGATTAATTACAAAATCAGTCAAATTTTTTTAAAATTAAAATGATTGTATGAGGTTCCTCCAAAAGTAATGCCTCCTATTTATCTTCCCACAAAGATAACAACATCGTCACTGCTAAAAAACATTACTCACCAGCTGATTGTGCTAACATTCACAGTTTGGTCTTTGTAAACATTCAACAAGAGTCGATGAATTTCATTGGGAGTCATTTTTTCCTCAATGAGGAATTCAATCACACATTTTTCCTTTTGTGTCAGACATCATTTTACCAGACTGCTGCTAAATTGCTATTTGTGATAAGGCAAAAAAGCGTGGGTTATTAGTGACAAGGTTTACCCTCTACTACCATACCACTGCTAAACTGTCATTTTTGATAAAGCAAAAAAATGTGCATTATTAATAGGAAGGTTCAAACACTACTGCACTACCAGTATTGAATTGCAAGTAGTGGCAAGGCAAAAAAGTGTGGGTTATTGGTGGGAAAGTTTACTTTATATTCTCTTACCACCACTGAACTTCTATTTATGGTAAGGTAAAAAAATGTGCATTATTGATGGGAAGGTTCAACCACAACTGCCATACCACTAACATTCATGCCTGATGTTGTGGGACAAAGAACAACAAAATAAAATAAGAAGCATTACTTTTGCAGTGACTGTGTTATAAGTGTGATATACAAGCTCTTGTTTATTGTTGGCAAAAAATGTATTGCTAATGGTGATGGTTATGCAAAAAATACTGTTTGTAGCTGAAAACTTACTCTATTCAATGATTTTATTCTTCTTCCTATATCCATAGTACTTTCAGTAGAAATGAATAGAAAGCATTATTTTGAGAACTTCTCTTGTGGTTCTCAGTTCTATTGCTTTTTTAAGAAATTTTCACTCCAATCCCATAAAACTATATAAATGTATAAGTGCAAATTTATGTGAATACTTACCAGGAGGGCAGGTATTTTCAGCAAGTATTATATAAAATTAGGTAAGTCTGGCACAAAACCACAGCATGGGTCGCCTAATGAGAACCCAACTCACTACACTGCAAAGTCTTCTTTGGGGATTGGGATCAACTGCTTCCTCATATTCTCCCTAATCTGAAATCATCTGAAATCTAACTTTCCATCAGAATTTTAACTTTGTGTAAAAAGAACTAAGCTGTTTTGTGATGATGGAAAAACTTACAGATCTATATGAGACAGTGCTTTCTCACTCTCCTTACAAAATAAAAAAAAAATTGTACAAAACATGAAAAATGTCCCATCAAGATATTCAAAATAGTTAAATACTTTGCAAACAAAACATGGAATCCCCAAAAGAATGGGTAACTATGATTGTTATAGCAATAGTTGCTCTGCCCAGTTAGAAGCTGTTGAATATGCCAACTGTATCTCTGTAAAGGGTAAGGCTCCCCCCTCATAATAAGTCTCCTAGAGATGACACTAAACCATCTGATGGTGAGGCTCCAGTCTTCATTACCTTTATTCCTCAGTCTAGCCTGACCTAGAGTGGTAGTACCTGTTAGGGTCCTATCTATGGGTCAAAGAGAATTGTTTGACCATTTAATTGTGTGCAAACAAATGACTGATGTTAAATAGAATCATTAGTGTTAGATAGCACAACTTGAAACCATTTGTGTGCAAACAAATCAAAATTAAATAGAATTATTAGTGTTAGATATCAATACTTGAAACCATTTAAAAAGTATGCAAACAAATGAACTCCTGATGTCTTGTTTGTTTTACTTGGATGATTTGTGAGATAGGAGGTAAGCGGTCAACCGACAAAAGTTTTGTTGGATTTATTCAAAACACCACATAGTATTCTGGTGTAGTTACCATTGAGCTTTTGCTCCCTGTTTTTCATTAGAATTCCTGTGGTGCATCCATACAATAGCACTGACATAGCCACAACTTGGAAGAAATCTTGTTTTATTTGATCAGAGAGATCAGATTTCAATATGATTAACAACCTATCATTAGCAGCCCATGTTTTCCCGATATGTATGTTGATATCCCTTTCAGTAAATGAGATAATGCTGCTGCGGTATATGAACAGAGGCTTGCTACAGTGGAGGTGGCTCTTCTTGTTAAATACATGAATTCTATTCTATTTGCATTATAGTGGTAACAGTTTCTTTTATAATAACCATATGCAAGTAGCATTTGTTCCATTTTTTTCCCTCTCTGTATGGAATCAAATGTCTTGGAGAAATCTATGAACAGTAGTTTTGTCTGGAGATTTTTTGCATATAATCCTTCAATGATTTGCCAGATAGTCAAAATCTGTGAAGTTGTGGATCAATTTCTTTGAAAGCCATATTGATTTTTCCAATGAATTTTCTCAATTGAGATAGAATTGAGAAGCAGGATCTTATAAACCTTAGCAACTATTACCGTAAGAGTTATGCATCAGTATATGTTACCTGCCATTAACTGCCCATACCGCACCCAACTGTCTTTTTTTTCCCCCATTAGATTAAGAACCCTCTCCCAATTAGGGTAGGTCTGGCTTGTTTTTCAGTGTTTTTGGACACCAGAGAGCAGTCGGCCTCCACTTCGTAGATGGGGGGATGGGAAGACAACCAAACGGGGAATTTTTTCCTTTGTTTCGTCTTTTGTATATTTTTGGGTTTTTCTCCCATCCCCATCATATAACATTTTTGTAGATAAACCATAAATTGTAAATAAAATCATTCATTCCATTCAGAGTTTTTAAGTAGGTCTTTTTCACAGAGCAAATGTGGTATTTTGGTGTTGTCAGTGTAATTGGTGATGGATGACTGTCTATATATTGTACTGTTGAATGGGTTGATGAAGGCGGCTAGCTAGGTTCCCTTAGAATATACATGACCACTCCCGTCTCCTCCCCCATAAAATTTTAAGGCTTCATGCCTTCCTTAATGTAAATTTGAGGAAATAAACAAAACCATCTGCTCTTATTAGCATCACAACATCTAAAAATCATGGCACTGGCGAGTCTATATCATTAGAAGCAGGGGGACTAGCTGTCACCATTATATTCCCTCGGATATCATCATCATTATAGAAGGGGTAGCCGTAAAGCAGCCTTTCCCATCTATTGCTTTATTGGAGATGCAGTACAGTAGGCTTGTCTGCACTCTGAAATGGTCCCATTATCAACTGCTTGCCTTCATTGTTATTACCTTTACTCAAGCTACCCAGGTCAGAATCTACCTAAAGGTCATCTCCATCTCCACTATTGCAAATGGTTATATGGCTCAGGCTCTTTCAAGCAATTCTCTTAGTCAGGAATTCCATTCTAGCTGAAGATTAGAAAAGTCTCTTTATATGACTTGGCAGCCTATTCACAAAAGAGCCCATCATCCAGCATTCTTGTGGTATCTCCCCCACCAGCTAAGTCAGATGATTATTGTGCATAAGTTGCCATTAAATCTAACAGGCATTATTTTCAGTTGGATTTTCTCTATGCTATTTGATGATTTTAAGGCATGAGGACTAAGAAGCACTTCTATATTTATAATGATGGCATTGACAGAGTATTTCCATGTAGATGCCAACATAAATGTCAATCCATTATCAGGATCTTGGTATTTTAGTTCTAGTTCTCTATGGTAATGTCTATGTTCTTATACATATATGATATTTATATTCTGCTTGACTGCACACACAGAAAGCTCAGGTAGCTAGTTTATCATATTTAATGTTCTAATGTTAAAAGTCATTATGTTGACAGTGCTTTTGCATTCAAGTAAATTTGGTTTGGGCACTGTAGTGGATTTTTCAAACATTGGGGCTAGAGCTGTAACTTCAGCTGAATACACCTCTTGTTTACTTACAAGAAAAATGGTGCACTGTGAACATATGATAATCTTTCAGTGGCTATTTTTTCTCATCAATATAAGTCATCCTTATAGATGAATGACAGTACTTTCCTGACTAAACTCTTAATTCTGGCTCCTGACCTATGCAGTTTCTCCACTCAGCATCTTGTGAAGCATGCCATTGACCTATTATTGGATTCATCCATTTTACTTGACATTCACCATGCTGCACTTCCTGGCTTCAATTGTAATATGGCTCATATCATACTTTTCCTGAAAGGCTGTGTTATTCAGTGGCAAGCCAGGACAGGTGAACTGAGGGATTATGGAAGGACCCTGTTTGAAGAGTGCCCAGTTTGGTCTCTCTGGTTTGATCAAAGTTTTTTTTGTCTCACAGTTATACATCTCCAGTGCTACATTTGTAGGGTTCTGATATTGTTTTTCTTCTAAAAAAAAAAAAAAGGTCCTCCACATTTTTTTCCCTTTAAGTCTTAACTTAAGGAAAGTTCAACTATACTACTTTATTTTAATCAGGTAATGTGGGTTCCACTTATTCTTTTTCTTATTTTGTGCATTGGATTTGGAGTTATACATTTTTTTAGAAGGATTGAGTAACTGCTACATATACCCAGAGATGGTAATTAAAGTCATTAAAAGTATATAATCAAAAACATAATAGATACATAAATGGTCTAATCCTACTCTGTTTTTCCACTTTATGGTAACTTTTTTTTCTTTTAATTTTCCAGAAACATCATCTTTCAGTGTATTGTAGTTTTATTTTCTGTGTATATATATTAGCTGTGTACACATTGATTACTCAATAAAAATTACTCAACACAAAATTTAAAGTATCATTTAGTTGAATGTATAGTTTATTTCATTTGTGTGATACAGCATTTATGGGAGTGAATTTATATCTAATGAACCTTTAAAACTTTATTTAGACATTTGTCTTAGAAAATCTGTACTAAAGATACACAGAATTGAATTTAGAGTAATCTCTTTCCACAATAAAATGTTATGATGCTTTGCAAAAAGAGTAAAGTCAGAAGTATACAGAGCATCCAGAATCATCAGCAGCTTCTGATTTAATGAAAGAGAAAGTCAGCCAATATACAAAGTATCTTTTGATATTTGTTATATATATTTTTTTTTATTTTGTTTCGATTGAATTCATTAGTTATCATCATGGTTCTTGACATTTACATAAATAGTTTAATAATGCAAATAGAAAATATAATTCAATGGTATTCAATTGTATTTGTTAAATTTTGTTTTAAAAATTATAAGTAAGTAAAGTTGGCGACCATAGTCAAGGGTGACCTGAAGGCTCCTTTTCAATAGCTACTACACCAAGGTGTAGGGGAGGGCACTACACCTTTCCCTGGATTGCTTCACTTTACCCTTGATCCTTACCATATAATGCCGAGTGTTAAGCAAGGTAGCATCAAGTACCATTTTTTGAGTCTTTAGTATGACTTGACCTGGAATTGAACACAGGTCTCCTGGGCCATTGGCAAACACTCTAACCATTATGCCAATGTCCGGTAATTATGCCAATGACATTAAAAATTATACTTGGAGGTTAATGATAGTAAATGGAAGCAGGAAAGAATTCAGTAGATATTTTGAATCACAGTGTGATTGGCTTACCCCAGCAGATTTTTCAAGATGTGCCATTGATATAGATATATATCAGGCATGATGTAATGGTCAGCCATAGATGGACACAGTGACCTGAGTTTAAATCCTGGATGAAACTGCAGCATTTCACATGGTGCTAATGCTCTTGGGAAAGGTATGAATCCAATTATTCTCCTTCCAGCTATGGGTAAATAGTAGGGCAAACTGAGTTCGTTAACCTTAGTATGGCAACCAGTCTAAGAGAAGGAAAACTCAGAATTCAAACCTGTTAAACTTCACTTAAAAAATTCACTTTGGGTTGTAACCTGCTTGTGCGGAGGGGTTGGTAAATATACATATATAAAATATAATTGAAGAAAAACTTAACAGACCGTCATTTTGCTATCTTAATTTATTTCAGTGGCCTACTGATATAAGCCACCAAATTCTTCAGATAACAATCACATAATGGAGGGAGAAGGTTACAACAATACTCGTCAAAAATAACTAACCTTCAAGAGGAGGGGAAACGACCAAAAGGAACAGAGTTAGAAGCTGATGCCAACCTAGAGTCTTAAGTCTATATTGGTAACATTCATACTTATTTATCAGAGTGGACCTGGGAGCGATGGCAATGAAGGGGTACTCCACATTCCCCAAAGCTCCAGCACTGCTGGAACCACACCATCAGATTGTTTAATGTCATATGCAGGACATTTGTTATGTTTTTACAAAGATAGAAAATATGTTAACAAAACTGAAAAGAGACAGATTCATGGTACACAACAAAAAAGTTGAGTTAATTTAACTACAGGCAGAGACATGGATCTATTGACCAGGAAGAGAAACCATTTTAACATTGTGTGCAACCATCAAATGTATGTCCATACGTCATGGCCAATTTTCAAGTCTCTCTTTTTATTGTCTCTCACATGTATCCATTCTTCTAGTCCCTACAATCTCACCATATACTGTCCACAGGGGACAACACCCTTTTCTATCCCTCAGGGGGAATAACTTTGATATTTTTCATTAGGTCTCATCTCTTACAGATTCCATACATAAATGCTATAAAAACGTTCCATCTTCTCAAAAGTGATGAAAAATAGATAATTTACATCTACTAACTGTGGCAAAGTCCAGATTTACATTTAAGTCATGCTGAAATCTAGATCAACAAAGTTAAGCAGCAATAAGCCTGTTTAATACTTAGATGGGTGATCACTTAAGCAGCAGCAGATACAGTAAGCAACCTGATGTCTGTGTGCCATATCTAAACAAAGCTTAGTTTGAAAAAAGTAAAAAAACAGCACCAAACTCTAATCTTCCTCTGAAAAAAGATGTTGCTGTTTATACAGAGGAATTGAAAAGAAATTTGAATCAGAACTAAACCCAACTAGACCCACTGAAGCGGCGGATAGCGCCCAACTCAGCTTGTCCTGACTTGGTTGTGACTCCAACTGGGTGACCGTCGTTTTGATAAAAATTTCAAACAATTCAATTTAGTGTAATTTTTTGTTTACACTGTTAAATGTCAAAACAGTTTTATTTCAAACAATTCATTATAGCCTAACAAAAAAGTTCTATTTCAAACAATTCAGTTTAGCATAAGTACACAGTTTAGTTCTATTTGACCCATAGATAGCACCTGATAGAGTGGACCTGGGAGTGATGGCAATGAAGGGGTACTCCACATTCCCCAAAGCTCCAGCATTATTTGAACCTCACCATCAGATTGTTGTTATATGCAGGACACTTGTGGGAGGGAGGGGGGTCTAACTTCTCTGCAGAGGAGCAGTCAGTGCATTCTACAGCTTCACCTGACTGAGCAAGAACTCTTTGCAGTTCACACTTTCAATGTTGCAGTGCTTGGATTCAATTGATTAAAAAATTTTTTTAAAAAATCATCCACAGATATGAGATTATAAACTTTTCAGTCCACCCTTATATAATGTAGTTGACTACCTTTAAGTTTATATACTTTATTATTTCTGAAGATAAAGAGGCAAAGTGAAAGTAATTGACAGTATTTTTTCTTTCAAAAAACTTCCTGCTAGCGAAATTAAAAAGCAACAAGAATATTTTAATGCAAAGCTTTTTTTAAATTCAAATAACACTGATTCAGGCTTAAACATAAATAGAAACGATAATTCTTTAGCTTTGTCAAACAGTTTTATCCAATTACAAGAGAAACTAAAAGTATGGAGTCAGGAAATATTATCTTCATTTTTGTTAAGGCATTTTAGCAATGGCTGCAACAATTATAAATACATAATATATCATATTAAACTGGATTTAACTTTCCAACTGTTTTATATTCTATATTTAAAAAGACAAAGATTAGCAGAAATTTAACAATTTACAGCATTGTGAATCAGTTAAATAATGGTAATCATCTATTTGCAGATATTTTTTTTTTTATGTAGCAAGAAATCAATATGAATGAAAATGAAAGTAATTCAATTAAAATTTCAAAAATAATCACAAAAAACATAACATGAAACTTTACTTTCAGAGAAGCAGTCAGTGTATTCTACAGCCCCAGCTGACTGGGCAAAATCCTTAGCTGGAATGGAGATAAGTGGCATATACCTTTCAGAAAAGTATTAACCAGAAAGTTAATTTAATAACACAACTAGAGTTTAAACTCACTTTTACAATGTCAAAGTTCAGCATGTTCACCATTACAACATACAGACTTCCTCCCACAGGGAATATTTATGGATTTATTTTTTTAATATTTATAAATCTATTTTTTTAATATTTACAATCTTTTATATTTATGAATTTATTTTTCATACTTATAAATTTATTTCTTTATATTCATAATTTTTTATATATCCATAATTTTTATTTTTATATTTATATATTTATGAATTTATTTGTAGCTATTAAGACAAGTTTTTAATGTTCAACAGAAAGGCCTAAGATCATGTGAAAAATTATGCAACAGTTTCCTATGTGTATAGGTGGGCTGAGTGGATTTTAAAAAATATTAGGTAACTTTTAAAAATGCAACATTTATTGGTTAAATGGCATACCAACTCTTGATAGTTATTCAATGCAAAATTATTTATATATAAGAAAAGAAAATACTTACACTCAGCAAATCAGAAAGCTTACAACTTTACTATCATTTTAAAATGTCAATCATTTCCATTGCCTTTAAGAAAACAATTAGCTGAAATGTTAGATTACAATAATAGATTTCTATAGTAGGAATCACCTCATATCTTTAAGAATATCTTCACTTCTGCATTGTCGATATATTTAATCATCATCAAGACATGTTGACAACATGGATTTCCTTGACTCTTTCTCATCATCCATCCCTATTGGCTATTGCTAAGTTCTCTAGATAGCATCCAGTATCTTCAGAGTTTTTTCCTGGTCAGCCAACACTGGTATGTCCATGTGTAGGAGTTCATAGGAGAACATTGCTTATGAGATTGTCCTTATTTTTCTAGAAGTGTTTAGCATGTCTTCTTCAAAACAACACATAGCATCATTGTATAGTTCCAAACTAGCTTTTTCTTTTGGCAAAAGATAACTATGACTCCAAATCAAACCAGATATATTTGATATTTTACAAAAAAAATTTTTTTTAAATGTATAAGTAATAGAAAAACAAGCCTGAAAAATTGTAAAAACAATTGATTTATTAATTATACAATGCTTACTACAAACACTGAATGCAACAAATGATTAATTTTGATTAAAAAAAGAAAACAGATTGATGCCCACACATACACATCCACTCGAGTCAGTAAGGTTCTCTACAATTACCTTTCACTAACAACCATAACAGCCAGCAGGTTTGTACAATATTACAATTCATTTTGTTATTAGGAAGTGAAGGGCTGAAATATACTCTTTGGATCTGTTTTTTTTTTTTAAATACATTTCATAGAAAAAAGATTTTCTTCATATAAGAAATATTGGTATACAAGTAGATAATGATGAGTTTAATAGTACAAGGTATCTAAATAATATAGGAGTATATTAGAAAAAAGTTTATTCTTAAAGTGTCTGGAAAAAAAAAACAACTTAAAATAAGTCTTTGTATAAAATTTGGAAATTCAATCTATAATTTAATCATGATACAGTTATAATATATTCATATAAATTAAAATCATAATCTTTATAAGTAAAATGATAATTTGCTTAAATTTCCCATTAAAATTCACAAATTTCAGACACTTAATAAAAATAAAAGTACTCAGATAAAGTATCATTTCAAAAGGATGGAGGATTTTTGTTTTTAAAAATCCTCCTTTAAATTCTTGCAAATAGAAACAAATTATTTATGTTAATTTTCATTTATTAATTTATTATGAACAAACTTTCACATACTGTTTTAAGATCTTATTTTTCTTGATAAATTTTCAATATACTGTAAAAGAAAAATTTATAGCACTCTGCTTTATTAACTAGTATTATTTCCCCTTCTAATTTTCTTTTTCAAGGGTATCAGGGTTCTGTTCACTTTGAAAACCAAGATCATTTTGCTATTATAACAATTTTGAAATTTAAATACTGATCAGATGGAGTCGCCAGCAATGGTAGAACAAACATTTTTTAAAGCAAAAGTCGACTGCAGAGTGCTAAAAAGCCAAAAAACATTGAGGGTATTTAAATTTTTTCTTTTTTTACAGATAGTGAAAAAAAACAGGTAGCTGAATTACTGGACTAAAAAAGTTAAGAGTAAAACTGAATTTAAATATTCAATACAGAAACTAAAGTGACAGGGCTTTTCATTAATGACACTTCTCAAAGCAACAGAAAGAATTGCATATTTATAAATGTCATGGATTATTTTACTGAAAAATCTGTACACAGTTTTTCTAAAGACTGAAAATAAAAAATAATTATTTCATTTTTTTTTTGTATCAGTGCAGTTTGTATTTTAACAAAGGTGATAAGCCTAAGAAAGTTATCAAAAATATAAAAAGGCCTTTTCACAATATGGAATAATATGAAGTTTAATCTTTTTTAAAAACAATAAAAAGATCAACTGTGTTTTATCTGGCCTCATATTGCAAAAACATTTTTAAAGAAAAAACTTATTAGTGTAGCTATTTCTTTGGAGATTGTAGAAAACAAATATAAAAACACAGAAATGAATTTTTATAATATAGAATTAGAGAAAGATTTTCTGTATTATATAGAATTGCAGGTAAGAGATGTGTTTAATTGTGTAAACATCTTTACTATATGTTAAATTAAAAAAATCTTTTTGGTGGAAATTTCCAAATTCTTTCTCTACATTTATAGACTTTTTTGGTGGGGTTAATTTTGCTTTTTAAAATCTCAACTAAAGTGTTTCAACTTTGTAATGACAATCTGAGACCAGACAAAAAAAAAAAAGAAAAAAAAAAGAAAAAAAAAGATCCAGAAAATCTAATGGATCATTCCCACCTCCTTTCTTCAATTTCGATTTAAAAAAAAAAAAAAAAAAAAAAAAAAAAATATGGTGATGTTATTGATCAATTCAATTCTAAATTCATTGTTTGTTGCCATGACAATTAGTCTTATTTATTAATACTTCTTTTTTTAATTAAGAAAGAAAACTCCTTGTCTGGTTTACTCTGATCCATTGGGCCTTGTCATGACATTTATTTTATGGACAGCCAAGATAACAGCCACACTCACCATACTCAGTATACCTACAATATGTAAATAAAAATTTAAAAAAAACAAAAAAAAAAAAACAACAAAAAAAAAAAAAAAAACACAACCTTTTAAATTCTATATATTAAAAAACTAGAAAAAAACACAAGGTGCTATCCTAAAGTTTGAGGAATTTTTAATAGCTTGATCTGTCCCTTTGGCAAATTATTCAGCATTTCCCAGTCTTACTTGACATTTCACACATATCTCAACATCACTCGACCATGAAGTAAAGAACTTTATTTTTTTAGGAATTTCTTTTTTTTTTTTCTTTACAGAAGCCATTTTGTTCCTTAAACCTTGAGTAGCAACTTGTGTGGATTTTTTTGTGGGGTGAGGAAGAGGAAAATTTAAAACTGTTTCTTTAAAGACAAAATTAATTTTTCAATTTTTTTCCTTTATTGTCTTAAAACAAAACATTTCCATTGGACAAAGTAGAGAATTACAAAAAAAACTCAAGGAACAATTTTGTAAAATGATGTTCAGTGTTAACTTTTTTGGCAGTTGTATATACTTCTCTCTATAACATCATTCACTTAAATTATGTTTTCATAGATGAACTTTTACAAGATCATCATATGTATTTCTGTTTTTTTTTTTTTGTTTTCAAAGTGTTTCATTTACAGATTAAACAAGTAATGGACCTGAAAATTCATAAACACCAATTTCTCTGTTTCATTTTTTTTTTTTAAGTCTATTTACTTGAACAGATAGAGACAAAAAAAATTACACAAATTATATATAAAATACTAAAACAAAAAAATTAACCATCAGAAATGAAATTTAGATAAAAAATTTAAAATGAAAGTGAAAAAAGAAAAAAAAAATCTGTCAAGGGCAAAAATGTTTATCTGCTAACCTGAAAATTCGGGAGACAAAACTTTTTTTTTTTTGTTGTTGCTGTTTTTTAGTTTTTTATTATTATTATTATTATTTATTTGTTAAATTTTAAAAAATCAGCTTTGAAAGATTAAAAAAAAAAAAAAAAAAAGGTCATGAGCAAACAAACTTTAACTTAGAAAATTTAAGAAAAGAAAAAAAAAAAAAAAAAAAAAAAAAAAAAAAAAAAAAAAAACTTAAAAAAAGCATAACAACATTGATAAAAAGAATTTGTAGTCAATTATTTTAAAATAGCAAAGCAAAAAATGTTCTTAATGTTTTGGAAGATATGTTATCACTTCAATTGTGATCTAGTTATTTTCTAACCTCAACTTAGTTGTGGCACAGAATAAAGGGGAACCCAGGGAGAATTGAAATCACTAAAAATAGTCTGCTACCCTAGCTGGTTAACAATTATACTATTTAAACCCCTCAAAATAAAGAAAATAAATACATAACCATAGCTTAGATTATGAACAAAGCCAAGAGTATGCCTAGTGAAGATAGAACTTGCTACTCACTAGTATTGGACATCTCTATCTTAATTTGTGAGACTAGCTTGCTACCATTACACCATGGTGAGATGCCCTATTTTGACAATGATCTAATAACTGTTACTATAAAATAGATCTCTAAAATGTTTGATTAATGTTAAGTAAAAAAATTTAGAGAAAAGAAAAACAAGTTGCTTTTTCTCGTCTAAAATGTATATGATAATCAGTAGTAAACTTCCTAGCTATATAAAATTTAACTAAAAAATACATTATTCAAAATCATTGTTTTATATACAAACAAGTTGGTTAAGTTCTTAGGAAAAAAGACCTGAAAAAAACAAACAAAAAAAAAACAGTTTAACAATAAAATAAAATAAATAACAGAATTTTTTTTTAAAGATTACAATTTTTGACTGTTGCTCTAAAAAAAGAAAAAAAAAAAAGGTGGGGGGGAGGTGAAGTAAAAAAATTTTCTTAAAAACAAAAAAAAGTAAAATGCATTCACAAGACAAACCATATTTAGGATTATAAAGAATTTTGTCTTCAGTGCAAAAAAAGATACTAGTTGACTGTTTAAATATTTTATATATGAATAAAAAGAAAAACTGATTAGCATATAAAAAAAATATATTTTAAAAAATAAAATGTCTTTCTAGAGAGTATAACACTGGAAATAGAGTTTGAATAGAAAAAAAATTCAAAGTCTTGTGTTACTATATATTAGAATATAAGATTTACACACTGAGGAAAAAATGAAAATCAAAGTTTCTAATTTGTCACCATCCATATAAATGGATTACATAATTAACAAGAAATATCTAAATACAGTTGTTCAGTTAAAATAAGAAATTAAAAAGTAGACATCTTAGTGGGAATTTCTTTTTTTTGTTTTTTTTTGTTTTTTAAATACAAAGTAGCAATATTATTCACATTTACAAATACCATTTATCAGTCATTGTTATCTATTGTAAATCTTTAGTAAATGTTTTCCTTAAGATATTAAGACTAACAATAAATCATTTGAAGAAAAGATACAAGTCAAAAATAGCTAAGAGTTAAGGTAAAGAAGATATACAAGAGAAAGCAATAATTTATCAAATATTTTATGTTATATAATTTTTATTTTTGGATACCAAAAAGGTAAACAGTAAAGAAACATGCATAATTTAAAAACAAGTTTGCACATAAATAAATGGAATAAAAAGATATTTATAGGCAGAGGTGCATAGGTATAATTAACATTATTTAAATTTATTTACCACCAACTTGAAATTGGTATAAGAAAATATACAGATTATATCTTTAAAAAGAAATATATATTTTAAAAAGTTTTTGTAAGTATGTATACTGAGATAAGGTAACTTAATTTTTTTCTTTTATGGTGGGGAGAATATTACAGAGCATCAAATGTATAAGGGGACTGTCAACCAAAGTTCAATAGCTATGGGTTTGGATAAGTTGTAGTGATTATTAGTTCTCCAAGTAGCATTGCAAAAGGCTGTCATATATGCCAACAAATTTAGGTATCAAAGAAAAAGAAAAAGAAAAACACCTTTCCAGTTTATCTAAGAATCAAAGATGAATTTTTACAACTTTTTAGTTATAACATGTAAGTCAAAATAAAAATTCCTGCTCCAGGAGGGGAAAAAGGCTTTAATGAAATATAAAATTAATCAATAGAAAAGTTATTTAAATTATATGATCAAGTCTACAAATTTTACTTAATACTATTTTAATTAATAGCTCTTTATACTTAAAATAGAAAGTGATGAAAACTAATAGTCAAATGATATTTTGAGAAACTATCAAGAAAGGTAAGGACAAAAATGATAATATGGATATCATATAGTCTATCCAATAGATGTTTTTTTTCTTTTTTTTTAAATGTTAAAGATATAAACATTTGTTAGGACAAATTTGTCAGTTATTGAAGAGAAATATTTGCCATTGGAGAAAATATTTTTTTAAAAAATTCAAATATTAGAAATTTTTATGAAATCTTTATTTTTAGAAATCAGAAATAATATTTTAGAAAAAAAAAAAAAGAAAAAAAAGGGAACCAATTGTAGCAAATAGTATTTACATGTACACACACACACACACACACACACATCACTCAATTTACAGACGTAAGTACTAATTGATACACAGTAAAATATCACACACATACAAACACATTTTGTTCATAACTTTAGTTTAAGGCACAGACATATGGGAAACATAAATAGCTTTTATGTTATTAGTTGTTTACAGGATTTCAATTAGCACCCATCTCTTGCCAAATCCTTAAAGTTAGATTACAATATAAATCAATAGGAAAGCATTTACTGGTGAAAAAAAAAGAAAAAAAGAATAATATCATAAATCATATGACAATACAATAAATTAAGTTATGATCAAGTCTGAAAAGCAATGAATTTGCTCAATACTGTATGTGTATGCATGTGTGTGTAATACAGTAATTAAAAAAAAAAAATTTTGGATGGTGTGTGAGGGATATCCCTCCAAACATGAATGACCATTCTTAGCTTCTGGTTCCTAAAATACCCAGTACTTGAGTTAACATATTCACAAAAAAATAATTGAGCACAAAACATTCAAATTTCATTCCAGAGAACAGACATCTTTGGTTATGTTTCTTTGTTTAAAGACATATCAACTTTTGTGGGTTATTTAATGCCAAAGCCATCCTTGTAGAAGAACAGCAGTGATACTATTTAACCTATAGCTGGGGGAGGGGGGAATAAGAGGATTCATGCCTTTCCCCAAGAGTATAGTCCAAAAGTGAATGTAATAGCATGACTGGAGTTTGAACTTGTTTACTTTGAGGCCACAGTCCAGCACTTTAGCCATTATGCCACAAGGACTACCCCCACAGACATCTTTGTTTAAAGCTATCTATGCCATCATACCATTAAAAGCAAGGCTAAGAAAACAGTATATTGATACTGTTTAATGTAATCTCCTTGAGCTAGAGAGATCAGGCTCATAGCATTATTAAATAGTGCTCATTCCAAAATATTGGGCTCATGAGTTCAAAAGGTTAATATAACAGTTATTAAGTAGATTATAGAGGGCATTAAACTTGTTGGAAGTTAACTTTTATATTCCTTTCATTCTATCTTCTTAGATGGTGGGTTTCTACCTCAAGGTAATCTCTTTCAGACTTCTCCATTAGAATTTGGCAGTTTGTCTATGTGGCATATATTTTTTTCTTATGCCTCATCCTCCTAAGAAGAAAAAAAAATTTTGGTTTGAATTCAGTTTTCCTTCTCCTAGACTGGTTGTCCTACCAAGACTAGAAAACCCAGTTAGCCCTTACTATCTAATCATAGCAGAGGAGAAGAGGGATTCATTCCTTTCCCAAAAAGCATTAGTGCAAAATAGAAGACAAACAGCTTTGTCCAGAATTTGAAATCAGCTCACCATGAATATTTGCGATGATAATAACCACTATGTATCCCCCATCCTCTTAATTCTGTAAATGAATTACTAAATTTGGAAATCTAAACTTACAAGTTGAACTTCCAATGAAACTGCAATGTTTACTAATGCTAGATGCGAAGTTAGAAGTTAAAAAGTAAACATTTCAATCTTATATAAAGGATAAAAACTCATTTCAAATATTCCTAAAGGAAAAAAAAAAAAAAAAAAAAAAAAAAGGAAAAAGAAAAAGACAAAACACCCAACAAAACCAGCTGAGGGTGAAAGAAAAATAAAAATATTAATTATTATAAAAACATTCCTTAGAAATATTAGTCAAAAATTGGTAATCACACACGTGTATATATATATATATATATATATAAATAAATAAATAAAACAATCATGTTCTTTAGAAAAAATTCATTGAAAAAAAAAAAAAAAAAAAAATTTGCAAATCAAGTTCTGTGAAATATCTTTAAAACTGTCCCCTCATTCCCTTAAAAGAAAGGTAAGACAAAGCTTTTTATGATCTGATTTTTGGCATTGTAGGTTCTGCCTTCTAGATATTAAGTTTTTTTTTTAAAGATATCTTTATAATTTATACTCTAAGCACATTTACATCTATCTTAATTAACCATCAACCTGTACCCAAGCAGAAATTCACAAAAACAATCAAGCCTAAAACACATTCAAACTTCACTCTTGCGAAACAAGACATCTTTTTTCTTTTAAAGCTATCTCATCATTCCATTAAAAAAAAAAAAAAAAAAAAAAAAAAAAAAGCTGTGAATGGTTGCTATATTAAACTTTTTATTAGTAGTATCCAACATGATATCCCATGCCCAAAACATCAAGCTTCTGGTGCATAGTAAAATAGTGCTCAGTCTGAAATATCAGGGTTATGGTGCTTAGTAAAATAGCGCTCTACCCAATGTGTTGGGCGTATGGGTTCAAAGGGTTAAATTCACAATCAAATACGTGACCCTTGAAGTTAAAGTGAGATATATTTCTGAATTTTTAGTGCCATTTGGTACAACAATACATAAAAAAAAACATAGAAATTACTTAAAAACCATTCAATTTTGATTACCATATGTATGCAGACAAGCAAAAAAAAAAAATCATGAGTGGAAAGTAGACATACACAAAAAAAAAAATTGGGGCTAGTATTAATAACTTGTCCATAAATTCCAGATCTATGAGCAAGTGATTTATAAGTGATTTCATTTATAAGTGATTGGTGTTATAAAAATTAAGTGAAATACAGAATAAGGAATTAGAGAATAAAAAGTCAGATTAACAAAGTGAATAAAAAGATTTTTTCAAGTGCATAATTTTGTCATTTGATTTAAATTTTTTTTGCGAATTTACCAGATTTAACTAATTACTTAGTCCAGGCTAAAACACAGTAAAGGTAACCTCAAGCCAAACTTTTTTAGACCTTATTTTTCTGATGCAGGTATCATTGGGGAACAAAAAAGTTTTAGTAAATGGATCAAGTTTTTGATCTTTTAATGATATCTGTATTGGAAAAATTAGGTCTATTTAAAAAAAGTTCCACTTCATTTTATCCCTATCACACTTAAAAATACTTAAGGTAATTTTAGCAAAAGGAACCATATAACAATAATATATTAGCTGCTTCCATTTATAATAGGAGTTAATCACCAGGTTTAGAGAACACTTTCAGATTTTAGATACAGACTGGACCTGAGGTTTTCTTCAAGTTAATATTTAAATCAAAAGGTTGTATGATGTGTGACCATTATCGAACATTTATTTAGTTATTGATAAATTTAAATCGACTTACCTCCCTTGGATTTCAAGTTATTTCAGATCAAATCCAAAGTGTTACCTTCCTATCTATGGAGAATTTCCTTTTGCATATAGTCAGGTTGAACATTTCAGCTCAACATAAGTAGTTAGTTTTCAATTTCAGATTAAAAAATTCAAATATTCATTTACAAGATGAACAGATCTTATCTCCCATTTGATATTATGCAAAATTAAAGCTTGTTAAATACTTATTACTAAGACAGACCTCATCATTACCACAATTATCTCATGAGCACCTTGTGATGTAATGGTTAACAAGCTAGTCTTGGAAGCCAATTATTAGAAAACAGTGAGCAATCTTCACCAGGTACCTATGATTGTAGCCTGATGCCAAATCTAAATTCAAGTTTTCCATATATATGTGCATATAGCTATTTAAGCATAAGTTTAGCACAAGGTCAAAAGTATGGGTCATCAAGTAATGATCAAATTTCCACTCAGTAATAATTGATCGGCAGTAATAACTTGTTAACAATATCACAATATGGTACCAAATTGGTTTGTGCATATATACAACATGCACAGAAATTTAGATATGGCAAGGTTACAGGATTTTTAGCTTTATAGGGGCTATATTTAATATTTCAAAGGTTACTAATATCTGAACAAGTTTATTCTATTATCAGATACAAAAATCCAAACATCACTACAAAAAAGGTGCAGACATCTTTGTTTAAAGTAGGTATGGGCAACCTTTTTTGAAAAGCAGGCCACTTGAGATATGGTTCATTGTCAGGCAGGTTGCATTACTAAAAAAAAATAATGGTAATTAACTACAGATCATATGCATAAGCCTTAGAAATAGGGAAGTTTTTTTCTCTTTAGTTAAAAGATCTTTTCTATAAAAAAAAAAAAAAAAAGTAAATAAATAAAAAATTGAAGTCTTGGACAGGACATTCAGAAAGCACCATGGGCTACATGTAGCTCATGGGCTGCAAAATGCCCCCCCCCAACCAGTCTAAAGATTTCTCATCATTCCCTTAAAAGAATAGAATAAAAATGGTCATTATATTAAGGCTTTTGTTATTAGTATTTAATAGGATCTCCTTGGTCCAAAAATAGGATAAACAAGATCAAACCCTCAAGTTAAAATTCCAAGGTCAATATCAAATTCAATATATTAAATTTAGAATTTTTATTAGTATACAACTAGTATAATATATTCAACTCAAAGTATTTATATGAATAAAATTTACAGTCAGCTTAAAAGATGACCTCCAGTTATTATTTAAAAAATTCTTTACAATACATGCAAATGAAAATAAATCTGAAACACTCACCTCCACTTTATTTCAAAAAAAGTAATTAATATATAAACTGATCGTAGGCTTTAAAAAATCTACACTTTGTATACTGAAGGTACACACTATGTCATATCTTGTACACCAAATGTGAGGTTCTAAAACAATCTTTTGATATTAATTTCACTGAAAAATGTGCAACTTATACACTAAAAAAAATTTTTTTTATAAAAAATAGTCCCTATTAGTAGACACTAAAAAAAAGAAAATGCAACCATTACAAGAAAGCAAATGGTTAAATTTTAAAATCTTCCTGTTTTTGTGTAGCTTATTGTTAATCAAAAAAAATTATTTAATACTTCATTCTCACAAACAATATTCACTTTTCATAGCCAGTGTGTGACCAAGAAACCAGTGAGCAACTGAAGTGGAGTGGATATAAACTAGCTTTATTTTTTAAACTTATTTTCATCTTAATCTTGTGAAATGAAAAGTAACATGAAGAGCTATGTGATTCTTGCTTATTCAACAAACTAATTTTTATTGTCATTAAACCCCACCCCCAACTCTTTATCTGAAACTTAAAAATCAAAATTTTACTGTGAAGCATAATTCTTTCTCATATGTGGTCACAGCTTAAAGGAAACACTGATTACAAAACATTAAACCATATTAAAAAAAAATTTTAATACATACAAATCTTTGAAAGGTTGTTTTTTTCCTTCAATTTTGAAATAACATTAAAGAAAGACTGAAAAATTTCAAGTCAAGAGAAAAGAACTAAGATCATTACAATAGTTTTGTCAAATCACAAAGACATAATATTTTCAGACTATTCTTGTTTACAAGGTGTGTGTGTATATATATATATATATATATATATATATATATATATATATATATACACACACATACATACACACACACACACACATACATACAAGTTCAAGGTGAAAGTACACAAAATGAATTAAAGTAAAAAATAAATTTGAAGGTTAAGATTACTTTACTACTACTACTAACACCACCACTAACTCTCTCTCTCAAAATAGTTGCATTTCGTGTATGAAGTTTATATGCAAATATTAAAATTCACTGAAATTACAAATTTCATCTCTAAATTTTTAAAAAATTAAAAAGTTATATATAGATAAATTCTATAACATTTCTGATATATGACCAGCAAAAATACAATGAAGTGATCTTTAGTAAAAAGGTTACTAGAACCATCTGTGTTCAAATATTTAAATTTATTCTTAAGCTAAAATATAAGCAAATTGAACACTTTAGCAAAAATGATTAAATATCAAGAAAAATATTAAATAAAAATAATTATTCTTAGATTTTTAATAAAGGGGGGGTAAAGAAAACATTTAGACCAAAGTCATATGTTGCTTGTCTGTGTGCATATTACATAAAACTGATGTAAAAAAAATCAAATAAAAAACAAAAGAAATCATTTACACCAGCAAATTGTAAAAAAATAAATGAAAAATGAAAATTCAAAGAACTCTTACAGCTTCAGATTAAAGATGTTTTCAAATATACATAATTTCTCATTATTTTTACTCAAACTTAATACAAATGTTGATTGTGCCCAGTTCTAAGGGCCTATCTCCCCCAGGCAATATCCACCGCTTTGACTAAGAAGGATCAGGAGCAGGTTTATTGCCTAATGCACCACACAAGGGGCTGGACAATTCTTGTCATTATCCTGTTTGATAGGGTTCCTATATCAATATCAACCCAAACCTTGGGTCATATCTGGCTACCTGTGGTTTAATACATAAAATATAAATGCTAAAATCCTTAGTTTGTTATGAATATTGTGTTGCAGTTAATGTTATCTTAAGCCTTTTGTCCTGGGCAATGCTGGGACTTGGCTAGTTTTTGACTAAAATAGGTTTTTATTTATTCAATTATACAGATTAAAGTTTAGATTAACATTGAAGAAATAGATGTATATAACCATAATTTGAAAACAATAGATTTGAATAAATAAAAATAGAAAATCTTATGCCAAATCACCAAATTTTTATTCTTCAATATCAAATTTACTAACAAATTCACAGGTTAAGGCAAAAAGTAATCAAAAGACAATGGTTAAATAATGAGTTTACATTAAACAAAATTTTCTAGATTCATAGATTATATGATGAACCAGAGTCTTGAAAAGAATGAAAAAACATTTCACTCCTTTTAAATTTAAGCACAAATATCCACAAGTCAATACCTCAATTTTAATAATTTAAGTGACAAATATATTTGCCAAGATTTTTTTTTATTGCTTGCAATTTTGTTAATTTTATTTAAACAAAGAAAAAAAAATCATATTTCACTTTTTAAATGCAAGAAAAATTTTGAAAGACTATAAATGTGTCTGATGATCTTTTTGAGAAAATGTAGGATGCTCTATTTGGGCATCAACCATAGCACTTTAACAAGTAGATCTAATAAATCAATCCTTAATTTAGAAAAAGAAAGTAGCTTTGAGAACAAGAACGTAAATAATCTGTTTTTTTCCCTATAGAGTTGATGCTCAGTACACTCATTGATCTGCAATTTTAGTAGTCAAGAGTAACAGATATTAAACCTAATTTTAATAATGTGAGAAACAATAATGTTTTTGCCCCTTTAAGCTTCTTTTGTAATTAGTTCCAAGATGCACATCTGCTCAAAAATAGGATTATGCAGTTTGATAAGCATATTATGAAAAATATGGTATCTCCATTAAGAAAATGATAAACTTAATTTAAAGGGGGAAAAAAAGAAAAAGAAAAGAAAATATAATTTAAAGAAGATTGCTAGGGTTTAAATTTCTTGATTTCCCCTCTTCATTCTCCTCCTCTACAAAGTCAAATTGGAAGATTCAAAATTGCTTTTAAAAATAATAATAATTATAATAAGCAGTTACTTTGTCCATTTTTAATGCTTGGGAAAAAAAAAAAAATGCATTCATATTTTTAACACAAACACATGTGCATTCACTCACACAATCATGCATGCATTTATCGATAAAAAAATAAACCTTGTTATTTGCATTGCATAAATCCTATAAATTGCATTGTATGGATCCTAGGAGGAGTTAAAGAGGAGAAAAAGAAGCTTAAAATATAATAAAACTGAAGTTTGTTAACATTTACATCCCGCCCCCAAGTTTATCAACAAGAGGAAAACTATTTTCTATCATTTATAAAGGTTTTTTCTTTATTCATTCATTTTTTTTTGCTCTAGGTGAAGAGTACTTTCTCTTGAAATAGTCAAACAATCTTGAATTTTCTGGCAAATGCTCTTTACCAAATTCTTAACACAAGAGATTTTATATATATATATATATATATATATATATATATATATATAGCTGATTTCACTTATTTTATGGTAGTAGGAGGAGAGGACCATCTCACCATTAAGATATTTATGCAGATATACATACCTACATATATATGTACATATGTATACACATATTTACATATGTATATTTCTTTCTCTTGCTAACACTGTTTGTACATGTGTGTATGTATGCACATATATATATGTGTGTGTGCATGTCTATATACAGACACACACACATATATATATATATATATATATATATATATATATATATATAATATTATATACACACACACACACAACTCTATAAATATGTAAATATATATATATTAAATGAAAGATATATACATTTATTTATGTATTTTGCTGCTATGACTGCTCTTCTTCCTCCTCCTCTTCATCTTTAAGACTTTCTTGAACAATTGCTGCTACTTTTTTCTCATATTCTCTTCTGTTCTCTTTATATAACTGGGCAGCTTCATTGTTTGCAGGGCTGTCTGGATTTGGATCATGGAGAAGGGACTGTAAAAAAAAAAAAAAAAAAAAAAAAAAAAAAACATTTACAAGCTATATAAGGAAGCACTTGTTGCATAACAGTTAATGTTGGAGGCAATGAACTTGGCAGTTTATAGGTAAATAATAGCTCTTGGCTCTTTGATTTTGCTATGGCAACTTGTCTAGAAAGAAAAAACTGAATTAAAACCAGTTGTATTCTACTTCGATATTGATCTTATGTTATGGTAGAGGGGTTAGGTAAATACATACAAGTTATATAGGAACATGTCTAAATTTTAGCAAGTTTTTCATTATATTTTCAGTGTATATTGATTGTATTTTTAAACCCAGTACAATTATAACATTTGATAAATAGTTGTGTAAGATAAAAAGGTAGCAATTATCTCCACCCCACAAGGATGTGGGGTTGTGTCTAAAAACATCATTAGCATCCAGCTTTTGAAGGCACTTTAGGCATCAGAGACTGACCCTAACTACTTCTTTAAATGCAATGGAGAACTGGAGCCTGGAGAGAAGGCATTTTGAAGCTAAGCTACATAAAGCTCTCATCATGGATAACAATGAATATCAGTCATGAATTTGCAGTAGGAGAAAAAAATTACCAAGCTAAAACCCACTTTAAGGAACTAGTGTAGAATGATTATTTTTATCAAGCCTCTTACAAAATTTAAAATGTAGCAAGTTAGATTCACAATTATCATGGCTTTGTATGAATTCTTATCTTATTTACATACAAAATTACTTTTATAACTATTCAAAAGAAAAGCAAAACTTTGGTTTAAGCCTTATATAACAACTTGACCTTCAGAGCTAATTTTTCAAGTATGAAATGCATTATTTGAATGCAATGTCATAAGAATTTATTTTTCTGAAATTTTATTTCTTGACTTCTATTTTAGGGTTATAGTCTGTGTGGAAAAATAAATAAAGTTTTTTTTTCATTAATTTTCAACTGTCAAAGTACTGAATTTTCAATAAAAGAACACTGTAAAGAACAAGTTGCATTCGGCCTCAAGGAATTTTTTTTATAGTTTAAATACAAATTATCATTTTCCCATAATAAAAACAATCTATTTTCAATCATTAATAAATTACTATCATATGAACAATTAATTTTTATCAACTTTATTTTAATTTCATTTGTGAGCTACATTATCTAAAAACTGAAAATTTTTTCAAGATAGCATACAAAAATGGGCTACTTAGGAAGATGCCAGGAAAGGTTTTCATAGTCTACTAACGGGACATTTTAAGCAGAAATGTGGATGGTAAGAATATTTTGAAAACATTTCAAAGACTCTAGCCTATTGGTCTTCTACTATTGCTTCTATGACCCCTGCTACCA
This sequence comes from Sepioteuthis lessoniana, assembly GCA_963585895.1. Taxonomy (NCBI): domain Eukaryota; kingdom Metazoa; phylum Mollusca; class Cephalopoda; order Myopsida; family Loliginidae; genus Sepioteuthis; species Sepioteuthis lessoniana. The sequence goes on along the minus strand of CAUZXS010001117.1, from coordinate 648,373 downwards.
AATATAAATGCCTGGAATGTTCTAGAATCGCAAAAATAAAGTTATAAATGCTTTAAGAGAAAAGTTTAGGCAACATGCATATGAAAATGAAATGATATCAAGAAACTCCAACAGAAAAAAAATTATTAGATTGTATTTTTCAATACAGCTTTTCTTGGATTTATTTCATTTTAAAGTGAAGATGTTCATAAGCACAGCAATGAACAGGATGGTAGAAGAAAAGAGGCTTATAATCAATTCTAAAATAGTTAAGGCAGTTTTCAATTTAATCAAACTTATATTTGACTCAACACAAGATGGCATATGCTCATTTATTTTTGGATGAATATTTGTCAATCATTATCAATTTACAATCCTTACTTTCTTTATCTCAATTTAAAAAAAAAAAATCAAAACTCACTTGATTGGTTGGTTGGTTGATGGGGTTTTATGGCATATCAATCTTTGTATGTTATTTAATGCCAAATCCATTTTTATACAAATAATCAGTTCTATTTCAAACAATTCAGTTTAGCATGAGTACACAGTTTAATCCTCAAAAATATTTCTATTTCAAGCTATTCAATTTAGTCAAACAATTCTAATTCAAACAGTTAAGTTTAGTATAAGTATAAATTTGGTTTACACAGTTAAATGTCAAAACTTTTATATTAAACAATTCACTTTAGCATAAGTACAGTTTCAATGTCAAAAACAGTTCCATTTGAAACAATTCAGTTTAGCGTAAGTACACAGTTTAGTTCCATTAACCCATAGATAGGGCCCTATCTGGTGATACCACTCCAGGCCAGAGTGGACCTGGGAGCGATGGCAATGGAAGAGTGCTCCATATTACGTAAAGCTCCAGTATCACTGGAACTTTACCCTCAGATTGTTTAGTGTCATATCCAGGACAATCGTCTGCTCTTACTCCTCTGCAGAGGTGCAGTCTGTGTATTCTACAGCTTCAGCCAACTGAGCAAAAAACTCACTTGAGTTATCTTAATGTCAACAAAAAACAATTTATACTTCATTGTTTCTATTTGCAGTAGTTCCCTTGATGCTGTAGAAATAATCTGGGTAAATTATAATTAAAGGCAACCAAAATTAAGATTACAAAAAAAATACTTGAAAAATTAATGATAAAACAGTTTGGCAAATGTGTATTGTTAACAGCATCAAAATTATGTCACCTTGTATTCATGAAGCCTTTTTCAGAACCTTGAACATCCACTTTTTTAAAAAAATTTTTTAGCTCAGTTAGAAACTAGCAAAATCTAGTAGATAGGATTAAGATAGACAAATTAGACTAGAGGATCAATTAAAGGATCCCATTCAAGCGGTAAATTTCGTTCATGATTTCAGTTGGTAATTTTGTCAACTTTGACAATTGTTGATAAGACCTTCCCAAAAACTTGTATTTACATCAATGATAAAAGCATGCACATGAAGTATTATTGATATGTTCCAAAGGCAGTACCAGAATCAATTTAAATCTGTAGTGGATTTAAGAGAGGAAGCTGATTTTAACAAGACAATACAATGGATTCAGAAAGTGAATAGGTGAATTCTGTCAAATAGGGTAAGAAGAGAGAGAGAGAGAAAAAGAAAAAAACTTTAAATATTAATATCTTAACTATTAACAATGTGATTAAGGCAAAGAGAAACAGAATTTTAGAGCTTCTCTATACTTGTAAGGTTATTAAATAAAAGATTTCAACATTTTACCTTTTCCAGCAAGGGACCTAGCTCCTTAAACAAACAGATTACAAAATCATGTCGGCAATAGTAACATAGTACATTACCTCACTGTAATTCAAGCAGCTAGAGAATACATACTTCAAGGTAGTGGTACAAATATTGGCTACTCAGGTTCTAGGAGTTAAAGTTTGGTAATATACCATCAAAAGACAAAGTTTGCAATATCATTAACCCTGTGAACACAAAGCTAGATATTTCAGGCTCAGAGATCACAATCAATACAAATAAAAGATTTAACAGAGCAATCTTTTATTGCCTTTCTTTAGGAAGATAGCATTAGACATATTTCTGACCTGGAATGAAGACTGTTTTGTGCTCAATTGGTACATTTTGGGAGCTCACGTACAGTGCATCATAGCAATGGATTCAAAGGATTTCAAGTTTTTGTTCAATTTGAAATTTTTATCAATAAATAGCTTTATATTATCCAGAGCACATTGAAAGATTATACATTTAATTTCAAAATAATCAAAGTTTATAAATATATTTGATAATAAAAGATAAAGATAAAGTTTATCATATGAAAATGTAACCCAAATATTCAAGTTCAGGAAGATAGATATTACTAATAACAAAAGGCTTAAAATAGCAACTATACACACCCTCTCTATAAATGGAATAGCTTTAAATAAAAATGATTGTATCCTAGAGTGAAGTTTGAATGTTTTGTATTTAATTTTTTTTTTTTTAAATTGTAAGTTTAGGTATCTGAGAGCCTAGGGTTTAAAGGACTAAAAGATTGAGGAATCTTTTAGTAAAAAGATATCAGAATTATATCAATGTTACCTGAATAGATGTTAAAATAGATGAGACATCATATGTAGGGCTCCACCGGTTCTGTAGTATATCCAAACATATACTGCCATCAGCATAAACTAGAAAAGAAATAAAATAGCTTTTAACAAAAACTTAAGACATAAAAGGAACTCAGTGATCAGCTTGAATAATCAAAATGAATGCTAAAATATCATAAAAGGCAAAGAAATTCAGTTCAGAAGAATCATGTTTAACTTCAACACAGTAAAAGACACTACTTAATTTTAAGTACAGTTTATCTTGTATATAAAAACTGAATGAATACAACTATGATATTGATTACTTTAAAGTAACAATAAGATTATACAGTTTTAAACAAACCACCTATTTTCTTTTCCTTGAAAATTCTTAATTTAGTAATTCTTTACAAGTTTCAATTTCATAAATAAAGTATACTTTTAGACAAACAATGAAAAAAAAATCCACCTGAACTGTATACATTTTTTAAAATATCCATCTGTAACCAAAGATGATTTGCTGTAAATCATTCGAATGGTTATAAGATACATAAATTAATAACATTTCAATGAGTTTTTTTTTCAGTTTTTTTTTAAACAAAGCTTTATATGTTCAGCAGTAATTGCAATATTATGTCACTAATCATAAATATAGTTCTACATTCTGAGAATGTCCGTCAATATACAAAGTTAATTTCAATAATGCAAATGACAAAACTAAATTTGAGCAAATTTCTTCAGGGAATGGATTAAGACTCTTACAGTTAGTCTCTTCTTAATTAAAAACAAAAAAACCTGTCATGTCATCAGTGAAACATTACTTATTTACTTTGGCAAGTTTCAGGTCTGAAATATCAGATCACCTAATCATAGTATATAAACTATTTTTCAACAAGATTTTATGGAATACAAAATGTAGGAAAGATTTAAATAAAGATTTTGAATACAATACACAAGGAATGAATTCACTTTTTGTTTTCGTTTTGATTGTGAGTATAAAAACAGTATATTTATGACTGAAAATTAATTTCTGAACATCAGCCATTTATTACTTAAACAGAATTATATTTTTACCAGTAAGCAGAGTCATTTTAATGTATTCATTCAATTATCTATTTTTTCATATTAATAAGTTTATTATGTAAATGTCCATTTGAAAAGGGAGCATTTTTTTTAATAAAGAAAATTTATATAGTTTTGCAAACAAAATATGTTAGGATATCATGTGGCAGAGTTTTGAAAAGTTTACTGAAAATGATAAGGTCATCTATCATAAAAAGGTGTTTATATTTTTCAAAACTCAAAAATCTGAATGTCTTGATTTAAATATAAACATACTTAGGCTTAGTGATTGCCACATCAACCAAGTGGTATGTCAAATAGTGTTTCATTATGTATATATTATATACACATGCACTAGATGAGTTATCCAATGTTGCCCAGGTAGAAGGAATAACATCATGTAACAGTACAGTTAGAAATGTGTTTAATAAGAAAGTTCTTCTAAATTAATTTTATTTGTTTTGTTTCATGTAGAAGTAGATCTTTGTAAAATCTATATCCAAATAGACTTTTGTAGTAAAATTAACAAAATGTAAATGAGAAGTAAATATTTTATCCATGCAGAATTTTTTTAAAATAGAAAATTCAAAAAATTAGATGAAAATTTTTTTTAGAAAGTTTTTCTAAAATAAAAAAATAAAATAAAAGGCTTTCCAAATTAAAAGATGTTTTAATTTTAATGCATTTTTAATTGTACAAATCAAGGTAGATTTTCAGCAAGAAAGGTGTCTCCTTTCAAAGTCTTTGATTTAAATTCTCTGCAAACAGCTTGATAAGAAATAAATATTTTCTCATGCAGAAATATTCTTGGACAATTTAATTTTGAAAGGAGATAATTGCAGTGGCTTGAGTAAGAAAATGAAAAAATTTTCAAGTTGGAATACCCAAATCAACTTGAAACCAATTTCACTTTTATCACCGGGCATGTCTAAAAAAAAGAAAAAAAAAAAAAAAAAAAAAAAGAAGAAGGTACCACATGGAATGTCCTGTTCCTCAATAATTCAGTTACAAAAAGACACATGTAGAGATCTAATATACAAGTTTGAAAATTTGAACTAAAGTTAAGGTTATTTCATGACTAGAAGTTAGGAATCACATTTATTGCATGTCCATATTCACATTTTTAATTTAGCAGTTTAATTTTTTTTTTGTACAGTATTATTGAATATGAATAATTTGCTAACAGATCTTTGACCTAGAGATGAGACCCTAAAAAGCTACAACCACTTCAGGTCAAAGTGGATCTGGGAGTAATGCCAATGAAGGGGGTATTCTACATTTATCAGATCTGAACCCTCAATGCCAGATGCAATTTAGTGTCATACCCAGAATACTTCTTTTTGGAGGATGGAGGCAGTCTTACTCCTTTGCTGAGGGATACATTCGGCATATTTTAAACCCTGCTGACAAAGCATTGCAATCAATCAGGAGGTCAGTATCATAAAAGAGTAGTAAGAAAGTTTATGCCTCAAGTGGATAAAGGCAATCAAGAACAGACAAGAGAAAGATATATCAAGAAACAAATGCTTTTCATATCACAAACAACCTATAAATTCTACCTCATCTAACAATATTAAGAAAAGAAAAAAATCATGGGTCCTGATATGTTCAACATAGAATCTTTTGTTGACTGGCTTTTCTCAACTACCATCAATTTGTCATCTGCTATTGCCAATGTCAAAAACTACAAAATCATTTACCCATAATAACCCAATGTTCTCTTCTGATGACAGTTAAAATAAATATGAAAATTTCATTAAATATTTACATTTTTGGTTAATTTAATGTATACTTTGCATTAATAGAATGTTTATATTTACAGTAATAAAGATTAGATGAATGTTTCAGTGTGTTTACTATCCATTTTTATGTTTTCTTATATATTCATTATAAATCAGGAAATTAAAATTTCAGGTTATAATGGGTTAACATTTAAATAATAGACTTTATTTTCACATTTTTTTATCTTTAAGGTTTCACTAATGAATTTGCAAAAAACACCAAATCAGATCAATTCTCTTAGGAGACAATATTTAGCCCAAAAATAACATTTTTGAGTAGGTATTTAACCAACCACTGCTATAAGGTCAATTTTTAAGTGAAGTAAAGCTGGTTTGAATTCAGAGTTTTCTTTTTAGACAACCTTACCGAGGCTAAAGATCCCAACTTGCACTGACCTTTATATCCATAGTTGGAGGTAAAACAAACAGATGAATTCATGCCTCTCCAAAGAGCATAGCACAAAATGAAATGCAAACATCCTGGTCTACATCATATGTATCAAGAGAATGTATTTACCCAACCTCTCTGCCAAGGACAGGATGTGACACAAGGTCAATATTTAAGCAGAGTAAAGCTGGTTTGAATTCAGTTTTCCTTCTAGTTTGGTTGCTTAACCAAAGCTAAAGTACCCAGCCTTCCCTACTATTTACCTATAGCTGGGATGAATGAATTCATGCCTTTTCCAAGGGAATAAACACCAATTGAAATAGCTTCTGGCTCTGATAAGATTAACAATATTTTAAAGAGTTTATAATTTACTAAGGTTATTACTGGCCCACTGGTCCGAGAGACAGGGGTTCAATCCGACCAAAGGCTAAAAAAAAAAATTTAACTTGATGCTGCCATGCTTAACACTTAACATTATAAAGATACGGGTCAAGGGTAAAGTGGAGCAATCCGGTGAAAGGAATAGCACCCTACCTACACCTTGGTGTAGTAGCTAATGAAAAGGGAACCTTCAGGTCATCCTTGACTATGGTTGGCAACTTTACTTTACGACTTAAGAAATTAAAATTTTTCCAATATCAACAGACTGAATAAAAAAAAAATAAAATTAAGTCCATAAAAACCCATGTACTTATTGTTATAATAGAAATTAGATTGTGCTGTACCAATCTTTCATGTTGAACCAATCTGCCAGCCTGGTTTGAAAATTGGCATTTGAAATTATGGTCTTTACTTGTAACTAGCAGCAATCACAGAACTTAAGACAATATAGTAAAAAAAAAAAAAAAAAGGAAGATGAAGGTACTTACTGTTTGGATGGAACATCTTGGATACAAATCTAACTGTGGGTGGTTTGTTTGGGTATTCTTCAGTGAATTTTATAGTTAATTTGAACGTGCCATCTTCAAAGGGAGTATCATTTGGCCTGTAAATATAAAAAAAAAAAAAAAAAAAAAAAATCATGAAAAATGTTTTCCTTCACATTGTAAGAGAAAATGGCATTTACTAGGGTTTAAAACTAAATTTTATTTATTAAGAATATACGTAAAGTTGGTGACTGTAGTTGAGGGCAACCTGAAGGCTCCCTTTTCACTAGCTACTAGCGTCGGGAGGGCACTACTCCTTTCCTTGAATTGCTACTCTTACCCTTGATCTGTACCTTATAATGCTGAAAGTAAAGTAAGGCAGTATCAAGTAGCATTTTCTGAGTCTTTGAAATTACTTGACCATAGATTGAAGCCCGGTCTCCCAGCTCATCGGCAAATACTCTACCCACTAGACCAATGACTAGTCAATGGCGGCTTTATAAAAATTGTGCAACTGCAGTACCCACTATTTTCTTCCAGTATATACTAAATAAAAATTTTTTTTAAAACTTGTAAAAAGATATTTAATACTGATCAATAATCTTTAAAGTTAAAGTCAATGATCAACCTCTCATTCCTAGAAAACAAAAACTGCTGAGTGAGGAACTGTCTACTCCAGTTCTAGTGATGAGATGTTTACTTTGTTGCACAAGTGTGGAAGATCCTATATACCAACCCCTCCGCTCGGGCAGGATATGACACAAGGTCAAATTGTAAGCGGAGTTTAACAGGTTTTAATTCAGAGTTTTCCTTCTCCTAGACTAGTTGCCTAACCAAGGCTGAAGAACCTAGTCTGCCCTACTATTTACCCATAGCTGGAGGGAGATAAGGGGGTTCATACCTTTCCCAAGGTTATTTGCCCGAAAGTGAATGTAATAACGCGACTGGAGTACAAACTCGCGTACTACGATTCCGCAGTCCATCGCTTTAACCATTACACCACGAGGACACCCCCCCAAGTGTGGAAGATAGTGTTTACATATCATATCATATCATGTGTGAAGCTTACATGAGGTTTGCTATATAAATTGAAGAGTTTTTTTTTTTAATCACTAAATGTGATTAATTGAAGATGTAATATAGTTAACATCCTATTTTTTCCAGAAACTGTTTAGAAAAAATTTAATTAATCATTGCCTCCATGCTTGAATTAATGTTTAGTATCTTAATACTTTATATAGTCTCTCATATAAACCTCAAGTAAAACTCAACAGATATTATGCCATTATAAATCTACTTCAATGATACATTAGTACAAACTATATTTTATTAAGTTAAATTGGATTTTAATAAAGTCTTTTTTTATTTATTCATATTTTTTATATATAAATGTTTAATTTATGATAAAGTTTCTTTCCCCAGAATAGTTGTAATTCTCCATTGAAATTGTTCAACAATCAGATGAAACAATTTGTACTAACAACTTTTTGAAATAGATTTATGATAGCATGTCTTGAGTTTTATTTGATATTAATGATATAATTGCTCTGTATGTGAGTTTTTATATACATATTAATAGCCATGCATTGAGCACTTGAAATATATTGAAAATTATATATCTTATATGTATAAATTATTTCATAAAAATCTAATTTTGAACTCAAGGCTCTTTGAATGAATTGAGCTCTTGGTAGCCGTTAAGTGGACATGTGTAAACAAAACAAAAGTAATATATAAGCATTTAAAATTCCTTTGCTTATGCAAGTTTCCTTATAGCTCTGCAGCAGAATCTCTGGTTGGTGTATGAGTCAGCCAGGTTTTGATCCCAACTTTGAGAATCTTGTGTATCTAGCCACACTGAAGAGTTGTGATACAAAACTGACTGTGAATGATGTGCGCGCACACACACACACATATATATATATATATATATATATATATTTATTTATTATTTCTCTGTGTATGTGTGTGTGTTACACAATATTAATATTATTTTTTAATATATTTTCAGAAGCAGCAACCCAATGAATTAATGTCATGAGCCATCACTGACTAGTACTACCCTTAAGATAAACTTTGAAAGCTATTTTCATGCCTTTAGCATTACTAATCAAAAATAAAAATACTACTTTCAAATGTAAAACAAGTTTAATTGTACACAATTTAGAAATTAATGCTACTCATTAGTACATAAAGTGCTTTGTCTTTTGTGTGTATGTTCTGTCTTACTCAAAGAAAAACCTTGAAATCAGGACTAAGGTGTCTGTACATAAAACTTGACTCAGATTCATCATTTTATGGTACTTTTAACTTTTGCAGGTTTCACATGGAAATTGTTTTTTTCCAAATACATGAAAATTCGTTTTATGTATTATTATTCTACTTTGAATTAAGAAAAATGCTCATATATATATATATATATATATATATATATATACATACATACATATATATATATATGCACACATACACACAAGCAAGCAAATTACCTGATCCATGACTGGACAAAAAGGATTTTAAGAACACTAGTAAGTGAGACGGAAAGAGAAGTTAGTTAAGAATTAAAAATGTGTTCTTATTTGTAGTTGAAAGATTTTGGCTATTAATTCAAATGAAAAATATTCTTTTATTTTATGAACTTTTTTTTTTTTTTTTAGTTTACATTTAAAATATACAAAACTATTTAATCCTTAACTGGGGAAAGATTTAAAACATTTTCATATTTTTTTATTTTTTGGGAAGGCCTCCAATAAATTTCTATTTTTTTACAATTATGCTTAGTTACAGAACAATCTTTTTAAAGTTGATTTTCAAAAAAGCAGCATAGTTTAATTCAATTTTTTTTATTCATTTATTTACCCTCTAAAAATTTAACGATAAAAGAATCTAAGAATTAACACACAGCAACATTCTATCATTTCAGGAATTTTTTTTTACTTTTAAAATATAAAAAAAATAAAAAATCTAACCCTAAACTTATGAGTAGTTTAATACAATTTTCCTTGAGACTTTTTTTAAATTGAAAAAAAAATTTAAATTTAGTTCTTAACTGTTGAGTTACAGTGATAAAGAGTATTTGTTTTCCCTGTAAAAATGTAACAATAAAAAGTTAATTAAAAATGTATCATTTTTAGATGGAAAATTTCATATTCTAATTCAAAGGAAAAGTGTTTATTCCATAAAAAGTTTTCCTTATTATAAACATGATCAATAGCATCTTTTCTGAGTTAAAAGTCAACACATACCAAAACAGATCACACACACACACACACACACACAACAAAAAAACAAACAAACAAAGGTATTGATATGATTTTATGTATAATTGAATTATTTGCCAACATTAGACATTTCAGTTTTTGCATTAAATCATCATCAGAGCAGTTAATATTAGATGGATTTTCTGAATTATATTTTGTAATATTCTATTTCTGTGAGTAGTGTTCTGTTTCAAATGATACAATGCCATTAATGAAATTATATATATATATATATATATATATATATATATATATATATATATGGTAGAAAATAATGGATTGTAATCCAACAGTTTGTAAAGAAAAATTGCTAACAAGGTAATCCAAGTATATACATAAAACATTGAATATAATTAAGGAAATACATCACATTAACATTGCTCTAATGATTTTAAAGAAATAAATAAATAAACGTTGAGCATTGGCAAATAAATCAATTATGAATAAAATCATTCTCTCTGTATCACATATATATATATATATATATATAAAATAGAGGAAATAATTTATGCACTATTTCCTATTATATTGACTGAAATCACAACATACATTACTGCCATTGTGAGTCATCAGCGTCTTTTTTTGCCTAACTTGTTTTTCATGTAGCACTGCTTTCACTTATAAATATCAAGTTATATTTTGAAATTTGCAAAGAACTTGAAAAATTTGTAAAAATCATGAAATTTTAACATTTTATGTCAGTCTAAATTTATGAGTCAGATCTATTTTTACCAATTCCAGTAAACCAAAAATGCTTCGGATTCTGCAACCCTATTTTGAATTTAAGATAAATTCATAGGTTGACCAAAATATTCTCAGGGAATGTAAGGGAATATTCATTTTTTCAACAGCCCCCTTTGCATGATTTGGTTTGGTTTTATGGCCATTATAGGTTATTAATGTCAATTCTATTTCTATACATATAAACAGTTCTATTTCAAACAATTCAGTTTAGCATAAGTACACAGTTTAGTTCTATTTGACCCATAGATAGGATCCTATCAGGTGCTACCACTTCAGGTCAGAGTGGACCTGGGAGTGATGGCAATGAAGGGTTACTCCACATTCCCCAAAGCTCCAGCATTATTTGAACCACACCATCAGATTGTTGTCATATCCAGGACACTCGTGAGGGAGGGGGTGGTGTCTGACTTCTCTGCAGAGGAGCAGTCAGTGCATTCTACAGCTTCACCCGACTAAGCAAGTCCTCTTTGCAGTTCACACTTTCAGTGTTGAAGGGCTTGGATTTAATTGATTAAAAAAAAAAACCAAACAAACAAACAAAAAAAAAACACAGATATGAGATTATCAACTTTTCAGTCCACCCTTATATAATGTAGTTGACTACCTTTAAGTTTATATACTTTATTATTTCTGAAGATAAAGAGGCAAAGTGAAAGTAATTGACAGTATTTTTTCTTTCAAAAAACTTCCTGCTAGCGAAATTAAAAAGCAGCAAGAATATTTTAATGCAAAGCTTTTTTAAATTCAAATAACACTGATTCAGGCTTAAACATAAATAGAAACGATAATTCTTTAGCTTTGTCAAACAGTTTTATCCAATTACAAGAGAAACTAAAAGTATGGAGTCAGGAAATATTATCTTCATTTTTGTTAAGGCATTTTAGCAATGGCTGCAACAATTATAAATACATAATATATCATATTAAACTGGATTTAACTTTCCAACTGTTTTATATTCTATATTTAAAAAGACAAAGATTAGCAGAAATTTAACAATTTACAGCATTGTGAATCAGTTAAATAATGGTAATCATCTATTTGCAGATAATTTTTTTTTATGTAGCAAGAAATCAATATGAATGAAAATGAAAGTAATTCAATCATAGCGGCTAATGAGATGTGAATAGACAAAGTGACACTATTCTATATCGTTTTTATCATGTTATGTAAAAGATTAATTTCTTGCAAGTAGTCAGTGATAAATGATGTATGTAATATCCTTTTTTGTTATGGATAACTTGATTATCTCCCTTGAAATCAATGAGCCTCTCACTTTTGAAAAAGCAAGACTACAAACTTTCATTTATCTTTAAAATAAAATTAAGGCTGATAAAAAAAAAGTATAAAATTTAGGATGATTTTAAAAAATGTTAACATTCTTATAGAAGTACCTTTATGATATAATTTCAAACAATATCCACATGTTCACCATAACTGTCAATACATTCTTGGAATCTACCATAAGTGATTAAAAAAATAAAAAAATTAAAAAATTAAAAAAAAAAGTTATTATTTCTGGGAGAATTTTTATTAGAAAAACAATTGATATTATGGAGACCACCTGAAGAAGATTCCAAAAATGTTCTAAAAAGCATAGTGAATATGTGGAGCCTTTAAAGAAATTATCATAAAGGAGCCGCCATAAAAATGTTAACATTTTTTAAAACAGTACTTTTATCTCATGAATAAAATGTTTTTAAGAAAATGATCAATCAGAAATATTCTAGAATCGTCATTTTGTTTATGGCTGCCCATCATTTTGATAAAAATAGCATTTTTTTTAAAGACTTAAAGTTATCAATATAAAGTAGATTTTTTTTTCTAATTCCTATTTGCTAGTGTGCAGGAAAATATTTCCATAAGAAAAATAAGATAGTCGTGACTAGATTAAAATAATTTCTTTAAGGAGAGAAAAAAAAATCACAATTGATATTTTGAACAACAAAATTCATTTATTTGGTAGAAATTTTAGTTTAAAAATGAGTTTTAATAGAGGTGACACTGAACCTTTAAAATAAATGAGAAGGGGTTGGGGCAAGATCTTACGCTTGTATCCTCAAAAGGGCTTGTGTACAAACAATCCACAACTTCATAAAATTACTCAATTCACCCAGGGAAGATTGAGCTAACTTCTATCATGTACGAGTAAAATAAATTGGGGAATTACGAATCAGAACTATTTCATCAATCAGATGGTTATAGATTTGATCAGGAAGAACAATATTGTATTCATCCAACTTCTCTATCACAAGCAGGATGTGATGCAAGGTTAATTTTAAAGTAAAGTACAGCTGGTTTTGAATTGTTTTCCTCCTACTAAAATAATGAGTTCAGTATTCCCTACTTATTTATAGCTGGAGAAGGAGATGGATTCATGCCCTTTCAAAGGGGCATTAGCATGAAGTGAAATAGTTTTGTCCAAGATTTGAATTCAGGCTGCAGTTTTTATTTCCTATGATAACTAGAACACTAAATATGCCTATTAACTTGTGTATAAGTCAACCGATTTATAACCATACAATTTATAGAATTTTCCAAGCAAATTGTTTTGTATGTGAAACAAAAATATGAATCTGAAAATACAGAAAATATTAAAATTTTAATATGAAAATTAAAAATGAAGTAAAAAAAAAAATAAAAAAAAAATATAAAGTCATAGACAATCTGTAAACAAAATGAAAAAATACAAAAAAGATTTAAAAAAACCTGTGCAGATGTAGAAAGTGGGGGGTAATAATGAATGAAATCATGGAAAAACATATCCAAAATTACATTTTTTAAAAATTGATATAGAAAAATGAGGGGAAAAAGTTTTAACAATATCCAAAATGAAAGAAAAATAAAATCTAAATGAAAGTATTTTTTAACTAATGAAGAAAAAGAATCATCAATAAAAGATATTAAAAGACTGGCATAAGTGGAGAACAAAATAAATGATAAAAAACAAACTAATCATGGTCACACTAAGACTCAAAGATGCAAAATTTCTTCATAATCATAAATTTGGAAGGAAAGTTGAAAATGAAAAAAAGAAAACACAGACTTTATTAGAACAGAAAGAGAAGCTAAATATGAAAAAGAAAAGAAAAAAAAGATAAAGAAAAATAAATAGAATATATTAAAAATAAAACAACTGAAAAAGCTATCAATGTAAATGAAAATTTAAATGAGTAAAGATAAAATTTGAAAATACTATATGATAATGCTAACTTAAATAAAAATAGCAATACTAAATTTTAGATTAATACAGGAAGACAGAAAAATACAAAATTTGGTGGAGACTTATTTATGTACATAACACTTTAAAAATATTTAAATTGAAATAATTTTAAAAGACAATCTTTGGCTTTACAAACTGATATATGTATATACACATCTCCAAATTTAAATAAAGACTATTATAAACTTGTAGAACAATTGAATAAGATACCTTTTAGGTCAGATAAATCTGAAAATATAATAGTTGGAGATTTCAATTCACCAAATATAGATTGAGTGAATAGTTTGTTTCCTCCCTATAATTTAATTAGTCAACATCTTAGAATACAAAACATTTACAAAAGGATTGTATTGGGTTATAGAAGATACTAGATATAAATTACTGGGAAACAGATTTAAAATGGTTATATTGGATCTGATTTTTTCAAATAATGAATATTTAATAAGAAATCTCTTATAGCATTTAAATTTGATCATATATGTATTGAAAAAGAAGTGAAACAAGATTTTGGTTATATAAAACAAAAAACTAGTTTAAACTTTCAGAAGAGTTAGAGTCCGAGAAGGGAGATAATATTGACTGGAATTATAATTGATGTTAATGAAATGTGGGAAGAATTAAAATATTCCTGAAGTGATCAAATTTTCTACACAAGGATATCCATAAAAAAATTACCTTGGGATAGTAATAGACTATCTTATAAAAGAAAAAAATAAAGCTAAGAAAGAATTTGGAATTATACAAAGTAGGGAAAGTTATCAAAATGCCGTAAGTAAAATGAATATCAAAAATTAGAAATAAATGAAAAATTGAAACAAAAATAAAGATATTAAAAATATTAAATTTAATAGTAAAACATTTAAATATATAAAACTAAAATTCACAAAACCATTAGTACATTAAAAAATAAAACCAAAGCCTTAACATATACACTAGTTGAAACAGCTGGTGAACTAACAAGTTTTATTTTTATGGATGAACTAAAAATAGAAGCTAAAGACAAAACTATTATCCAATTCAGATGTTAGTAAAAAGATAGTACCCAATAAAGTCACATACCAAAATTAAAATATTTGTCAAATAAAAGCTTTATCAATGTAATAAGTAAATTGTTTGGGAAATGTATGGAATATGAAATAATTCCATGTATTTGGAAAACAATAATTGTAATGCCACTACATAAAAAGGTTTAATTCATTCAAAAAGCTATTACCAAGTTTCTTTGATATGTATTTTATGTTTTTTCAAAAATATATTAGAAATCACATTAAATTTTATAAGGAAAGACAAACTGTAATCAAGATGGTTTCATTAAGGATAAATAAATACTAATATCATTATATTGATAATGAAAAATTCAGGTATTTCTTAATGAAAAAAATAAATAGATAAAAAATAAAAATAATAATATATATATATATTTGTAAGATACTTTTTGACAGATAAAAACCACAAATAAAAATTGGTATCAGTTATTTTGAAATACAATATATACTTTCTGGTGTTCTTCAGGGATCAGTACTAAGTCCTTTGCTGCTTTTAATATTCATACATGATTTACCTAATGATATAAAAATCAGAAATTGAACTATTTGCTGATGTTAAACTACTTGTTAGACCATTATCAAAAGAAATAAGATGAATCTAAATAAATTGTTATATTTGGAAGATACTCTGAAATTAAAATTTAATAGAAAAATGTAAAGTACTACAAATTGGATCCAAAAATATTAAAGTCAAATATAAATGAAGTAACAGGTAAATGAAAAAGTAAAGGAGAAATGCATTTGAAGGTTGGCTTTGATTATACATTTAAAACTAACAATCCTTTTCTCTATTGTATCATGGCAAATGGACTGATTGGCTAGATGGTTAGAAATATTTCAAGAGAACCAAATGTTTTAAAAATATAATGCCCTAATATAGACCTCATATAGAATATATTCAGGCTTGGGCTCCAATATCTATCTAGACAAGGAAAGTGGTGTGTAGTATTGAGATTGGAAGGCATACAAATAAGAGTGACAAAACTAATAAAAAGAGTAAAAGATTTCAGTTACAGGGAGAGATTGGAGAAATTAGGATTAACTACTTTACCAGAAAGAAGAATGAGAGATGATCTAATTGAAACTTCCATTCACTTTCTAGGTATGACCTAACAGGGTTAAACACTACAGGTATGTATATAGTGACAATGTAAAAACAAAATTACAAGTGTTATTTCTAAAAAAATATTTTCTATTTATTTAAAAATTTAAAAAAAAAAAGATCTAACATCAGCTCACCCAAAAATCACAGCATTCCATACCATGATGTTATTGTCTGTTGGTGCTCCACTCACCCCAGCAGGTGGGTCTTCCTGCAGCCTGAAGAAATAAGAGAAATAGTAATTATGTATAAATAAATAAATGGCAAACTCCACCCTCCAAGTTTCTTGCTTATCTAAATAATATGGTATGTTTATCAAAGTTATATCACGGATGAATGCCATCCACAGCTAAAAATAAAAAAAGTACACATGTAGAAAAAAAAACAAAAAAAACAACATTTCACTAAGCTGGAAAGAGGCTACCATAATTATTCATGTGTAAGACAATTCTAACTTTGAGTTGGAAAAAAAAAAAATTGTTTATTATAAACTTTTAAGAATTTGTAGCAGCTAAATTTAACATCTGTTAAACTTTTTATCCAGTTCATATTAAAATTAAGAATTTATATAGATTACACTGTTTTGAAACAAAAATTATACAGTATTTAGAGTAAACACATGGAAATGTTCACATAAAACTACAATCAACTTGCAGCAAAAATAACTTGAACTAGAAGAAACAAAATTATAAACCAACACATTTCAGTGGCCAATGTCCATTTCTTTTAAGCAGCATAAAAGAGAAGTGTTTGTGACACATTAGTTAGTTTAGACCATAGATATAACTTAATTTTGGTCACACTGTCCCTAATATGGCAATGCCAGAAGAAAAAAAGTCAATTCTTGTGTGTAATACACAAAAAGTGTTATTATACATAAATAATTACAGTACATTGGATAAATTACGCAACACATGCTTAAATTTTACATTTCATTAAAATGACTTTATAATATTTGTTATATGAAATCAGGAACAATAAAAATACAACCCTAAGAATTATGAATAGGTAAATAATATAATTAAACAGAACTAAAGGGAAAAAAAACAAAAAACAAACCAGGATTCAGAATGGTGTAACTTGTAAATGAAACAAGAGTTTTAAATATATATAAATAATTTAGAATTCAAAACTCTTCCCCCTAAAACAATGCTTATCAAAGGATGGAGCCTCATATATATTTCAAAATCTAAAAATTCTGAATAAAAACCATTGATAAACTAAAGATTTCATACAAAAATGCTTTTCTCATTACAGTCAGTTTTATTAAGTATTCTCAATCATCAGACAGGATTCTTTTTCTGTTAAAATCTTAAAATCCTGAATTAAAACTTGATTTATATATATCAAAAAAAAAAAAAAAAAAAAAAAAAATCCAACACCAACACTTTCGAGTTACTGTTAGATTCACGAGGTTTGTGAAGAATTTCAATTTGTTTTTATCATTGACTTTAAAGTTTTACTACAAGAATCACATTACAAGTGATAATTGAGAATACTTCATGAAACTGATAGTATCAAGAAAATATTGGTGTATGATTTAAATTTTTTTATCAATGTTTTTTATTTGGTATTTTAGGGTTTTAACACACACACACACACACACATATATATTATACACACACACACACACATTTCCATTGTGGGATAAAAGATATTTTGGCATCTCTTTAAACAGAGAATCCTACATTTTATTTCAGCTTCTTGAAGCCAATATCTTTAGAGTAGTCTCTGAAATGTGTTCTGCACATGAGACTATTTTCTGATGACACTATCAGTGTTGGCACAGATACAGTATTGCTAAGAACCAGGGCCAAATCTTCTAGGAGTGAGAAAACTACAAGTTAGTGGTCCCCATTTTTAGCTTCAAGAGCAACTACTAGATACTGTTCACAGCAAGTTACAGACACACGAAGATGAACAAAAATAAGAAACAATCTTTAAACTTTTTCTACTAGATTTGGTCTTAGGTCATCATCAGGAGAATGTTATTGTTTTCAAAAATTGATAGTTCACACACAAGCTCTAATTTGCAAATGAAATCAATTTTTAGAGAGAAAATAAAATTCAAAAATCAAAATGAAAGAACTTTGTAAAATAATGTTAGAATGTCCAAGATTTTTCAATACAAAAAGATTGAAACCTTAATTTCAATATAATATACAATTTATACATATTAAACTTAATAATTAACCCTTTCAACCTTAATACCTGCAATTTATGCAGCTAACTAAAAACACAAACTGGTAGATAGAATTTCGTCTGCAGATTCACAATTTCTATATTGCAACATTTTATTGACAATAGAAATGTTATATTTTATCTATAATTTTATTTTTTTTAAAAACATTTTAAATAATTTATGGAATGTTATGTAACAACTGGTAAATTAGTTAAAGATTATAACATTTTACATTATCAGTTATTTTACAAACCATTAATCCAGAGTGAAAGAACTACAAATGTGGGTGGCTCAGTGTTTTAAGAGTAAAAAAAATAAAAATAAAAATCATAAGCAAAAATTCAAAGTCTGACATAAAAATCTTTTTTAAGTTACATTTTTTTTAAAAATTCCAGCAAGAGTTCACATTTGCAAGTCAACATGTTGACTTTGTCATCTTGTCAGCTAATTCAAATCTTACATCATTGATTTTAATGCTTCATTGCTGAAATCCTGAATATCAACTAGAAAGTAATGAATACAAGGAATATGATGAAGCAGTATTTTTATTTGGCATTCTCAAAATTTGGCTGAAAAACCAAAGTCTGGTCCTACTAAAGCACTAGTTTTTCCTTAGAAACCTGAGGTTCCCTAACAGTTAAATAACAGATTACATTTTATAGGCAATAACGATGTAGAAATGGGTATTTCTCAAACAGAATTCAGGCCACTTGGACATGAATAGCAGTTAATGGTAATTATACTTTTGCTTCAAAACCATGACTGATACTAGTCATCTGATAAAAACTGTGCCACAGCTGTCCTTTATTCCAACAAGAATGAAATAGTAATGTAATATTTAGTCAGCTAAGCTAGACCATTGTTAGATTCTCACTGAATGTCCTATACTTCTAGCCTTCTATCAAACTAAACAAAGAAAATGATTGCAAAAGTAGAGAAAATATTTTAAAAATTACCATGAATCAGATATAGTTAAAAATCCTGCAGGACAAGTAAACTATTTTAACACTTTATGGTCATGTCATTATAGAAGAACCATTTTCCTGCTAGACCACTGAAGTTAAGCAATCACGAGCCTTTTCAGAACTTAAATGGGGGGATCACTAAGTAATAGCAGGTATTGTAAACAACCTGTGTGCCAAACAAAGCAAAGTTTTGATAAATAACTGCAAACAGTTTTTTCCTCAGTAAAAAATTTCAAGATATCCTAATATGGTTATCCCAATTATTTAATAATTGAGATTTTGTCAGTCCTTTTAATTTTCCAGAGAACCCAACATACCTATCACAATTATAGGTCAATAAACTTGAATATAAATATCAGTCCAATCAAAGATAGAAATACATAGGTTTAAGGAAAAAGAAACAGCATTTAGTTAGTCCAAGTATAAAGTTAAAATAAATATCAGTAACCTAATGAACCTGAATTCACCAGTTGTATATTCAAGGTATGACCAAAAAGTATTGATACTGTAACTGTATTAAACTGAACAGAAATTAATGAATGAAATGTTAATTTTCTTTAAAACAAGTCTCCTTAGTATTTAATACACTTACTCCAAACATCTCAAACTTATCTTGATGTGGTGTGAAGCTGCAACATTGCATCTCCTAATGTCCTCCATATACTCAAGTCTTTAGTTTAAAATGAATTTTTAGTTTAAAAAAAAAAAAAAAAAAGAAAGTTGTATGTAGCTAGGTCTGATAAGAATGGAAGATGCTGCATTTATACAATCTTGTTTCACAAAAACTCACTAGTCAAAAGTATAAACTAGATTTATAACTTTTAAAAATTGGCACTGCACCAACAAGACTTCTATCTAGACACCATTACTTCATAATATAAGTTGCTCAGCTATGTAGACATCTACATATCACCCTTTGTTATATAAGCTGTAAATTTTGAAATTAAAAGCATTTTGTGACATGGTATGCCACTGAGAGAGGAAAAGGGAAGATAAATTCCCTTACCTTCTGTGTTTCAACTAACAAGCCCCAAGGACTGACTGCTAAAGTGGTCAGAATGCAGGTCAAACGCTACCAGCACTCCAGGACCTATAATCGGTTGGACAGAGAAGGGAATGTAGGTCATTGAGTGGCATGACCGGATGAAATAGAGAGAAAGAAGCCAAATGATTGGCCTGAGCCTTTAGCGCCGAAAAATAGTACCTTTTCGTCAGAGGAAATTTGGAAAAAGATCTTTAGTTTTAGTACAGAAGTCAGTGTGAAAAGATGTGCTGATTTATTAGCCAAAACTCTGGGTCCCTCGCCCGCAAAAAGAATCTTTAGTTCTGGACAGACATTGACAAGAGATGGAGGCCAAGTTAGCCAAGCTCCAGGAAAGAGGAGAATAGAATCTTCAGACAGAAGATAGCAGAAAGGACCTTCAGCCAGATTCTAGAGAAATGCCGCTTGCCCACAAAAGAAAGGAACCTGAGAAGTAAACCCTTCGAAAAGATAAGTACAACTTAAAACTGTTTTTCCTTCTACCCTTCCTAAATATTGGAAATTATATATATATATATATTCAGAAAAGGAAAGAAAGAAACTGAAAAGATTTGTTTCCTCAACTGTAAATGAATGAGTGGACTTAGATACTTTCTCAAGTAAAAGAAAGAAAAGAAAGAAAGAAAAAAAAGAAGAGAGACAGTTGTATTTAAGACTGTCTGCTGGTTTAATATAGCCGGTACCTTAAAAAGAAAGAAAGAAAAGAGAAAGGAATTGTTTTTTAAACCTCATAATTATTATTAAAATTATGTTACATTTTAACTGCTCCCTTGTGTTGAAATCTATTGATTGTGTTGTTTATCTATCAAGTTGCCTTCTTTTGAATATATCTGTTTCAGCTTCGTATCGCTTTCATTTATTCTCGCTAAATGTCTTATTCGTCTTAAAAACATTACAAGGGAATTTTGGAAATTTGACTACAGTAAAATATATTTTGTTTTAACCTAAAAGTCCATGCTTTCTGTTATCCGAGGGGGTAGTAAAACGAAGGACTTGGTGGTGTATGTGAAAGTGAAATTGGAAACCCCCTTGCCAGCATCGGGATGAGTCTGGCTCCAAATTAACCCCCACATTATTTGCCAGTTACCTTATGCCCAAAACAGGAGTCTTGACTAGGACTTATTTTGTGGAGGGTCAAGTGCCAGACTGCCCCGACGTCACATGCACATAAAATAAACTCTCGTCCTGAGATAAATATTTATGCAACATTACAATTTAAAGCTTCAGTCTCAGTACTTTTTGTTGACACCTCAAATGTGATAATTTTACTATTATCAATTTTTTTCATGTACCAGGAAAGTGGTGCAGAGAGATGCCAATCCTATTCTGTTTTCTTGGACAATTGTTAACCACTGCTGAGCTGATAAACCTGCCATGGCTGGTTTTAAATTTAGTGTTGTCCTTCTCCTAAACTGGCTTCCCATCAAGGTCAGAAAGTTCCATTTGCTCTTATTTTCTCAAGCCACTCCACAGCACCAAATTCTCCTGCTGTTGAGGGAGGGTTTGAATTCAGAATTTTCCTTTTCCTAAACTGGTTGCACTACCAAGGCTAGTGAACTCAGTTTACTCTATTGTGGTTGAGTTCATAAAAAAAAAAAAAAAAAAAAAAAAAAAAGATACTTATTAGATTTAAAGGAATTTATTTTTGTAAACATTTTAAGAAAACTCCCTTAATATTTTATGAATGAATTGTCTTAAAAAAAAAAAATAAATAAATAAATAAAATTTTAAAAATTAGGCAAACATAAAATAATTGTCAGATAAAGATTATCAGGAAAAATTTAAATGAATGTAATGTTTTAAAAACCTTTTTGTGAGAATATGGTGAAAAATTTCCCTGAATTATACCATTGCAATCAAATAAAAAAATTTTATTTTGCAAAGCATTTGCTTATTATTTGCATGTTCTAATATACAGCAGAAACTTTTTTTGTCAAAGAAATACTTTTATTAGTTTAAATTCATTAAGTTTTAAATGTCTTAAAATTTTTTATATTTCTATATTAACTTTATAAAAGTTTGTTAAATAAAACTAATTGAAAAATATTGTAAGCTCTATGTTGGTCGTTCAAGGAACTGGAAACCTTAATTATCTCTTTTTTTCTGGCACCAGAAGCCAAAACCAAGAATATTCTTTATCCTGATGCTTTCAACTCCAACAAAATGTTATAATTTTTACTGCAATACAAGCAAAGTAAGTTATTTATAAAGCTTAGTTGTGGAACAAAACCAGAAGTATGAGGCACATAGGTAGAATTGAACTTGCGAACAATGCTTTGCTACTCTAGTTTGCTAACCATTAAACCATCTGAGGTTCCATAATACTATTTGTAATGCAAGCCAAATTTGTACGTTATTGTAGGATATTTTAATATGATACACACCAACGAAGACAATATCAGGTATATCTGTTAGTTGGTAAATGAATTAATATATTAATCAAATTTATCTCTTTGAAACATACACCTCAGAAAAATCATTTTCATGATTTTTTAAATACATATCTATTTTACTCTATATTAAAAAAAGAAAAAGAATCTTATAAAAAAGGTATACAAGAAAATATCCCTTATTTAAAATTACATACCTAAATTAATCCCTATTGAAAAAATCCTTATAAAAGAAGGTCTACAAGAAAATATTCCTATTTATTTTTCAGCTAAAAGATTTTTCTTCATCTACAGGTACAAAAACTGCTATGAAATGACAAGAAAATAAAACTTGAATATTTTGGCCCAAATCCAAAGTATACTTGCTTAAGGAGATAGCTAGACTAGGTTTCAGCAATTACTTGTCTTGTGTGAAGAGGATTTCTTCTTCCTGTCAAGCATTAATTTCATCCCTCCCTCCTTTTTGGTAATAATGAGTGATAGCATTAGTGCAGAAACAAAAGAAACATTTCCAAGTTTTCCCCACCATCCTTAAATTTAAAAAACACACAAAGACAACTCATTAAATTATGTGAATAAAAATGATTAATTGATAAATTTTTTTCTACCCTTCATTAAAAAATTGCTAGATTTAAAAATTAAAGAGCTTTTCAGCTCCCTAAAAAAGTTCTTACTAACTGAACACGAAGCTAAAAAAATTTTTTTTAAAGAATTTAAAAGATTTAAGCATGCATAGTACTGTTTCTATGAAAATTTCACATAGACAATATTTTTCAATATCCGTCAGATACAGACTATGAATAAAAATCACTTTAAAAATGTTTACAACTGTTTATAAAAAAATATTGTTTTTATCCTCAGCCCAGATGTTAATTATTCTAATAGTAAAATGAATGCAAATTATCACTTTTATAGGGGGAAAATATCTAATAAGCTGACTTTGTGCCAACAAAAAAATTGTGTTAAAAGAACTTAGATTGCAATTGGCTATACACACATACATACACTAAAAATTAGTTTCAATTATCATGGAGGAGTCCCTATGGCATAATGGCTAATGAGCTGGACTGTAAGCTAGTTCAAACTAGTTGTATAATTACATTACCTTTCAAAGTAATAGAAAGGCATTAAATAACCCATGAAGCTTGATATGCCATTAAATAAAGAAACTGAAATCAATAGTTAATTGTTTTTGTTTACAGCTAGAAGACAAAACAGATGATCAATTGTTACTTAATTTTACCATCAGTTTAATATGTAGAAAGTATCAAACCTGAACAAAAAATACATAGTAACAAAGTTGGATATTTTATAAGCACAATACAATTGATAAATTATTAAAAATTTTTTTTTAAAAACATCATAGTTAAAATAGTTCTTATATATAATCCAAAAGTTCATCTCATTTATTTAGTACAATCCCTATTCAGTAATAAATTTACCCTAATAAGTCTTTGGTTTGGTTTTTTTTTTGTTTAATGGCATATCAACCTTTGTGAATCATTCAATCTCAAAGCCATCCTTGTAGAACGGCAGTGATGGTATTTAACCCATAGTGGGAAGTGGATTCACACCTTTCCCATGAGTATTAGTCCAAAAATGAATGTAATAGAACTGGAGTTTGAACTCACCCACTTTGAGGCTGCAGTCCAGCACTTTAGTAATACTATAGGTCTTCTAAATAAGTTTTAAGCTATGCCGCCAAATATGACAAATAAGGTTGAGGATTAATGTTAAAAATCATATGGCATTCAATGATATATTCTGACATAAAATATTAACTTTAAAATCAAGTATAATTTCCAGAGGATTTTCTAAAATTAGCAGGAACATTTATCAAATAATTTAAAATCCATTTTTTTTTTTTTTTTGCATTTTAAAATCAAAACAAAGTACTATTTTGTATTTTGCAAAATACATCTCTAAGATGTGGTTGGATGTATGAGTTTTTTTTTCTTTTCTTGGTTCATTAGGGAGTTTCAGGTCTTTAACATCATATGCCCTCGCAAAAGTGATCCGGCCAAAATTGATCACAACTCACCTTACATCCTTTCAATATAGTTATTTGTTAGTTATTTGTCAACACTTCATATGCCCCTCTTCAACTAACAAATGGTTTCAGGATTTGTCCTTTATACTTATAGTCAAGATGTTATTTGACCAATGAGCAATTATTCCGGTCTTTCAAGTTAGTAATTCTCCTATAAATATGTTGTCCATTTGTATTATTAGCTTCGGCCTCAATTCCCATTTCACAAATTTGACATTTATATCAATATTGCCTTGTCAAAGTGTATAAAAGGGGATAAAATTTTTATAATTAAAAGTAAAAGTTTCATTACACATGAAACTTATATTTGGGATTGTAACAACAAAATGAAATTCTTCAGGGACTGTCCAGCATCTATTATGTCAAGACTTTATTAGAGCAATGCATATGAAATACCAAGAAAAGGAAAACTATGGAAAATTAAATTGACTATTTCCCACTGAGGATAGGTTCATCAGAAATTAAATTCTATTTTGCAAAAACAATTTACCTAGGGTATTTGTTTTTTTAAAATAAATTTGATTTTGGGAAAAAGAAATTTTAGTTCTGATTATATTTCTATAAGGAATCATGTCAATTTTCCAGAGTGTCTTCCTTTCTTCCTTCTGCCAAATTTTATTCCAAAACTTACCCATACTAACTTGAAAAAAAAAAAAAAAAGCAATTTCCAGTTCAATTTGCAAATGAATGATAACCTTGATAAGGAGATCACTATGAAATGTTAATTAGAATCTTTTAGTCTTTTCTAAATAGAAGCATCAATACCATCATGAACTGTTGTTACAATACAAAACTAATGGAATCACAAGTTTAGTATAAAATTAAAAAACAAATGGACCAGAGATATGTTAATTTCAATTCTAAATAGATGCAGTATATTAAAGTAAAGGAAGGGTCAAACTAGAGAATCAACCATTGGTCTATAAGAAGCCACTATTTCTGTAGTTAACATTTGCATTTAAAATCAATATATACACACATAGTCCAGGTTAAAAGTATGGTAAGTGTAGCCAAAAGCTGAACCTTTTTTAGATCTTATTTTTCCAAAGCAGGTATCATTAGTGGGCAATGAGAAAGGTTCTGTTGCCCCATAATGATATTTGTATAGGAAAAAATAAAATGGGGTTTAAAAAAAAAAAGAAAAAAAAAAGGAAGTCCCGTATTAGGTTACTCTTATTAAGCATTTAACTAAGAGGTACTACCACTCTGGGTCAGAGTGGGGTTGAGAGTCATGGCAATAAATGGGTACTCCAACTATTTCAGAACTTTAGAACTGGAGCCTAACCATCAGATACAGTTTAGTGTTATACCCAGGAAACACCTTTTTGGAGAGTCCGATCCTTCTACAGGTGATACTGTCAGCATATTCTAAGATCTGCCAACAGGGTGATCAAAATGAAGAGGAATATTTTCATGGTTTTTGATTTATAGGTGAATATGAATATGTAAAAATAATTTTTATTTATAAATCACACAAAAATTACTGGGTGCAAGTAAAGTATACTTTTTCTGTTTAAGCCTATTTAAGGGTTAAGAGGAAGTGATTAAGGAAGAGAATAATGGTATAATGGTTATCCCTATAAGAAATGGACATATGGAACAAAGTTCAAATACTGGACAGAGGCTGCTTGCATCTCATATAGCGTTAATGGTTATAAGAAATGGACATATGGAACAGTTTGAATACTGGACAGAGGCTGTTTGCATCTCCTACAGTACTATTACACTCAGGAAAGGCATGAATCCAACTATGGGTAAATAGATGTGCAGACTGGGCTCTTTAACCTTGGTATGGCAACCAATCTAGGAGAAAAAACTCAATTCAAACCTCAAACTACTAAAAATTAACCTTGCATTGCATCCTGTTAATGGTGGAGGGGCTGAGTAAATACATATAATAAGGAGACTTGCTTTTATATCTTTTTTTATTGAAGAGTGACAAAGGATGAGCTTTTTTGAAACTCATAACCATAAAAATGAAGGGGGGCAGGGAACTAATTAGCTGCCATAAAAATTAGTGAATTTATCAAATTCAGTTACAATTTAGTCGAACAATGTCAATTTCCAGTAAGAAGTTAAATGGTACTTTACTATAAAAAAGAATAAGCATTTTTTTCCAAATAGAAAATTTTTAAAAAAGTATTATTTTGTTTGGATATTGAATATTTTATGCAATAATTTATATTATGTATACTCAGGTAAGTGGGTAAAGGCTAGAAAGTTATCTATTTTTGGATTTAATCAGTTATTTTACTTATAGCATCTTCTGCACTGGATAAAGAGCTTACTCATGAGGAAATGAAATTTAAAACTGCCTGACTTGAAACAAGTTGATATACATGAAAAAAATTTTAAATCACACTATCAAAGCAATGAAATAAATTTTACTTAAATTACAGCTCAAAAAAAGTTGCCTCTCTCTTGGCTTGCAGAAAAATTCATATAAAATTATATTGGTATGTGTATCTCTGAAATCAGGTAGTATTATTCTTTACACATTGTCAATTACTATACATATGAGAACAGTGTACTCCCATGATTTGAATAAAAGGTTAAGTTCAAAATTTAGGTTACCAAGTATGACAAAAGATACCAGAAGAAGGTCAGAGAGTACAGCAGCCTAAGCATTATGAGTAGAGCAGTTTGCACAGTGTATAGAATAATTATACTGGTATGGTTGCAAATATTTATACAAATTAAATCTCAGCACTAGAAGTAAAGAAAGAAAGAAAGAAAGAAAATATAACCTTCCAGAAGGATTGTCCAACAATATGGTAAGGTCATTTCAACAGAAAAAAAATCTCAACTTATATTACATTTAAAATTCAATAAGGAGTAATAGTAGTTATTTACTAAGCTTAACTGTGGCCCAAGGCCAGAAGTGTGGGGCACCTAGTGAAAAATCAAACAGTGATCTGCAAATCCAGCTTGTTAACCATTACACCATGTAAGCTGCCCACATGTAATAAGAGTGAGACATTCAGGAGCTTGAGTTTTGTTTAACAGTATATCAACCTCTGTGGGTCATTTAATACCAAAGAGTTAAATTGCTTTCCTTTTATTACCCCTCAAAAATGTGTTTTGTACAACTAGTAAGTAAAGTTGGCGACTTTAGATGAGGGTGACCTGAAGGCTCCCTTTTCAATAGCTACCACACCAAGGTGTAGGGGGAGGGCACTACTCCATTCCCTGGATTGCTCCACTACCCTTGATGCTCACCTTATAATGCTGAGTGCTAAACAAGATGGCATCAAGTACCATTTTTTGAGTCTTTGGTATGACTCAACCTGGGATTGAACCCCAGTCTCCTGGACCATTAGCGAACACTTAGAGGTAAATTCAAGCAGTTTCTTAAATCATATACAAGTTGTCAAATTTGCTTTATTAGGAAAATTCTTTGAGAGAGAGAAGGCCTTATGGCATAGAGGCTAACATGGATTGTAATATTGGAGTAAACAAGTTTAAACTCCAATCCTGCTATTATGTTCACTTTCAGGCTAATACCCTTAGGAAAAAGGTATGAACTATCTTATCCCCCAGCTATGGGTTAAATAGTAGCACTCATGTTCTAGAAAGATGGCTTTGGCATTAAATAATTCACAAAGGTTGATATGCCATTAAAACAAAAATTATCAAGCTTACAGGTTCAAAGGGTTTTATAATTAAAAGTGTACTTGTTGACTAACATTTTGAGACTTGCTTCTGGGTGTGATAATTGTGAATTTCCTACTTTAAGTAATACTTTGTTTGGGCCTATAAGTAAAAGGGCTAAAAATTTTGGCTGCCGATTTTTAAGGCAAGGCTTTTTTTGGCAGATGGATAACTGTTACAATTACACACCCCATCATTGGGCTGTACTAAACTTAGTGTAACAAAATCTTGACAAAAAAAAATTAAGAAAAATGTCTTAATCTAGAAACTAATAAAAATGATCGTGATGGTGGTGGTGGTAATAATAATAATAAAAAAAGAGACAATCTTAATCTTTTCTCTCATCAAGACACCAGTGTCCCAGTCAAATTTTGTTTTTATTCTAACCCTAAAAACTTCTTATTCAAGGCATAATTTTGCATATCTAAAACTTATAAATTTAAAAAAAATACTAACTTGATTGTACAAGGGTTAATAAGGTCACTGAGAGTTATCTTTCTTTAACAATTGTCTGCATTAAAGATAATTAAAATCCAGGATTTTTAATTTGACTCTGCAACACAATCTTCCTAGTGGAAAAACCCTGCTTAAAGTCAGAATTCAAAATCCTAGCTTTTATAATGTTTGGATTTGTATCAGATTAAGCTAAGTAGATTATAGTTTTGTTAGTTTAAATATATTTTTTAAATGCTACCAGTAAAGCCTTCTGACTTTTAAAGATCACATTTCCTCATTCAAACAAGGATGAAAATCACATGCTTATATATAAGTCCAATTTGTTCCCTTAAGTCACATATGAACGTTATACAAGCTTGTACATGAATGTTGTAGCAGTAAACAAGATTGTACATGAATGTAGTTTCAAATGGGTACTTTCTCAATCA
This sequence comes from Sepioteuthis lessoniana, assembly GCA_963585895.1. NCBI lineage: Eukaryota > Metazoa > Mollusca > Cephalopoda > Myopsida > Loliginidae > Sepioteuthis > Sepioteuthis lessoniana. Next base: position 619,227 of record CAUZXS010001117.1, on the reverse strand, counting down.
TGGTATCTTCCTCTCCAGATATATTATAAAAACAAAAATCTATTGCCTACAACTACTTGAGTGTAATACAAAAACAAATCTTTTCTGGTATTATTGACTTCTTACCACAAAGGTTTAAACAAGTTTTTCCACATTGACAACTGTACTTATTAAAATACATTATAAAAAGATAAGAATCAAATGAAGTCTGATTACAATTTTCTTAATTTCAAATGCAAATCTAGGTTAGCTGGCTGTGTTTTATGTAGGTTATTTAATACCAGATCCTCTTTATACATATATATTAGGTATTGTAAATATTTGTAAACAAATAGGTTTTAGGTAATAATCTTTATATGAGTCAGAGCTCATTTGTTTGTACAGTTAAATGGTTTCCAGTATAGCAAATAAAGTTCTATTTGACTCATAGTTGGGACTGTAATAAGAACTACCACTCCAGGTCAGAGTGGACCAAGGAGTAATAGCAATGAAGGGGTACTCCACATTCTCAAAAACTGCAACCTCACTATCAGATGGTTTAGTGTCATATCCAGGACATTTGTTGGGGGCAGGGGGTATCCCTGTAGAGATGCAGTTGACATTTTTTTTACAGTTCCAGCTGACTAGGCTGTGCAAACCAAGGTTTTGAATATCAATATTTTTATTTGTTTCAATTTTGAAGATGAAGCTTGATAATGTTTATCATTTACAGTATTCAGATTTATCTTCATTTTTATTGTTATATTCACAATGTTTCAGCTGATGTGCTCTTAAGCTTTCTTCAGGTGTTTAACATGAAACACTTTAAGAAGGATGTATTGACTAAAACGTTGTGAATATAACAAAGATAAAAACAATTTGAATACTCTAAATAATAAAATTAATGCTTTTCCAATTGTGATCTTTACTGACTATATGTAATCATCTGTGAAATAAAATTATTAGATAGCCTTAGTAATATTGGAAAAAAACACTAAGTTGTGAGCTTTTACATTAGCATTCTTTTTTGAGAAGTTACTGTTAATAATTAAATACTTTAAAAATAGTTTGCAAACTTTCATGCTAGAGATCTGCTGAAGGCTATTTCACAGTCAGGCTAAGGGTTAAAATAAAATAGTCAACATCACACAATATGGGACACAGCCAAAATTACACAATGTGGGACATATTAGAAATAAAAGTAGCTATCTTATAAAGAATGTAAAAAGATGCAGGCAAGCAAAATGAACCACTGTTAACCTTATCAGAAGCTAATCTTTATCTAAGAATATGGTGTGTGTGTGTGTATATATATATATATATATATATAGTGGATTGGAAGATAATCCTCAGTCATAGGTTCTTTCCAAAGAACTAAATGACCGATTCGTTCCAGTACTGGTTTGAATCACTTAGACCAATGTAAGGCAGCTACTTATAAAGAGTATCTAGCATTAGATAAGGGAATGCCGGATTGCATGTTTCTTTGGCGACCAGGCAAAAATTTTGGTATATTCACAAGATATTTCACTTTGGGATTACTATTTAGTCTTTATAGAATTTTCTCCTGCAAGTATATATATATATATATATATATATATATATATATATATATATATATATATATATATACACACACACACACACACACTTATAGCAGTTTTAAGATAAATTCAGAGAGGATGAAATGAAGTTATGGCAGAATATGCTGTTCAATAAAGTTAAGATCAAATACAAAAAAAAAAAAAAAATTATCTAATAAACTGAATCAATTTTTTGGCCACTCAAGTGTTTGACATTCTGAAAAACTGACACGATTGCATAAATTACTTTTACTACTATATTTAACTTTGTTCAAATCACAATGTTTCATTTTTCTTTCTAATTGAAGACTTTCAAAATGAGAGAGAGAGAGAGAGAGAGAGAGAGAGAAATCACTAGGTTCCTGGATTTGTGCCAAACTAAGTAAAAGCTTAGAAAAATGACAGGAGGAGGTGGTTTTGTCATTAGGATGGTGATAACACAAACCATAAAAGAAATAAAGACAAAAGGAATAGTTGTGGCATCAGGAGTTCTGACTCGCTAACAATGATAAAAAAGGAAAAAGATATTAAAAGATTGTGTAAATTTGAAGTGGGAACATTTGCAGGAATATATTTAATTCTGAGAAGAGAAAAATTATGAATATTGAACAAATTATTTTGTGACTTCTTGTTATATGATAAACAGATTTTTTAGAAATACATTAACACATCATTCTAAGTCCCGGGCCTAACTAAGAAAACAACTTTTAGGCAAAATTCGACTTTATTCAAGTCTCCTTCTAGGGTAATACACTGATTCCAATGCTTCTCTAAAAATTTGATGCCTTTTTTTGGCCTCAAAATACACCCATTTCCAATATCACTTCTTCATTGGGGTCAAACCTCTTTCCCTGAAGCATTCTTTTGAGGTCTGCAAACAGCCAGTAGTCACTGGGGACCAAATCTGGAGAATAGGGTGAGTGTGGAAGTAATTTGAAGAGCAATTCATGTAGTTTCTTCCTTCAAATGCACCAATAATGCTATATAATACTATTGACGGTTCTTTCCTTCAAGGTAATCAATGAACAAAATACCTTGTGCATCCCCAAATATGGATGCCAAAACCTTGCCTGCAGATGTTTGCATCTTTGGTCACTGAACAACTTTCACCTACTGCTGTCTACTCAACTGACTGCTGGTTTGACTCCGGAGTGAAGTGGTGGATTCATGTTTCATCCATTGTCATATTTATACAAAAACTCCTTTTTGTTGTGTTGAAACAGTTGCAAACAAGGCTCTAAATCATTGACGCATTGTTGTTTTTGATCGACTGTGAGCAAATGCAGCACCCACTTTCAACAGCTTTGGTTTGGTTTGGTTTCTTTGTTTAATGGCATATCAACTCTTTTTAGGTAATTTAATGCCAAAGCCATTCTCCTAGAAGAACAGTAGTGGTACTATTTAACCCATAGCATGGAGGATAAGGGGATTCATACCTTTCCCAAGGGTATTTGCCCGAAAGTGAATGTAATAGCGCGACTGGAGTACGAACTCGCATACTACAATTCCGCAGTCCATCGCTTTAACCAATACACCACGAGGACACCCCCTTCAACAGCTTTCTCATTGACAAATGTTCATGCAAAATGGTGAATACCCTGTGTTCCGATATCTTCAACTCCTCCGCTATCTCACACAAATTCAATTTACAATTGGCCAAAACAAGTTTTTGGATTTTTTTGTATTTTCCAGGAAAACTGCCGAATTTGGACAACCTGAGCATTCAGCATCATTTGTGTGTGTATGATCACGTTTAAAGTCAGCATACCAGCTCTTAACTATTGTTTCTGATGGAGCAGAGTCAGAATAACACTTACCAAACCCTTGTATTTTCCCCCCATCCAAAAATAATGCTTTATCAACACACAAAATTCACATTGTTCCATTGTTTTGAAAATTTGCAACAGTAACTTCACTAAACTAATTTGTAAATTAAAAATCTGATTAGGCTCAAATTTTGACACATGCCATTTGAAGGTTAGTACTTTATAAAAATCATATGGATTTTTTATTAGTGGTACATCTATATGTCAGGCCTGGGATTTAGTGAGTGATGTGTTAGTAAATCACAAAATTTCCATCAATTTTAGAGAGATAATCCAATCAAGTTTTACCAAAGCATTTAATAAAAATCCAAATAGTTTATGCTAACTTGTGTAAAGACTGCCTTTAATAGCCATTAATATCAATGTCAAGTCACATTTCATCATTGCAAATAGATTGGGGAAGTATTCTATAATTAACATTTATTAGTTATCTACTTTTGAGAATTAAGGATATATTCCACACTATTAAATTACAGACTGTAGTAGGGCAAAAAATAGTAGGGCAGACTAGGTTCTTCAGCCTTGGTGAGGCAACTAGTCTAGGAGAAGGAAAACTCTGAATTCAAACCTGTTAAAATCCGCTTAAAAATTGACCTTGTGTCATATCCTGCCCGAGCAGAGGGGTTGGTAAATATGATTAAATTACAAACTGCTTTATACTCCTAGATCCTTTTAACACAATTGTGCTAACAAATCTTATGTGTCAGGTTTGCTGATTATGGATTGATTATATGTGGTGCATTCAATAAGTTTCCAGACTTTTTTGTACAGGCATTTAAAATTGTCATATACTCTTGAAAATTCAGTATGTTATTGCTATACATATTATGAGATGACTGACCAATTTTTATGATTTCAGCTTCAAATGAACAGCTACAGCAGCAATTGGAATACACCCTACTAAAGCCTGATTGTCACAGCTGGTGAATTTCAAAAATGCAATCTGGACGTGAGGACACTTTAGAAGAATGATATGCAATAAAATTCTGTTTTAAACTTGGAAAAAATGCCACAGAAACGTATGAAATGCTTCAGACTGCTTTTTGACCATCTTGCATGAATCGAGCATCAGTGTTTGAGTGGCATAAGAGATTCAAGGAAGGCAGGGAGTCTGTGAGGGATGATGGGGTGTGGGAGGAGTAAGGAAGTCAATACACCAGAGTTGATTGGCCAAAGGGTTAGGGTTACTATGTTGAGGTTTTAAGGGAGTTCAGAAAGAGATTCCGTCAGAAGAGGCCAGCACTCTTCAAATTGGGTCAGTGGCATTTCCATCAGGACAATGCACCAGTCCCCAACTCCATCCTTGTCACAGACTATTTGACCAAGATGGGCATCAAGACAGTTCCTCACCCTCCCTATAGTCGAGACCTTGCTCCCTGTGACTTTTGGTTATTCCCTAAGCTCAGAGGCTGTTGTTATGAGACAATTGAGGAGATGAAAGAGGCTGTAACGAAGGTCATTGACACACTCACATTAGAGGACTTCCATGGGGCCTTCTAGAAGTTATTGGAATGGTACAAGTGCATTGCAGCCAGAGGAGATTACTTTGAAGGGGACTAGAGTTTCATGTGTGTACTATCAATAAAAGTGCCCATACAAAAAAAGTCTGGAAACTTATTTAATGATCCTCGTATGTCAGAATAATTCGCCAACTGAATATTTGTATATTTTCTGAGAAAATGTGAAAATTTGCAAGTATTTACTGAATTTGCAACAGATAGTTTATTCCATATTTAGTTTTGAATTTTAAGGGATTTTTTTTTAAACAAATTTTGATCTATTATATTCATAGTTATATTTTACTAAAATTTGTTGCTGTCCAAAATCATTCAAAGGTACTTGATACATATAAGCAAACTAATGGATACATACAGCACTTTCCAATTGTTTTAATGTACCTAAATTAACAATTTGGAGCATTATCAAGAAGTACACTAAGACACATGGTGTTGAGATTAAGTTAAAGGTCTTGTAAAAATTGGTTAATTTCTGAGAGAATAGAAAGGAAAATAGTTAGATATCTTGAAGGGCCCTCATTTAATGGCAAAAGACATTGCTAACATTGTAAACACAGCAGGATTGAACATATGGACAAAGACAATCACTAGATACCTTCAAGCTTGTCATCCAAGGAAAACTCCCTTGCTAAATACCTAAAAAGCTGATTTGTTTATGCTAGAAGACAAACATGAAAGTGAATATTGGAACTCGGTTTTATGGTCAGATGAAACCAAACTAAAATTATTTGGTCCCATGAACTCCCAGTAAGTAACAAGGAAATCAAATCAACTAAAAAATATCCTTACAATCAAGCATAGTCAAAGGAGTATCATACTTTCAAGATGTTTCACTGCTTTTGAACCAGGAAAACTAGTGAGAAGAAAGTAGCATGGATAAAAAGCAGTATCTGGGTATTCTTAAAAATAATATGAAACAAAGAGCATAAAAGCTGTCTTTGGGGCAGCACTGGATGTTTCAACATGACTTTGAGGACAGCAAAATCAAGGTATTGGTATATATTGCACCAAAATGTGACTTAAACCTAAAATAATTTATGAACCTATTTGAAAATGAAAAAGACAAATCTTTCAAATTTGGAGGAACTAGAAGCTATTGCCAGGAAAGAATGGAACAAAATAGCTGCCAGTGTGTGTAATGATCCTATAAGGAACTAATAAAAATGATTAAAAGCAATAACCAAGAATAAAAGTTACAAAATTGAGGAAAGAGGGCCAGTAATTTTGTTGTAAGTTAAATGCTGATTTGATGGTTTTTGATACTGTTGTTTGACATTAAAATAAAATTTTGTTGTGGGCATAACTGCATATTTTCAAATCCATTATTTCATCACTGCAGAAAAAAATGCACATGAAATCTTCATGAATAACTGACAGAAACTGTATAGATTATAAACAATCCATAATCTGCAAACATGGCACACAAGAAATTGTTTATAAAAAGGAATATTTATAATAAAATTTTTTTTTTTAAATGCTCAAATGGTTTTAAAACAGAGTTAGTTTATTTTTTTTTATCTGATGCTCATGGCGACATTTGAAACTGAATAATAGAAGGAATATCATGGGGTTATGTAAGTTATCAGAACTTTCCAGCAACCTACAAACTATATACATATCAACAAACTGAAAAAGCTAGAAGGGGATAAGTCCCAAAGTGTTCAGTTACAGATCCTCATTAACACAATCAGCAAAATAAACTTTTCAAGGCAGATATTGTCTTAGGGTGAGAGGGTGTCACTAGCCAACAATTTCCATATCTAAATTTAAATAAACATTTACAATTGAGATTCTTGTCAGATAAAAACTAAATTCTAAAGATTATTTGGTTTGGTTTCTTTGGTTAATAGCATATCAACCTTTGTGAGTTATTCAATGCCAAAGCTATGCTTACAGAAGGATAGCAGTGATAGTAATTAACCAATAACTGGGAGAGTAAGGGGGTTAATACTTTTCCCCAAAGTAAACAAAATAGTGTAACTGGAGGTCAAACTTGCTTACTTCAATGTTGTAGTTTAGTACTTTATCCATTACACCATGGGAACCCTTCTTTAATAATTGTTATTTATTGATGAATAGTCAAGCTTGTTGAACAAGTTTATTTAGGTTAAGTTATTTTTATTTCTTTTATTTATTTATTTATTTTTTTAAATTTGACAGGTTTGTCCCCACACCTTGAGACCAAGCTAAGCTTAATAAATATCCTAAAAATACCAACTGACATGAGGTTTAAAGATATAGAGTTACCTAACCAGAGTAGATTAAAAAATTTGGCTAAATAAGAAGCTAATAAAATACTCTTATTCTCTGAAAGTCATGACTTCAAATGTCTGGGTCAAGCTGTGATTGTGATATAAGAGGAAAAAAAAAATTAATTTTGAGAGTGACAAACAATAAGTCTTATTCACAGGCAAAATAAAGAGACATATTTAAATCATGTGCAAGTTTGCTGATTAACAGACATGAAACACGTGGTAAATTTCACCTAAAATGATGAACAACAAATCTTTAAAAGTTTTAAATGTAAGTTGTAAGGACATTATAAAAGAGCAGAGTTCTGTTTTAATTTTAAAATTATATCTAATTTCAATCAATTTGCTTTTAAGTTCATTAAAACATTTGCTGGTAATTTTATTGATACAGTTCACATACACAGTTAATAGAACAGATAGAATTAATGGAAGTATATCAATTTTAAATAAGTTGTGTCAACAATACAGAATATTTTTTTTAAATACTTATAACTTTCATAAATTAAAAGAAAAATTTTATTTCATCTTCAGGTATTTAAGGAGGAATATTAACTGAACTTAATTTGCTAAAAATAGATTTTAACTTTATTTGAAGCTAAACTATTTTGTGCCACAATCCTCAGCTAAGCATATTAAAGACTGAAAAATGTGTTGAACCATTCCTTTAGCAGAGAGGCAAAGTAAATAAAATTCAAATTTGGATAGACAAACATATCTTTCTTATGTTCAGCTATTTTGACAAAGCCAACTTAGATATTTTCAAAGTCTAGCACAAGGCCACATCAAGGTGGGACTAATTGAGCATATGGGTCCCTGTCATGCTAATTATTGTTTAATATTTGGCACTTATAGATATTAAGTTTAATCTGGTACAAGGCTAATCAAAAAGTACTTTGTGTTGACTAAATTATTAGTACACTGTTGTTAAGACTAATAAGCTAAACATGTCAATTAGATTCTTTAAAACAATTTGAAAATTACAAAGTAGTAGTAAACTTAGTTACTAATCATAGCACATAGTGATATATTATTGGTTACAGAAAACACAAAGACTATTTCGAGGGGAAAAAAAGCATGTATTATTATATATAAAGTAATTATATATATATATATATATATATATATATATATATATATATATATATATAAAGCAATTTGGAAGCACTGATAGTATAATAGTTTTCATCGTAGAAAATGAACACAACAGAGTTCAAATCCTGGACAAGGCTGTTTGCATTTCATATAGTACTAATACTCCTGAGAAAGATATGCATCCAACTATTCTCCTTCCAGCTAAGGATAAACTGTACAGCAGACTGGGCTCTTTAACCCTACTATAGCAACCAATCTAGGAGAAGGAAAACTGAATTCAAAACCTGTTAAACTCTGTTTAAAAATTGACTGTCACATCCTGCTCGTACAGAGAAGCTGGATAAATACACATATAAAGACAGATGTACAAAGAGTCCAATACATAAATTTTCAAAAAACTTCAGTTTAAAGTGCAAATGTATGTCAACTAATTCTTTAGAAATAAAATATCCTTAAAAGTTCATAAACAGATAGGAAAATAGTCATTTCTATGTTATATATTTGTTAGGTAATGACCTCCAACAGAAATATGGAGGTATTTAAACAAATGGAGTTTATCTTGATTGAAATAAGTAGTAAGAAAGTTTGAGTTCAGTCAGTTGGATTTCTGGAGAAGATTGATTTCTTTGATTCTTAATATTTTAAAGGCCCCTTTGAGAGACCTTTCCTCTATGATAAGATAGTTTGGAAACTCACTGAGAGAGCCAGAATGAATTATAAAAACAAGCATGAGAACCCAACTGTAAAGGACTGTTTATCCATCTTTTCATTGCTTGGTATCAAGGGATAACTTACAAGAGACCCTCCATGTAACACACACACAAGCAGGTAACCTACAAGTTATTGTCATAAAAAATGGATATAAACCAAGTTCAAACCCTGGAAAAAACTGTATTTCACGTCATGCAAATGCTCTTGGGAAAAGTATAAATCCATCTATCTCCAACCCTGCTAGGGGGTAAATAGTGGGGGCAGACTAGGCTTACTAGCCTTGGTAAAATAACTAGTTTAGAAGGAAAGACTAAATTCAAGACCTACGGAGTGTTGTTCAGAGACTAGCATACTAGTGCACAATTTTTACTATTAGCACATCCAAAAAGTGTGGCTGTTCCAAATGTGGCTTTACTACCATAAACAAGTCAACTGTGTAGTCATTTGTGAAGTTTTGGAGTAGTTAATGGTCATCATTGAATCAATGGAGATATTTTACATACACATAAATTGATTTTTCTTAAGTTCTAGCAACTGAAATGAAACTTCAATTTTCAAATGCTGTTTTATGAAAAATTTCTTCAAGTTTTTCATATAAACAATCCAAAAACTAAATTTTCTTAAATAATTTTAGTATTTATAAGAATTCATTCTTTAATAAATACATAATGCTATAAGAGGAATTTAAAAGAATTTATACAACTAAATTTTAGATTTCCTACATAACGTTAAGGTTATCTTTAAAATGGAATTTAAACTTTTTTTATACATTTCAATATAAACTCTGAACGTCATGTAGCTAAATAAAAATATTTTTTCTTTTAGATCATATTTAAAAGATTCTTTTAAAGAAAAATCTAAGGTCATAAACAAACCTGGACAAGGCTGTTTGCATTTCATATATTACTAATACTCTTGAGAAAGACATGCATTCACCTATTCTTCTTCCAGCTAAGGATAAATTGTAGAGCAGACTGGTCACTTTAACCCTGCTATGGCAACCAATCTAGGAGAAGGAAAACTGAATTCAAAACCTGTTAAACACCGCTTATAAGTTGACAGTCACATCCTGCTCGTACAGAGAGGCTGGATAAATACACATATAAAGACATATCAAAAAATCTATTTTTTCTTTTAGATCATATTTAAAAGATTTTTTTAAAGACAAATTTAAGGTCATAAACAAATTAACAGAATGATGAGAAAATTTTCAATCAGATATTTAATTTGCTAATTTTTCTGCAGTTATATAAAATTCGTTTTCCTATGTTGTAAAAACATAGGATCATGAATGCCTAATTTTATAGCATTCACAAATTTTTTTAATGACAACTTGAAAAGTCTATTTATGTAAGTATAAAATAACATTCTGAATATATTGCATGCTCTTAGTTTTAATAGCATATCTAATTTTTAAGATTAAGCATTGTCAATCATTAATTTTGACATGTTTGTTTTTTTTTGTTTTGTTTTTTTTAATCACAATTCATTTCAACAATAGTGTGGAATAACACATACTGGAGGCAAAGGATAACCTCTCAGTGAGACAAACTAATGTTCTTGTTTATATCTGGTAACCACTTATAAACTTATTGGTAAAACAGCTACTATGAATAAGGAAGCTTCTCCAAGGCAAATGGAGTCTTATTGAAAGTTTATCTTTTCTTATTGTCTCTAAAAATGTGCTGTACCTTGCTGCTACAGAAAGGACATATCAGAGGGAGTTGCAATAAATAATCTTAAGAAATCAAGTAAAAATTAAAACAAAAAAATACTATTCCAAATTTATTTGTACTTATAACATTAATACTTCTATATTGATATAACAAGCATTAAATTTTAAGTTTTTCACAATTTTAGTTAAGAGCTAAAAAATTTAGATTCATTGTATCTACCACTTAAGTGAACATGTTATTTCATAATGTATTTTCTATAATAATTTGAAAAATAAAAATATACTGTCACTCAACACTTGAGATTTATTGAATAATTTAACCTGTTGGATTCCAGTTTGTAACAGCAGCCCATCAAGATAGTGATACTTCTATTTAGGAAGGAATAAAGAATTCAACTTTTTTTTATATCATTATGATTTTTTTTTAACAAAAATAGTGTTCAGCATGAACAAAGACCCAACAAAATTATTTTTCAGTTGTAAATAGGACTAGAAATTTCTTTATTCTCTAAGATTTTAAGTTCATTATACTAATAAAAAAATCTTGCCATATGATATATCATTTTCCCTAGATAACAGTAAAACACACACACACACACACATATATATATATATATATATAAATAAAATAATACACGCGAAAGTTTTCAATAATCTATGGAAACTTCCTAAGCATAGGAGAAAATTTTATTCTTGAAAAATGAGGATAAAAACAAAAGTGAACACAGGTTACAAACCGAAAAAAAATTTTTTGTTAAACCATCTGGTAACAGTTAAGAATTTAATTTTCCAAAAACAAAACTAAAATTGATATTTCACTGCTTTCCCATGGGGGCGGTATACGACACGTGGTCAGTTTAACATGGAGGTGAAGGGCGTACGCGTGGGAAACAAGCGATACGAAGGCGTCAGACTACACCAATCCTATCCTAATGATGTAATAGAAGGGTGCGCCGAGGGTTGAAATCTACTTGCCTCTTATTTTTTGTCGCGTCTAGTCTGAAGACAACACGTCTGATGGAAATAAACAGACATAATCTAAGCTATACGTGTAACTGCTCTCAACTGTGCTTTTGTATACATGAAATTCTGCTTTTAATAGGCTGGCCTTGTGTCGAACTACTTTCAACAGAGAGTCAAAGTAAACAAACAAAACCGGAGGTTTCGTTCTCTGTATTGTGTACGAAAAAAAGAAAAAATACAAAAAGACTGATTCATCATGTGAAACTATTGGCATGAGGGTTGATTTGCAGGAAAATTATTTTTAAATGCTGGGGTTTAATAGTTTTAATATTTTGTCAATAAATGTAGGAAATATAACTACTAATAAAAACCAACCACGTCTAATCCTTAGAAAGCACATTTCCTGCAAGCAACATTTTCGTCTGCTGTTATAAATGGCGACTGATGAAACCAACTTCTTGTGTTACTTTTAGTTTTTGAATAGATATTCCAGCTCTAGAAAACTGTTGGTTCCATATATACGTAATGAGCTAATTAGGTTTTGTTTGTAAAAATATTTGAGGCGTTAATCTTCATTTTCATTATTTCAAGGTTTAATTTTAAAATTTTGGGATACAGTTTATATAAATAAAATTCACCGTTAACGTAAAATTCTGTACTTCAATGAATATTGTAGTCATTAAACAGATAACTTATGTTGTCTTTAATGATTACAATATACATTTTATACACGATAGAGAACTTTTTTTCATTTTTTTTTTTTTTTTTTTTAAATAGAAAATTTTTTTTTTTCATTTCTTACAATTATAAGTATTTTAGATGTTTTTTTAAAGTTATCTTAGGAATATTTCGAAAGGAATTGCAGTGGGAAAATTATCAGTTCAAAATAAAAACTTAACATAGTAATTTGACATTCATATATTTTAGCGTCCTTTTCTTTTAAAGATTAATTTTTAAAAATAGAATTTTAAGAAATTACCGTGGAAGAGAAAAATGTTAAGCTGACCTTAAAAAAATAAAAAATGGCAAGCAAAGGTAAAAATGAAGACTTAATCCATGGTCTTCAAAGAAATTTCTTGCTATTTATTTATATTCTTTGACGAAACTGTTTTCAAAAGGAATACCTAAGGGAAAATTCCAAAACAAAAACTGAGAAAAAAATGATCACGAGTCAACCACATTCGTATTAATGTCTTAAATGCCAACAAAGCAATTACATAGATTAGGCAAGATTATTTCGTTTCCAAACGTTAAAAAAATTTACAAACACTAACAGTTGTAATCGCGATATTGCTAAGAGATAATAGTAAAAGAAATCCTAGTTGATTAAATTGACCTTAAAGAGTCATCTTGCTTGAATAAAGTGAACACCTCGGTTATTGTGCAACGAAAGAACTAATTCTTTTTTCTTTTTTTAGGGTGGGAGGGAAAGAGTTAGGAATAAAGCTTCCCTATTTTGTTGTATGAATTATTATATTCACATCCGCTAGAAAAAGAAAAAATAGAAATAAAGGCTTGGTTTTGATGACACAGCCACCTGCATATCGTCTCTTCTTGCAAGCTAAGCATTAAAGAAAATTATCACACGTGTAGAGGTGTTTTTTAGTTAAGAGGTGGGATGAATAATTATTTTAACCTACTAGACACAGAGACGAAAGCACACTTCGTTATTTTGGTGACAATTTTTTTTACTATACACACAGTTACAAAATAATCTTAAAACAAAACAAAGTCATACTTTCAGATAGAAAAAAATTGAACAGTTGAAGAAAAAAAAAAAAAGCTCAAATTAGTTTCATGGTTTTAATTTTGAAAATTAATTATTTTTTATACACACATTAAAATTTTTGCTACCCCTAACTAGTTTCAACAACTCATCTTTTTTAGTAATAAAATAATATATACTATAAAGTTAAACATATGATAGTAATTATTTTACTAACTTGAGATTCAATCATGACTGCAGACCCTTAAAAAAAACAAAAAAAACTTATTAAATTAAAGTAAATTTGAATCCTTTTTTCCAGTGTCTTTCATTTCAGATACTACGCCTGACAATATATAACAAATAAATACTATCATTTAAAAAGAAAATGTTCAATAATTTATGGAATTTAGGAAGACTTGGTTTTAAATAATACACATCTATAAAAAAAATTATTTAAATGAAAATAAAAACACACAAAACCCTTTTAGCTTTTTACTCGTTAAAAGTATTTTTGCAGTTCTGTAAAATTAAATAATTATTTTCTCCTTTCTATAGCAAATTACCAGTTTTTCAGAAATAACGTGCTATTATTCTAAAAGAGAAAATATATTAGAATTTTATTTAAGCACACTATATACACGTGCAATATACATATAACATGTGTGGGAGTTAGTTGCAAGGATGTTTAAACCGTTATAATAAAAAATAAAAAGGTTTGTGAAGTTTAGTTTTGATTACACTTTGCTGACAGAAGAAAATAGATTAAATTCAAAAGTTTAGAAACTTTAGAGTAAATAAAATGTTTGTATGTGGGTGATTTAACTAGTTTATCATATCTTTTTTTGAATATGTATTCTTTAAAATAGAAAAAGAGCCTTTATTTACGGTTTAAAACCTTTTTAAAAATTGATGTAAGAAAAATGCTTATTACCATGTTTTTTTTATTTATTTTGATGATATAAAAAGAAAACTAAAATAAACAAAAATATGGTGATATACTTTTAATCCTGGCAATGAGATTTATAATTTAAAACAGGAGTGTTAAAAAGTGTAGTTTTGTTTGTAGTTTTGTTGTTTTTCGCATGAGAAAAAGTATTAAAAACAAAAACATGGAGAAAAACAGGAACTGATTCAGTGAAGATAATGAACTTTTCCTTATGAAGAACAGACTGGCTAATGAAATGTGAAAGATAAAATTTGTGTGTGTGTGTGTGTATATTATATATTACACACATACACACGGTGGGAATCACAATACTTTATCAAACACTTTCGAGGTTAAGTCATCGATTAAAGTATTTTCGTATGCAGATGTACAATACAATAGCCACTAAAACCAGTTATTGTGAGTTTCATTCAGACTAAAGAAAAATTCTTGTATACTTCTTGTAAATTTTAAGGATAAAACTATATTTTTACTGGGTGGTTAACAAAATTAAAGGATTGTAGTACAGAGTAGTCGAGAACATGCCAAAAAGAACTTATATTTAAAATTTTTAACTAGCCTGAAAAGCAAGTTTTTAGTTATTATTTATTAAGATTAGATCTATTGGTACCTGGCCAATAACTGACTATTGTATAGAACATGCACCTGTGTCCTAAAAGAAGACAGAGACGGTTTGACCTTCTGGTTTAGAAAAACAAGGCACACACCAGGCACTGCTGAAACTATAAAAAAACAAAATCATTAAACAAGAGCACTTAGAAAATAGAAATATCATCATACAACAGTTAAGAGCTTGAAAAGCTGTATTAACAAAGAAAACCCATTCCATCCAAAAAGAAGCCATATTGAAAAAGAACATAACTTTCACACCAAAGAAATAGATAAAAAAACAAAACAAAAAACAAGTTCATATTGCAACATTAATACATTATACATTATATAGAGAGTTTAGAGCCAGCGGAGATAAATTTTCACGTCTTACTACAAATGTATAAATACCTACCTCATGAAATCTCTCATCAATCGTCTCCTTGCCGGCGTAGCCATATTTATAGAACCCTCTCCAAGATATTTGTGTGTATCTGTAGTGAAATAATAATTTGGAGTAAGAAAAAAAAAAAAAAAAAAAAAAAAAGTTAGTTTTTGTTGCCTTTTTTTAGGGGGAGGGGTACGTGTGTGTGTGTGTGTATATATATATATATCTGTGAAGATTTTTTTTAATGATTTGCTGTTCAAGAGAAAAATCTTTGGTTAGTTCCTTTATCAGTAATCAATCTTATTCTTTTTTTTTTTGCATATCTTTTTCTTTAGTGTCTATCTACCTCGATTTTTACTCTCACACTTTCCAATAATTGTGTGAGTGTACTGTATAGTGTAAAGTATAGGTATGTGAAAGTGTTGTTTTGATTTGGCTATTTTTTTCTTCTTTTTACTTTCTTTCTCTTTCACTTTTTATTTTCTTTCTCCTTTTTTCTCACTCTCTCACTGTCTTTCTCTCCTTTTCCCCTCCTCCTCCTTATTTTTCTATTTATACCTAAATAGTCTTCTCTTTCACTTTTCTTTCTATCGTTCTTGCTTACACTTTTTTTTTCCTTCTCCTTCTCCTTCTCCTACTCTTTTCTGACGCAACGCATCCGGGGCCTTGCAGAATTTTGCGTCCACGTGACAGTCACGTGAGGAAGCTCTAATTAGGGTTACCTGCCCTGACAAGCGCATATCTTGTGTAGTGTTCATGCATAAAATTAATCGAAGTTCACTTACCCCCCCCATTAGTTTTTACTACTTAAAAGAGGAAGAGGATTCATCTGTGCGTGTTTTTTTTCTTTCCTTTTAACTCTACTATGATAGTAGCCACATGACACACTAAATCTTCTAAACCACAAAATAACTAAAAACGTATATAATATATAAATTGTGTTTAAAAAAGTGTTTCGTTCATTGAATAATGGTAATTTCGATGATGACAGTTATATTTCTTATGATTATTTATGATCAATTTTACTTTTTAACTTATACCTTATTTCTATATTAGGTACTAACATGGCCGCCATCAACATTTTATTCTGTAACAAATCACTACACCTGACTGGAAAAAAATTACCATAAATCAAAGAATAATCCGATTTTAATGAAATTTTCAGTATTCATTCACTAGTGAGTGAGTTTTATAATGCATTAGTTATTTTATCAGAAAACCTTTTTCCGGTTACTACTTTACTCACATGTGTGTGGCGCTATTTAATCAGTAGGAATATAGGATATGGCATATACTTTCTGTATATCACAAAAAGACAAAAATCTGAAGGTATGCATGAAATAAAGAAACAATTTTTAGATTGGGAGCTGTCGGAAGAAAATATTGTTCCAAATAATAATATTATTTTAAAAAAAAGATTAAAAGTTTTGATAGCTTTTAATTAAATGGTTAATTTTTTTAAAAAAATATAATTTTCTTTTAGATTATTAGAGAAAATAATTCTGTATCGATATCTGCATTAGATTTTGAGATACTTTTTTTTTAATCACAGGCTAGATCTAAATAATATTTGCACTAATCAAAAAATAAAAGTTTTAAAGCAAGATATTGGGAGCTATTGTTTTGTTACATGTATATATATATATATATATATATATATATATATATATATATATGTGTGTGTGTGTGTGTGTGTGTGTGTGTGTGTATGCGTGTGTGTGTGTGCAAAACAGCAAAAGTATGGAAACCTACGATGACAAACATTTGTTAAGTAATTTGTAGTTTTGTCCCTTGTGTTCAGGTTGAAAAATCATTTTTAATACGGTTCACTGTACCTTTCATTTACATTTCACCAGTGTCATATTTTTAAAGATTCTTGTATTTTAGCTTCTTTTGAAAAAAGTCGTCTAATTCAAAAAGATTTTTAAAAAGTTAAATTATTTCTTTTAAAACATTAATTTTTTAATTCAAAATTAATTCAATACCTTTTAAATTTTAACTTATGAACTACTAAATAAGCATTATATTTTTTTTAAGTATATGTTTGTAAATGTTACCAGGCATTAAACCTTTACAATTTAAATTATTTATTTATTAAAAAGAAACTTTCAGAAATATATGAAAAAAATGTAAATTTTGTTATAGAAATAGGAAAATTTTAAAAAAAAAGGTAAACTTAAGCGCCTTTCGACCGACATTTCTTCAAAGAAATCAATCATTGGTAAAATGAAGGGAATGAGATTTAAAAATATAATGGTTTTAAAATTAGGAGAAAACAAACCTTCATTATACTCCATATATTTTGAATATAAATGCACGCCGAGTCAACTACTCAGAAGAGTTCTCTCTTCTGTACAGAGATCGGACTAAAAGTACCACCTCAATATCTTGGAAACTGTTGTTATTAAACACATCATTCGACTTGATATAGACAGAGAAAGCTCAAACATAAATTAGAAATATTCAGAGTCATTTATTTGACCTAGAGTATGTGTTTTGTTTTTTCGTCTTCATCCAATTTTATATATAACTCAGTTGTTTATATGGTCATTGAACCAAGGCAAACAACTTGAGTGACATTGTGATTGTTTTACTGCCTCTAACATGATTATGTCTCAAACTATCCTTATTTTCTTTTCTCACATACAATAGCTGACATGGCAATCTAAATAATGGTATGCACATATGCATATGTATCATTATCATTACATATGTATTTCATAGCAATAAAAATGCATTTGTTAGTAGTATCTTTAGTCGTTTTGTGCTTGTGATTTATTTAATTGTTGGCCAACTAGACCAATTATTGGTCAAATGACTAGTTAGTTTTAAATATTGATATTTAAAAAAACAGTCAATAAATTCGAACAATTATTTGTCATACAATTAACGTTATTTTTTGTTTTACTATTTAAAAGGAGAATAAATATTGTTTTAAAAGTTTAAAAATGCTTCATCACATCACTCAGTAGAACTTGTTCATCGTACATATTTCTTGATTAAGCTAAGTGTTTAAAAAAAATTAAACTATAATAGAAACAATCCAAGTTCCATTTTTTTTTAAATAGCTCTTCTGCCTTAAAACGAATGTAACAAAAAATCACTGTATGTATTGCAGTAGCAACAAGGAAAACAATCTAATTGAAACAAAATAAGTCTCACCTTACGTCCAAGAAAAATATATGTCCTTGGTTAAATCTACACTAAAACTAAGCAGTGATTTTCATGAAACCCAGCAAATATTTACAATCATTTACTCCATCAACCAGCAAATTATTAAATCATTTGCAAAAATAATGGGTAAAAACTTTTACACTCATGTTAGAAAAATTTTTTTTTTTAATTCTCTACGGAAATACGATTGAAAAATCTTGCTTTTTTACACGACGATTACCACTAACGCAAAAAACCCCATACTTTTCTTTTCTTGTTATTGAAATACGATTAAAAGTTGGAAACATTTTTTCCATCTCTCCTTTTGTGTAATAATTTATAAGACTTTTCAGAATTTTTTTCTTTTGTAATGACATGTAAAAGAAGAAGTGCTATCATATTGACAGTTCATTATTTATATATATGATAAACTATCCAATATATTACTCATGTATCATATGTCATGATAAAAAAGTTTCTATGAATAAATAAATGGTAATGGTAGAGTGTTTGCCAATGGCCTGGAAAACTGGGGTTCAATCTTAGGTCAAGTCATACTAAAGACTCAAAAAATAGTACTTGATACCTTGCTTAACACTCAGCATTATAAGAAACGTATGAAGGGTAAACTGGAACAATCCTAGAAAAGGATTAGCACCCTCTCCTACACCTTAGTGTTGTACCTATTGAAAAGGGAGCCTTCAGGTCACTCTTGACTACAGTCACCAACTTTATAAATATACATGTACAGCATGCATTAAGTAAATTGCTGCCATTTTGTATTATGAATATTGTGCATGTGTCTGTTTTCTTTCAGATTTAGTCTTCTGTGCAGCAAACTAGAATCAGTTACACATTGTGAAGAAAGTAACATCAGCATGCAATTCGCTCCTCCAGAAACAACATACTGTACTGCATGGCATTCACACTATACACTACAATAAAAAATATTTCCTGGAATTTGAGTGTCAATTTCACTCTAATCATTCTGACAAAAAAAAAAGAACTCCCAAATTGTGAGATTAAGAAAAGAATGACAATGATCCCAGCAAGTCAATCTGCTCCATGACCAGGGACATGAGAATGTTTCAATTTCTTACTAGGCAAGCAGAGTATAAAGACATTTGGCATTTCTCATAAAAAATGAGAAAGGGCCAATTTTTATCATAGGACATGAAGAACAAGAGGAAAAAACATGTTGCAAAGACTTTGAAAACATTCAAACATTCCCTCTAACCAGACGTTCTTTGACTTTTCTCAGATGACAAAATGAGTAGATCTTGAAAAATGCTGGAAAAAGATTAGAACTTTTGTTGGGAGGCTATAGTGAAAACAAATAAATTTCTTGTATTAAATTTAATTTACAAGTTTTCAAAATATTTTCATACATTACTAAAAGAATCATCAGTTATTTTTTCATGTGTACTTCAAACAAAAATGAACAAAATACAACCAGTACAATTATATATATATATATATATATATATATATATATATATATATATATATATATATATATATATATATATACACCTTAATGCATAAATGTGTATATATATATATATATGTGTGTATACACATATACATGCACTGGTGTATATATATATATATAAACAGAGAGAGAGAACTCTGTGTGTGTGTATATATATATATATATATATACATAAATACACACACACATGTATGAATGTACAGCTTTGCATATATGTATATGTATGTACGCTCTTTATATATATATATATATATATATATATATATGACCCTATGCACTTATATAGATATGTATATCAATGTACATATATATAAATGTGCAATGACAACAGGTACTTGGTGCCAGGTACTTTGCACTGAGCAGCAACTTGTTATCACCAACACCATTTTCCAGCAAAATGACAGACTTAAAACAACCTGGATGCATCCTCAGTCCAAACATTGGCACCTCATTGACTATGTTCTTGTGCACAAGCATGACCTCAACAACAACATACACACCAAATGGTGCCCAGTGCTGAATGCCACACAGACCATCACCTAGTGCACTGCAAACTTAGACTGCACTTCAAATCTAAACCAAGAAAGGGAAGTCCCCACTAAAAAAGTTCAATCTGAAAAACTTCAATTAGCTAAAGTGAAAGCTGACTTTCAGACAGGCCTACTGTCCAAGCTTGAAAACAATGACACTTCTCCTGAAATACTCCAGGATCAACTGAAGAGTGCTATCCTACAGACATCTGAGGAGGTTCTGGGGTTTAACACCAAGAAGAACAAAGACTGGTATATATATATATATATATATATATATATATATATATATATATATATTTATTTATAAGTATATATTTATTTATAAGTATATATTGTGTTGGTTGTCACAATTTCAATTTGTGGGTTTGTGGCAAACCAAATGTGATAGAGCTATTATATAATAATAATAATAAATGAATATATATCAGATTTTATATATATTTAATAGCATGGAAGCTTGACGGGACCTTAGGTTTCATGACATTTTATAAACGACAATCATCAGAAAGATAATGAAGAAATAAAAAAATACAGTCAAAATATGTTAGAATTGTGTACAACTCTTAGTGTTTGTGTGTTTGTTTGTGGAAGTTATATTTGTGTATTATTGTGTATGGATGTATATTTGCATATCATTGTGTATGGACATATTAGTATATGTGTGTATGAAAATACATACTCAGTGCGATAAATTTGTCTCCTGAACATATGAGACATATGTAGCTGAATTTGTAGCAGAATGACCAAGAAAATTTTTTTTATTTGTTTCTTTATATATTTGTATGTGTGTTTGATTTTAACTAAGGAACATAATATCATCATTGTATTTTGAAGAAAATAAAGTTTTGATTTGTAAGCATAATAGGCGAGTGTAGTATGGTAGGCCAGAATCGTAATATATATCATGGTAGAGAGATATGTTACATTGAAATATACTATGGAGTATTCAGCAATATTGGTATTTTATGCTGGAATATGATTTGTGTTAGACTGCAATAATAAATATTAGTTATAATGTGTTAATGATATATTGCATATATATCATTGTAATTCATGATTATATGTACATAAGGAATATACTGAATATAATGTTAAGATGTTGCAATAACTGTATTAGCTATGTCATTTTTTTTATGTGTGTGAGTGTATATGGTGATGATTTTAACTAAAAAGCAAATTATCATCATTGCATAATTAAGGAAATGAATATATGATTTGACATGAAAGCATGATAGGTCAGGGAAGTAAAGGTAATAGGTGGGGAGTTGAGATGGGTTATAATAGTTTTTATTAGCTATCTATATTGTGTTAATGTTGTGTGACATATATGTTTATTGTAATAAATGATTGTGTTTGCGTGGGGGATATAATAAATATACTCTGTGGAGAGCTATTACTAACACTCATGAAAACATGGCTAACATAATGTCAAGAAGTTGTGGAAGTGTGTGAAGAAGGATATAAGGATTTAATGGAGGAAGGTGGTACTTACGGTGTGTCGAGTGTGTTCATTGTTGGAGGAAAGTGGTACTAACGGTGCATCGGGTGTAATGTGGGGTCATCACTGAGGGGATTTACAGAAATGGATGTGGTATTGGTAAGATCGATGGGTTATGTGTTTGGGTCAAAATGTGAGAGATATTTGTTCTCATGTCAGCGTTGGGATAGAATTTCTGATTTTTTGTTTAGCAGAGTGTTTTGTGATGGGTAGGTGATAATAGCTAGTTTTACGTGGAGAAAATTTTCTTGATATCTTCTTGTAAGGGGGGAGTGCTAGTTTTACTATTTCCCAGGTGATGATGGGTGAGATGTTCATGTCCTTAAAGTGCCATATGTATCTGGATAAAGAAGTATTTGATGATTAATTTCTGTTGGTGAAGGAAGGTTTGTGGTTATATATTCTTTGTTTTATGGTACACTCCATTGCACCTATATATTGCTTAACTGAACTGTTGGTTTTTAAAGTTTCACATAGGCAGTTTCCAAGTAGGAGAAATTTTTCTTTATCCCTACAATTACACTGATTATTGGAGTCTGCGATGTTGTGGATAAATTCGATCTTTCTTTTATCTATCTAAATATACATACATATATACATATGTAATATATAAATATATATGTAAATATATAAATATATATATATATATATATATATAATATATATAAAAGTAAGGTGGTGACCAGAAGGCTCCCTATTCTATAGCTACTATACCAAGTTATAGGGGAAGGCGCTACTCCTTTCCCTGGATTGCTCCACTTTACCTTCGATACGTACCTTATATTGCTGAGTGTTAAGCTAAGAGGTATCAAGTACCATTTTTAAAGTCTTTGGTATGACGCGACCTGGGATTGAACTCAGGTCTCCCGAATCATTAGCGAACACTCTTCCCACTAGGCCAATGAGCCGGTTAATATATATATACATATACACGTAATATATATAAATATATATGTGTATATATATATATATATATATATGTACATATATATATATATATATAGAGAGAGAGAGAGATAACTATGTATATCTATATGTACACATATATATATCTATAAATCTATGTATATCGATCTATATAAATCTATATATATATACATAGCCATATATATATGGATACATATATATACATATTCATATATATGTGTATCCACATATATATGTGTGTGTGTGTGTGTGTATATATATATATATATATATATCCGGATCTTTCTCTCCCTCAATCTATATATAATATATATATATCTATATTTATACGATATTTATCTCTGCCTCCCACCAGACAGGATAAGATACAAGACAATTACCCTAAGGTCAGTGTAAAGTGAAGATTAGGGAAAGGGAAGGATGGGCACAAGAGAAGGTTTGGGCTTTGCTAAACTTTGTTGGTCAGCAGCTACTTACTGCTATGTGGGCCATATGAGCCTAACTGGACAGGAACCCAAATCTATATATTTATATACATATATATAAACATATAATAAGTCAAATTGGTGACCATAATATAGAGAACCAGAAGGTTCCCCTCAATAGCTTCTACACCAAGGTGTAGGAGAGGGTGCTACTCCTTTACCTGGATTTCACCACTTTACCCTATATACTTACCTTCTATTGCTAAGTGTGATGGAAGGAGATATCAAATACAATTTGTAAATTCTTTGCTATGAAGAAAACTGGGATTAAGCCCAGGTCTCCCAGATCATGGGCAAACGCTCGACCAACTACACCAATAGGCCAGTCTTTATATACACGTACATATATATACATATAAATACATATGCACATTTATATATACACACACACACACACACACACACATATATATATAAATACATATACATATATATATGTACATATATATATACACAAACGTAGGTATACATACTCGTAAATGTATGCACATAAAAATCTATATATATATATATACATTAAATATATATATATATATATATATATATATATATATACACACACACATTATATATATATATACACACATTATATATATATATATACACACACATATATATATATATATACACACATACATTATATATAGATATATTATATATATATTATATATATACATATACATATATATACATTATATATATACATATATATACATTATATATATATATATATTATATATATACATTATATATATATATATATTTATTATATATATATATACATATATATATATACATATCATACCGGACATTG
>CAUZXS010001117.1:307547-592547 GCA_963585895.1 Sepioteuthis lessoniana | reverse complement strand
ATTTAAAGCCAAATGGCAAAATTTCATTTGTGATCTCGATCAAGGCTGGATTTGGCATCTGTTTTACTTGGGTATGTCAACCAGGTAATAATAAGTGTTTGTTTGCAAATTCAAAGATGGACCATTGTTTAAGAATCAACTGATACTTGGAACTTAGCAGTGACATGTCATTTTAGGATTACATAAGTAATAGTTTAAGGGATATATATATATATATATATATATATATAAGACCAGATTTGAAGACATGGGAGAGAACCCTAGCAGTCTCTATGAAGTATGAGATGAAGGGGAGACAGAGACCCAAAGTAAACAACAAATCATGCAAGCACAAAACATCTGGCCAGCAGAAGGATGACAAAGTCTTTCTGTCTCTTTTTCATCTCTCCCCTGTAAAACTATCTGCTTCTCTTCTTCCTGACACACTTCTCTCCATCTGTTTTCAGCAACTGGTATAAAACAGTCCACCATAAATAAAGTTCACATCTGCAAAACCAGCATAGTTGTGTTGTGCTTGACTTGTTCCACTGTCAGGTTGCCATGGTCAGGATGATAATGATAATTACACCTCTTTAAAGGGTGCCACAATGCTACAACCTGCAGAGACTAAAGTTTGTCATGGACAACACAAACTGGATATTCACAGACACAGATCCTGGAATTAAAAAGAACCACAACCCTATCAGATAGTTACCACTAAAAAAAAAAAAAAAAAAAAAAAAATACTTCCTGAAGATATCAGAAACAAATGTTGAAGAAAAATAAATTAATGAATAAATAAATAAAAAGGAATTAATATGAAGTGAAATACAAACAGCCTTACTAAGCTTTAAGAACACATTTTTCTCTACTATTTATCCATAGATGGATTCATACCTTCCCCAAAGGCATTAACATGAAGGGAAATACAAATAGCTCTATTCAAGATGTGAACTTAAGTCACTAATTCATTTCCTATGACCATAACATTTTTAATAGATGTGTAAATATATATAAGGCCTTTGAACATTTACCCATCAATTTATAATGTCTACGGTTGTAATCAAGCATATATATCATAGGAAAACCACTTACAACAGTAATTCATTAAACATAGTGATTAAATTTATTAATACTTACCTCACTTTCAACAAAATGCTTCTCGCCTTTCAAGCATAACTGACTTCTTCTCAAGGTCCTTTCATCTCCATCATCAAAAACTAAAAACAAAAATTGTTACAATTCATCAAATCCTAATGTTTCTTTTATATTAAAATAGTCATTAAAAAAAAAAAAAAAAAAAAAAAAAAAAAAACTTTTTAAATAGGAAATAAAAATAATTTCAACAATTCTGTGGAAATTACGTAATTGTTTATATATGAAGATAACTATGAAATTATAATCCTTTCTAGATAGAAGTAACAATATCATCATGAACCACTGTTACAAAAGAAAACTTAAGTCATCTAATAGCTGATTAGAACTAGTGCATCATTAAAGTAATGTTTAAAATATAAAAAGAAATTTGATAATTTAGTCAAAAATTGAGTGAATAACCAAAATTGTGTTTTGCTTTAAATAAGTAGTAGTTAACCAATTCAATGAAACATTTACTGTACTTGTATGCACCAAAAAGAATTTAATATAAAACAGTGGTTAAAATTGAGAAGTAGCATTATACTTAAGTGTAAACAAAATGAATATTTTTCCTATATTATGATAAACAAATATACAAAATTTTGATCCTTTTAAAAAAATAAATAAAAAATAATTATCATCATCATCTAGAAATAGGTAAAGATTAACCAAATTTTAACTTCAAATTAACATTGTTAAATTCTAGTTGAAATTTAAAATTCATTAAAGATATTTGGAATGGTTAGAGTTGTCAAAAGAAAAATGAAATGTCTATTTTTTCAAAAGTCCAATAGAAATTGTCTGAATATTTTGTGTAGTGGAGTCCTTGGTAAGAAATAAGCATAAAAAGAATTGGGTATTGGATAGGAAAAAATTCTTTTAACTTATAAATAATTTTAAAAAATGTATAATGGATATATAAATATCATTCTCCCTTTTCCCATGACTTTGACAAATAAAAGACAAACCAGTAAATTGGCTTTTATGTTTTAAAATTGCAGTAACGGCATTGTTTTTGTTTAAAATATAAATAATTATCTCAGTACTAGACAATTGTATTATATAAGATAAATATAAAACTGATTGTTAGCTACAAAAAAAAAAAAAAAAAAGAGATTGCTTAATATTTAAAATTGCAGTATTGTATTATCAATAAAAATTAGGAAGGGATCTTTCTAATACTTCAAATTGAATTTGAAAAAGAAAAAATGGAATTACTATCAGGGATATTTTCAGATTTATCTCAAGTTTCTTTTATACATTAAAGATTTCAGTAAACTAAACTGATAAAAAGAAAGACTTAAGCTTATTTAAATACTCAGGATTCATATTTGGAAAACATCTTAAGAGAAAGAATATATTCATCTATCAATATCAATTAAATCACATACACAATATCATTTAACAGACTTAAACTACTTTACACAAATGTTTTATACCATAATAAACTTATACTTACCAACAGTATACATACTGCAGTCATTTACTTTGTTAATGACCCCTTCTGCAACTTGACTGGTTTCAGCCAAGTTAACAACAACAGAAGCACCAACCTGTGAAATTTTAAATAAATAAAAAGTCAAGCATTTTTTTAAAATTCTTTTTTCATGTATTTTTTCTTTTTAGAATTGCATTTACTTTTTTTTTTATCTTTACAAATTGATATTAAATTGATGAATTACACAACATTTAAAAAAAAATTTACTTCTTATAAAAAGTTTATTGAACAATTTATTCTCTTTTTTCTTTATAAGAAGTTGTCAAGACATTTTCAGCATATCTATTGTTTATTAAAATTGAATTATTAAAAGTTGCTTTTAAAACACAAGTTATCTATAAGACAACATTTCAAAAGTCAGATATTTACTCTATTGGTTTATTCATACTATAAAAGACAGTTACAAGAAGTACGCAAGTATCCTGTCTCTACCCTGGACGGCAGCAGCTGGATGTTATTAAATATTCATGTTTTTTTTTAACCTCAATATTGTAAAATTCTTAAAAGTCATAACCTAAAAAGCAAAGTTTGCTTAGAATTTTTACTAAACAATAGAAAAAAGAATCCTTAGATTTCCCCAAATATGAATTAGCAATTGATAAAAGAACATTTCTTCAATTCATAAAATATATTCAACAATTAAGTAAACTTCTTTTAGAGTGCATGCTCCCCCCACCCCTATGGGGTTGAACTCTCTAGCAAGGGAATTAACAGTTGCCACTTGCGTAAGGCAAGGCTCTTCGAATGAATTGAGCTCTTAGTAACCGTTAAGTGGATATACGTAACCAAAACAAAGAGTGATACATATGCATTTAAAATCCCTTCATTTAGCCTAGTTTCCTCACAGCTGTGCAGTAGAATGTGCAGTAGAATCTACAGCGAATCATGCATATCTAGCCGCACTAAAAGGTTGAGATACAACAAAACTGTCTGTGGATGACATATATATATATATATATATATATATATATATATATATCTCATTAAGCACCAATTTACCCAATAACTTGAAGATTACTAAACAAATTTTTATCAAATTTTACAACAGAATTACCAAAATAACATTAACAGAAAGTTATTTTCTGTTTGATATTAGGATCAAAGTTAAATATTTGTTTAATTTTTTTCAATATTATTTTCAGCTTTGTTAGAGATTAGAATATACCAACTGTATCCCCTGCATAGAGGTGAGAGCTTTTTCCCCTCAAAAAGTATCCTAGGTATGACATTTAATTACATCTGATGGTTAGGCTTCTGTTCTGCAACTCTGTAGAATATGGTGAAATAGATCTGTTTGAAAATTATTAGTATTGGATAAGAATACTTGAAGCCATATAAATGAGCAAATTATTTGTATCAAATTTTAGCATTAACTAATGCATACAAGGTTGATAGGCTGTTTCACAAAGAAACCAAACTAGAAATATAATTTCCTATGTTCAGATATGCCTAAACATATTTCAGTTTTTACAAATATAGACTATCAAGAAAAAAAATCCAATGAAAAAATTTCTAAATATTTGACAGACTTTTAAATACTATTTTAAAGAGCTATTTCTAATTTGCTAAAATATCTAAAAAAAACAAAAAAAAACAAAACAAATGTTTAAAGAAAGCTCATTTATTCAAAATAGTGTAACTATGCTACAAATCATAAAAATTAGTTTTCATAAAAAATAAGTAAATTTTGACCAAATTTCACATTTTCTCTTGATTCTAAAACAAATAGCAGACCATTGTTGATACAAAAATATTAAAGAAAACTTGTGAATGATAAATTAAATAGTATTCCTTACCTTCAATGGACCTTGTATTTGGTCGTCTGTAACCATGACAGACGTCTGGTTTTCCTTTATAAATACCTATAAAACCAAACAAATATTAACGAATACATGAAAACTACAAAGTGTCCTAATAATGAAATTTTTATTTTTCTTAATAATGCATTGAGATATAAAACTTTAAAATAAAATCAAGATCAAAAGTGTTTCATTTAAAGTTCTTAAATGACTTCAATAAATGACTACTGAACCAAATCAATTTTTAATTTGAAGTACTTGTAGTATATTCTCAAAGTTAAATACCCATTTCAATAAATTGTGTCACTTTCATAAAATAGGAAATGTTCATTTCACATTGAATACATCATAATCACTTTAGAAAAGAAAATTTGCTTATTCTTCAATTACAAAAAATACAGATAGATAAAAATAAATTTCTTTTTTTATAACTGTTTTCAAGTTATATACTAACCCAATTTTGTATATTCAATTCAAAACTATACAACTAAAAAATAAAGTAGAATAAAAACTAACATGTTAACACAATTACTTAAATACTCTTGGGAAATCTCAGCATTTTCTTTAACAATCATTTTTTTTTTAAATCATAATTACATCTTCAGTAATTTGTATGCTTGTGAGACTATGCCAAAAATATTTTCCAAGATTTCTCCATGTATTAAGCCCCAGTATCAAGGTAGACTAATTAAGATTGATAAGGATCAAATCAAGACATTACGTAATAATCAATGTTATATGATGCAAGAAATAAAGTATTTTGAAATATTCTAAATCAAGTGTTGAAATTTATCTGTACCAGCTTAATTTATATTAGCCATTTTGAGAATTGATTTCCACATAAAAAAAAGCAACTGGAATATATTTAAATATTTCATTTTTAAACAAATTATAAAAAGATGTAATCAGAAAGGTGGACAATTTATAATAACATGAATCAAAGAGATAAGACAAGTGAAATTAAACACCACTAACTGTAACAAAGTGTGTTATATATACAAGTAGAAATCCTTTATCCTGAACTAAATTAGATGATTGATTGGATGGTTGTGATTTATGGCATATCAACCTTTGTATGTTATTCAATGCCAAGTCCTATTTATACATAAATATATATTGTAAATAAAGTTTGTAGGTACAATTTTAAAACGAGTCAGAGCTTATTTGTTTGCACACAATTAAATGGTTCCAAGTATCACTATGTAATACCAATAATTGAATCTTTGCACACAGGTAAATGGTTTACTTATGTAAGACTAACAAATGAGTTAAACATCAGTCATTTGTTTGCATACAGTTAAATTTTTTAAACAATTCTAACTGATCCATAGATAAGACCCTATCAGGTAATATCACTCCAGATCAAAGTGGACCTAGGAGTAATGGCAATGGAGGGTACTCCACATTCCCCAAAGCTCCTGTGACTGGAACCTCACCATCAGATAGTTTGTCATATTCAGGACACTCATTAGGAATAAATATATACACATCTGTCACATTCAGCAGATGTTTCCTCATTAAATAATCATTTATTTCAATCTTTAGAAACTTTTCTTTATGAAGAAATATGTCAATTCCCTAGAAGCCAATAAAAGACACTTAGAGGGGTTCTTGGCTAAAAATAGACAAAATATTCTGAGAATGGATCTATAAAATGGGCTGATGATGGCAGAAATAACAGATCAAAAGGTAAAAAAGGGAAGTTAATTTTTTTATCATTCATTTTCAGTATGATCTGTGATTATCTGATATTAAATTTTTTTTTTATTGAAAACAAATGTTTTTTTTATTTTCAATTTGAGAAAATTTTGCATTCTTAGAACACACTGCTGATTCTACTTGACAAGGAATTTTCAAAATTTAAATTGCAGGAGAAAAATCAAGCATTTCATTGTTTATAGAAACAAATGGATTCATACATAAGTTTGCTTTAGTGAATAATTTGCAATGTAATTTGATTTAACAAAATATCAAGCCTAAATCAAAAAAGGAAATAGAAATCTTTAAGTATTGATAGTACTTAATCTTTAGATAAAAATGTAAAAAATTTAAACAATGTGTTAACTAAAAATGATTATAATTAGTCATTTACAAAGAGTAAAAAATAAATTTTAAAAAATCCAGAATATAAATTTTCTAAATCGAAAAAAGTTTTTTTTTAATTAAAATGATATTTAAAAAAATAAAATAAAAAATAAAA
Source organism: Sepioteuthis lessoniana (assembly GCA_963585895.1). Classification (NCBI taxonomy): domain Eukaryota; kingdom Metazoa; phylum Mollusca; class Cephalopoda; order Myopsida; family Loliginidae; genus Sepioteuthis; species Sepioteuthis lessoniana. The sequence goes on along the minus strand of CAUZXS010001117.1, from coordinate 585,934 downwards.
CTGTATTGCTGGAAAAAATTACTTTTCTAAAAATCTTATTCTTTTAATGAAGCAGCTAAGAATATGATCAAATCTATTTTTGATTTTTTTTCCATACAACTGTAATTTATCATGTAAATTATTTCAATATCAACTCTTATGTTTCATTCTCAGTACACATGCAAAATTAAAGGAATATTGATGATATTCTAAGTTTAAACATTCAGTTATTATGAATAATAAAAGACATTTCCTATATTGCACAGTGGAAAGTGAATGAGTGAAACAATGTAAAATTCTTTAAATAAAATCAATTTTGATTTTATAGATGGCACAGTAAATAGCAAAAGTTCCTATGTAAAAATAATAAAAGTTCTGGTATACAGCAGTTATTTTTTGATATTTTTATAGTGTTCAACAAAAATTTTAATTTTACAAATATATATAATAAAATAAACCTGCTTTTAATCATACACATACTTTATCATTGTTGAATGCAACAAAAGATTAAAGTTTCTAAGTGTTGAAATTTCTTCTACATGAAATCAGTTAATATGGATATTTTATTTTAATACTTCAAAGTAACTGCAAAACTAATGAAAAACAAGCTAACCTAACATTCAGAAAAAAAAATCAAATTGAAACATTTTAAAATATTTGAAATTAGAGAATAGAAAGATGCAAGAGAAAATTAAGAGTTTTCAAGATTTTTTTTCTTCTATTAAGGTGTAATATAAAGCAAAATATAGTCTTAAGTTTAGAGTCATTTGTTTTTAGATGAATTAACCAAAAAGATTTTCAAAAGCTTGAGAAAAAAAATTGTAACTAGTTAAGAGATAAAAGTACACCAAATATTTTTATCTATTTCATCAAGGCATGTTGATAGTATGGATTCCCTTGACTATCTTGTCATTAATCACTATTAGCCATTACTTTTGGTAAGTCTTCTAGACAGCATCCAGTATTCACAGAGATGATGAATATTAGCTTTTGATGGTTGGGCAACATTGATGTCTATATGTAGGAGTTTATAAGGCCATCCTTACTTCTCCAACAGTGCTTAGCATGTTTTGCTTATTTACTTAGATTGTTTGTGAGATGAGAGAAAAGTGGTTGTACATTTGCTGTTTTGTAGGGTACTGCTTCCAGGATTTGATCAAAAGAGCATTCAGTATCCTTGTGCAACCACATAACTTTTTCCAGGTATTTTGTGAAAGTCTAAGTGGTACAACCATACAACAGTACTAACATAATTCCCATTTTTTCCTTTATGGTTGTTAGCCTGTCAATAGCAGTCCATGCTTTAGCTATGTGCATATTGACATTGTTTTCAGTAAATGAGATATTGCTACTGAGTTGCATAAACCATTTCAATTATTTCAGAAGTATGACATTTAATGAGATGACATCATCTTGACTAAAACACATTGTTTAATCTGAGTTTATGTAGAGACCAATGCCTTTTGCTGCCTGCTCCAGGCTATGTAGCAGGGATTCAGCTTGAGCAAGTGCATTTGCAAAATGAGCTAAATCAATTGTATAGTCTGTACTAGTAATAGTTTCTGTTGCCTTTTTAATGTGAAACCATTTTCTTTCATTAGATCTGTAGTGTGTATTCTAGACAGATTATAAATAGAAATGGTGTCAATATATCCCCTTGTAAGACTTCAGCAACTATGTCAAAGAAATCCGTCTTACTCTCAGGTGAGTGAACTATTACTTTCATCTTATAGTATAGCATCATTATATCAGTAGCAGGGTCTTTGGGAAGACTATATACTAGAAGTATTTAATCCATCTTTCGTCAATATGGAATCAAATGCCTTAGAGAAATCTAAACTGTTGCCTCAAGATTTTTTGCATGTACTCCTTTGATAATTTGATGGAGTCAGTATAAAAATAAAAAAATAAATCAATCTAGATTTTTAAAAAGCTTACATGTTTAACCTTTTTTAGAAAGAAAAAGAATAATATTAAAGAAAATGAATCTAGAAAACCAAACTGCAATAAATATATATGTATATAAACAGGAATACCAGCAACAAGGTTGCTCTCCAATCCTATTTCTGCTAAACAAAAAATTTATACTGGCTTGACTTGCAAAGCAAATGGATGTAGTTTATATTCATTAATTCTTTTGACTTTTGGAAAAACAGTTTGTTTTGAAGACTACTATATAACAAAATCTTTTTAAAATTAAATCACTTTATTGCATTTTGACAGATGTTATATCAACATTCACTTTTTCAATTATTAAAATTAGCATTGTTTTGCTTTAATATTAAAGATGAAAGAAATAAACAATCTTTGGAATATGCTTTTTTGTTACTTTAAAAAGATAAAAGAATTTGAGCTGTTAATAAATTTCTGAGAATGGTTAAATGTTAAAAATAGTAAAGTAGTTTTTGAATTTTGTTGCTTGAGATTTCTTGGTAATTGATGTTCCATAGTCAGGTAGAGTAGAAGTGAGTGATTATAATCAAATCAAAATGTTACTAGACAATAATCAATGTTACATAGTACTATAGCTAGCTAATATACTCAAAATACTTAAATTATTTTGTGTTAGTTGCTTTAATGAATGGCTTCCACAAACTATTGAACCAAATTTCTAACTGTACAAAAAAGTCTTCATCAAAAAAAAGTAGATGCTGTGTATGTAGTGGGATAGCAAGAGAGTCCTTTATCATAAAAACACCTCACACTGAACTAAACAATTGATTTGAGCAAATAATACTACTAATTAAAAGCAATAATTGATTAAAAAAAAAATGAATAAAATAAAATAAAAAATATTTAAAATTTATTGAAACCAGAGGATGCAATGTTCTATCAGGATAACACTAGACCACAAGTTTCCTTGATGACTTGGCAAAAATATTATTGTTTGGTTGAGAAGGTTTGTTTTCATTTTTAAGGGCATATCAACCTTTATTTAAAGCCAAAGCCATTTTTGTAGAACAGCAGTGATACTATTTAACCCATAGATGGAAGTATAAAGGGATATTAGTCCAAAAGTGAATGTAATAATACGACTAGAATTTGAACTCAGAGGCCTCAGTTCAGTACTTTAGCCATTATGCCATGGGGACTCCCCTGTTTGGAGGAGAAGTTTTCACTCATTTGCTATATTCAACAAATATTGCATCACAAGTGAATGTTGGTGAATTGTCTCAAAATTATGTTAAAATAACCCAAGACATGAGTCTTAATGGAATATTTACCTGGTATATTTTAGGTAGAATATAAATATATAGTAGTTTGCTATGGTGTAATCAATTATCTATTCTCTTTATAGTAATTCTTGTTCTTTGGGATCAAAAACAGTTCCATTTTATAGACAAGATAGAAAAATGTGAACAAAGATTCTATCTACCAGATAATTATGTTTGTCAGTTCTTCAGTATACACTTTTTTTGCTCAGCATAATTTTTGTTACAAAATACAATATTTTTGTCTTTTAGAAAAAGTAACCTCATGGATGTCTACTAAGATCTGCTTCATGTTCTATCTAAAGTCACCTTCCTGATGTGTAGGTATTTTTGAATCTATTTCTTTAAGTGAGAATATCAAAATCAAATAAGGTATTTACTGATTGTTGATAAAAAATTAAAGCTTTTATTAAGCATCAATTTCCTCAAAGTCATTAAATTGTTGAATGCTGACATTGACAACTACTTTACATGGCTCATTCCTATCATTAATGTCCTAGTTTTATAATCAGCAATTTTTCTTCTATCAAGTATGCTTTAATTTTTTCAAAAACATACAAAAAGAAATTCTTAATGCTTTAATGATTCTAGATATCTAAACATACTAACAAAAACAATCTCCCAAATTTTCTAGTTATTCTGACAGAATGTTAAAATTAGATTTCATGCTAGCAAAGAAAGCTTTATCCCCCCCACTCAAAGAACATGTAAAAGACTTATTTTTATACAATCATTAGAATAACTTCCCAAATATCCTGTGTGTTGAAAAAGCATTACTTATGTAAATACAATAGAATCGGATTCTTGCCATCATTTCCTAGGTAAATTACTTCAGTTCAAGAGAAGATGAAATGAAAAAAAAAAAAAAAAAAATTCATACTTTGGTGTATTCCATTCCACAAAAAACAGCAAATTTTATTCCTATTAAGGCAACGGATCACACATGCAAAATGATAGATTATCAATACAAGTAAATTACAACTTTTCACTATAATATAACTATATTATTGTATGCAAACAAAACAAAAAAATATTTATAACTACAAATATGACTTATAACCATGAGAATTTTTACTAAGGCTTTATTCAATTTATGATTAACATCTATAAGTTAAAATGCTTGATGACAGTTTAACAAATTGCATTTTATTAGAATATTTCATCATTATGCTACATAATAACTCATTATTTAAGATTTTCACTAATAGAAAACTTTCTTGTATTAATCTTAAAATTTCTCCAAATGTATATAATGTAAGAAAAGTTTATATTTAAGCGGTTTAAAGGTTAAAATAAAAAATGGAATTAAGGTTTCCAACTATAATGCAATATCTTCAATACACATAGTATTAAACAAGTATCATATGAAGATTGTTAGTGTTCCTCCTTTAAAATAAATATTGATTTGATAATTAGTAAATATCCTCAGACTTTTTACAGATGAAAGCTGAAGATAGTGTCCCCCCCCATTTCATATGTATTTAAATGTCTTCTCGTGCTTACAGGACAACAAAAATTGTTCAAATATATCAGCATCCCCCTCCATGACGACCTCAATCATCAATGAATAATCCTGACCCTATCACTTTAAATGCAATAGGAAAGTGAAGCTTGGTGAAACAGACTCCTGAAGCTGAACAATATACTTATGTTTCTGATCACAGATGATCTGGGTGTTCAAATGCAAAAAAACAGGTAATCATTTTATAAAATGGGTCCTCAAATAGAAATAGAATTACAGATATCTGTCACTAGTGAACTACTGACATGTCATATTGTATATGCAAGATAAAGTGGTCAGATTATTGTATAGCAGAGTCTTTAGACATGGTAAATTCGTACCCTCTAATGAGAACAATTGATTAATTTCGTTATTTCTCAATAATTCTTACTATAATTATTCAATAACACTTCAAGAGTGATCAAGGAGTAAAATATGTAAAACATTTCCAAATATTTTTGAAAATTCAGATAATTTTATCAAAATCTCTTACATTATATATAAGTATTACCATAAATAATTTTTCTTTTTTTACACACACACACAAATTTAACAATTTGTTGCTAAACAAAGTATCTAATGATATTGTGGTAAGATCACAAAAACCACTTAGGTCAGATTTTATATGCTAGTAGTAGTAGCTGTTTAATATTTAAGCCAGCTTAGTCACTAACTAATGAGTTATAGATGACATTGACATGCTTTTACTCACCAAAGATTAATACCAATGTCAAGGAGTTAAACTCTTATAGCTATTAGCATGAGTAAATTTACCCAGCTGATCCAAATATTTAACTTTCTCTTTTTTTCTAACAGAGACAGAAAATAGTAGGAGAATATGCTCTAAAGAAAGAAGTGATAAATAGAGGCAGATTAGTATAAAATAGTACTTCCTACATGGATTCAGATAAACAAGATAGAAAATAAATGATGAATATCAAAATAGAAATGCCAAACATTACAATGTATAATTCAAGAAAAAGCTTAAAACAATAAAAGAAAGTAGGTGTGAGTAAAAAAAAAAACAAAAAAATAACTCAGAATAATTAACTCAAGAGTACATCATACAAACTAAAATTGGGTTGATTATATATATATATATATATATATATATATATATATATATATATATATATATATACACACACACACACACACTCACACGCCATTGGCCTAATGAGTAGAGTGTTCACCAATGGTCTGGAAGACTGGAGTCTATCCCAGGTCAAGTCATACCAAAGACTCACAAAAATGGTACTTGATGCCACCTTGCTTAACCCTCAGCATTATAAGGATCAAGGGTAAAGTAGAACAATCCAGAGAGTAGCACCTTCCCCTACACCTGTGTAATAGCTATTGAAAAGAGAACCTTCAGGTCACCTCGACTAAGGTCGCCAACTTAACTTGTGTGTGTGTGTGTATATATATATATATATATATATATATATATATATATATATATACATACACACACACACACATTTATATATAAGTATGTAGTCAAGAGCGATCCAAATGTTGCCTTTTTTGATAACCACTACACCAAGGTATAAGGGAGGGCATTACTCCTCTCCCTGGATTGCTCCACTTCACCCTTGATACATAACTTATAAAGCTGAGTGTTAACCAAAGAGGCTTCAAGTACCATTTTTTTGAGTCTTTGGTATAACTTGACCTGAGATTGAACCCTGGTCTCCCAGGCCATTGGCGAACACTACCAACTAGACCAATAGTATATAACACACAGAGCCAGTGCCAAAATTATTCATACACCCATCATTCTTAAATATTTTTATCCATATCTCAGAATCTAATGACCAGGTTTTTTTTAATGTTAATAAACACAAAAATTTTTTTTAAATAATATATATATATATATATATATATATATATATATATATATGCTCAATTTTCAAAGCAAAAGGTTAAATATGACTAATTTGACAGGCAAATTATGCAAAATAGGAAAAAACAAAATAATTTGTACAATAGAAAATATTTTAAATTGATTGATTCATGTAAGTATAAGTTACATAAATATTTTATCAGTTAAGCCTTATAGGCTATTTACTCAGAATATTTTTGATGATTCTAGCAAAGAACATCACATGGTGCTTAGAGCGTCACCATTGTTATTCTTATGTTAACAGTGTGATAGGAAAGACAAAAGGAATTCAGTGTTGATTTGAGACAGAGAATTATTAGCTTCCACAAGTCAGGACATACATACAACACTATTTCAAACTGGTTAGCTATACCTAGATGTAGAGTACATTATAAAGAAGTTTAAACAGTTTTTAGCATGACAGAATTTGCCTGGACATAGAAGAATACCCAAATTGTCCATGAAAACTGTCATGAGACTAATATAAACCCAGAGTTGTTTTGAAAGGCATTGCCAAAAGTTTGGATATGATGAGTATCAGCATAAGTACTAGCACAATACAACAAACTTCTCTTCACAAACCATGTCGTATTGTTGCTTACTTCAATTTTGCCAAAACTTTCTTGGACAAAGAAAATTACTCTTGGGAACAAGTACTATAGAGTGATGAAACAAAATTTCAGCTTTTTAGACATAATGTACAAAAGGTTTTGCACAAGAAAGGTGAAGTTTTTCTCTCCAAGAACACAATACCAACATTAAAATATGGATGCAAATCAATGTTTTGGGTAGTTTTAACTCAAGGGGAACTGGACAATTGCAATAAGAGGAATAATGAAATCTGAAGATTATATCCAGATTCGAGATGAAAATCTACAACAACCTCATAAAATCTTGATTTGGGTTGACAATTTATTTTCTAGCAAGATAATGATCCCAAACACATCTAAATCAGAGACTGCATAGCTTCAGAAAAAAGATTGCAGTTCTGCCATAGTCTTTAATGAGTCCTGACTTGAATCCTATTGAAAATCTATGGCAAGAATTGAAAGTTCAAATAAATTGTCAGTCACCAAAAAACCTTCAAGAATTAGAATGTGTAACTATTGAAGAATAGAAATCCCAGAAAAGACTTGTTCAAATCACAGCAAAAACTTTTGAAAATGATGGCAGCAAGATGAGAGGCCATACTATTGACTATTGTGAAAATTGTTCAATTTTTTCAACTTTTCATACTGTATTAATAATTTTGTCTTTTCCTCGTTTATTTTTCTCATATTTAGTAAATCTAACCCATCCTCAAAATTGAATTTTATATTCCTTTTTTCGTACTTGATAACAGTTTGGCATCATACAAGTATTAAATTCTAAGAAATGGGTCAAAATATTCAAAGTGTACAAATAATTTTGTTTTTATATATATATATATATATATATATATACACACTTGTCTAAATCACCGAGATGAAGCTTAATAATTTTTATTCAGACTTCTTCATTATACTCATAACGTTTCAGCCTTCTTCAAGTGTTTCATGTCAAACTCAGAGCCTACACAACCCTTCATTTAATCCCCAGGGGTAGATTGTTCTAATTCTGTTAACCATGACCAGGTACAAGTGAACTGCTACAATAAGTTAGTCAGGATTGAACCTGTAACCTCCAGATAATTTCACTCCGAAGCATTTTTCAATCAAACACCTTATCCACTGCACCATCTATCCTGCTAGACAATTCAGAGTAAATTTTTAGAACTTATAAAACTTATGTCTCCATCATCCTATGAGATACTACTCACTATCATGTACAATTTTTTTACTTTAGCTTATATTGCAATTTTTTTTCTCTTTTCAATAAAGTCTTTTTAATTAAGAGTTCCCAAATCATATTCATCTCTACACTTGGTGTGCTCAACAAGTCACTATAGTCCAACATATACACTGCTCCTTTAGGACGTCTTATTCTCCAAAGTTCTCTATTATTTTAACTTTGTCTCCTAAGAGCAAATGGTTTCCCTTTTCTTTACATATATGGTCAGACTTTTTGACCTCCTTATACTGCTTGTCAATGTTCCCCCAAACTTACTTTTAGTGAGTGGTAGTAAGGAATCTGCAGCTAACTTGTCCCATATGACTGTTAATATCTCACCAGTGAGTACCTTTGTGAATAGGCTTAAGACTCACCATCTGGTTAGAATGAACGGGAACATGAGATTTTTTTTCCTTGAATAGGGCAGAGTTCTTGACAGGAATTAAAAGAAAAAGCTGAATGGGGGACATGCTGAACCTCTGTTGCAGAGAGAGGGTCTGAATGGGATACCAGCTTTATGAATCTTGGAAAGGCCATATGTGTGGTAGCTTGCTCTAGGATTGCATTAGCTGTCTGTATTTCATTTGCACCATGAGATATTTGTTCTTACTAAGAATCTGTGACAGCTTCCTTTCATCCTCAGATTCTTTATTATTTTATAATAGCCACCATTGCTTATCAAATCTGTCAATTTATAGGAGTATTCAACCTTATCCATCACCACAGTAGCATAGCCTAGCCTTTGTCAGATGGCAGGATTATGAGGTTTTCATAACTCTGTAACGATTTCTCTAGAGTTTGTCTCAATTTCTATCTACCCAGGCCTAAGGAATTTTCAAGTCTACCTCCTCTTAGGAGCTATCAAATTTAAGTAGGGGATCCGCTTGATAGTCAAGGTGAAGTTGAGACCCTTCTTAAGGCTGACTTAGCTGTGCTTATTGACGTTAACAATGGCTTGGGTTTTCATTTTCTCCAACTTGAAAATTTGGCACAATTTGACTGCCTCAAATTCTTTCTTGTAACATTTGTCCATATGTTGTTGGACTCTGGCTCTGTCTTCAATCAATAATATTGTTTCTTGCTAATTTAGACCCCTAACTGATGTTTCCTCCAGCAGTTATTGTATATTCTATCTTGGACACATTTTATGATCCATTGTGCTCTACTGGAATTAACCAGCAGTTTCACTGTTAATCTTGGTGGAACTAGCTTGAGATCTTGGCATCTACATAGGAATGTAAGGGGTTATGTCATTCATGCCAGTTTTTGATTCAGTCTTTCCAGTGATGTATTATATACATGCAGATTGGATACTGTCTGTCTAAATCTGAGATGAAGTTTAATAATTCTTAGAAGATTCAAACTATTGTCTTCATTATACTCACAATGTTTAGGCCAATATGTCCTTCAGGTATTTGAACCTACACAGAATCCTTCATTTAATTCAGAGGGGTTGATTGTCATAATTCTGTTAACCAGGACCAGGTACAAGTATTAAGCTATAGTCTTTCTATAATAAATATTTCTTATTCTTGTAGTCTGAATTGAACCTGTAACCTCCAGATGATTTCACTCAGAACTGAATGCTTTATCCACAGCACCATGTGCACTGCTGTAAAATCCAGAGTGAATTTTTGAGACTTATAAACCTAATGTCTCCATCAACCTATGAGATACTATTATCATTAACGATTTTTTACCTTAGCTCATTCTTTTTCTCTCAAATCAAGCTTTTTTGATTAATGGTTCCCCACTTATATTTATCTCTATACTTGGTCTGCTTAACAGGCCATTGTAGCCCAACATATGCACTGCTTCTTTAACACTTCTTATTCTACAGTATTCTTCCCAATCAATTATTTTAACTTCATCCCACAAGAGCAATTGGTTTCCCCTTTTCTTTCTATATATGGTCAGCCATACCTGAATATTCAAACACTCTCCCTGACATAATGCTTTTCGATGTTCCTTTAAAGTTACATTTAGTAGGAGGCATGTTTTGCTTTTGTATACTCTACCACAACTGCATGGGATGGAATACACGCAATTCTTGGTCATGTTGCATTCTATGATAGGGGCTAGACTCAGAAGAGATATTTTCAAAACGTCGTGCCACTCCTGAATACTTTTGAATATTTTTGAATCTTTTCAACTAAGCCTTTGACATAGGACAGACAGTCTGGTGAATTTTCGAGTATTGTTCTGTTATTTGATCCAGATTTATTGGAGCCGATATTGTGCTACGTGGGTAGTAGTTGCGATGGAGGTTCTTTTATTCATCAGTGTCAATAGTAATGGCTTTTGCTCAATGTTGCAGGCAATGATTGATTCCTTTCTTTACATTATATGGATAGTAGGAGTTGAAGTTTAAGTACTGTTCAATAAAAGGTTGGCTTTTGATGCACAGAGCAAGGATTCAGATCATCTAAGTTATTAATACATCCAGAAAGGATAATTTGTTGCTTTGTTCTTTCTCCATAGTTAACTGTATAGATGATCGGATTGAGTTCACATGATCCAATAGTGTCTAAACATTTTCTGACAAGGCCAGAGAATGAATGTATCATCTACGTATTTAAGCCACAATGATGGCTTTAATGATGTAGATCCTAATGCCATATCTTCAAAGTATTCCATGTATATGTTAGCCAATACTGGTGACAATGGCAATCCCATAGCCAGTCCCTCTTCTTGTTAGTAAATGTCATATACCAGACCTCATCTTGATGTAGGTTCTTTCCATACAGAAAGTCAACATCTCCATCAGGTTATGTATTGAGATACAAAGTGCATTCTTCTACCTCTGACATATACATAAGCGATATGAGCTAAGGTAAAAAATTCTACATGATAGTAGTGAGTAGCATCGCAAACCTGATGTCTCTATCAACCTATAAGTCCAAAAAATTCACTGAGTTGTCCAGCAGGACACATGGCACAGTGGATAAGGCATTTGGTTGAAATGTGCTTCTGATTGAAATCATCTGGAGGTTGCAGGTTCAATCCTGAACTACAGGTAAGAATAACTATAGCTTAATACTTGTATCTGGTTATGGTTAACTGAATTAGAACACTATACTCCTGTGAATTAAATAAAGGGTTAAGTTCAATGTTCTGTGTGTTGTGCATATAATGATGAAAGCAGTAGTCTGAAAAATATACATAGATATATATGCACACATATGTAGGAGGTACTTGTAATGGTTACCATTATAGTCCAATGGACATGGCAACAAGAGTTCAAGCTGATTGCATTTCACAAGCTCTCCCCAGCTATGGGTAAATAGTAGGAGCAGACTGGGTTCTTCAGCCTGGTTAGACAACCAGTCTAGGAGAATGAAAACAATTCAAACTATGGTTAAAAACTGACCTTGTGTCACATCCTGCCTGTGCAGGAGGGGAAATACCTATTTAACCCAAGTTCAACTCACAGAAGCAAAACACATACATTCAACTGAGGGAGAGAGAAAGGAAGACAACAATCTTGAAAATATATGTGTACATATATACTTACTGGCAGACATAAATTCTAGATTTAAAAAGAATCATAACCCTATCAAAACATTCTAAAAATACAAAAATTATATATATATATGAACCTTCTAAAATTATTTGAATCATATAATAAATATAAAAACTAACTTTTTATGCTGTTTAGTTTTTATAGGTATGAAGTTTGTCAAAGTCCACAGGAATGTTAAGAGGATATAAAGCTTATTTCTTGCACTAGTAAATGACTCGATCTGTGAATCAATTTACAAATGTAATAATTTAATTTAGTAAATACCGATACTTCTATAAAATAAATAAATAAATAAAAGCTTAGAAACTATTTGATCATTTTTCTGGAATTGAATCTGAGTAGAAACTATATATATATATATATATATATATATATATATATATATATATATATATATATATATAGAGAGAGAGAGAGAGAGATAGATAGATAGAGAGAGATAGAGAGTTTATTATGAAGTTCATGTCAACAAGCAGATGTCTTCTAGTTAAAATTAGTCTTAAAAAAATTTACCAGACACAGTTCTTGCAAGTAACATATGCTAATGATTATTAGATAAAAATTTTGAAAGTGTTGAAATATATTTTTTTATGTATTTTTGTACTAACATCAGTAAAATGTCCAAACTTGGGTTTGCAGATTTAGTATCATGTTAATGAAAATAAAATAAATGATTAGAGTACAAATACCCTTTGATACAAGTAATATTAATGGGGAGATAAAAAAAAGTTAAAATAGTAACATTTTATCATTTGAAAGAAATAATTTCAATATTTACCTTGCATTTTACTGATCGTACAATCTTTTTAACTTTTGCTTCGCAAAAAGCTCCACGGTATTTGGCACTGACATCTGTCCCCACACTGAGGAAGGGGGGTTCGTCTCCAGCCTATAAGATAAACAAAAATTTAACTGAAAATATTTAGAAAATTTTCATGACACACATTTATTACCTATGAAAATCTGAATAGCATATAAACATGGGGAATGATTTAATGACAAACTGAAAATTATTGAAATTTTTTCTTTTTTCATCCCAATATCTTTATATCAATTTCAGCTATGAAGTTAATCTATGGCAAAAATCACCAATCAAATTTTTTATACAGATAATACAGGTTTTATTAGAAGTCTATCAAAGAATTCACAATTTTCATATTCTTACCTGATAACAGAAAATAAAGTTCTACATCTCATTAACAATTTAAAGTACAACACATTTGTTAATTTTTCATGGAAAATTTTTTTAGAAGTGATCAAAATATAGATTTTTTATTTTAAAGCTTGTAGAAATGATTACTCTAGAAAATAACATCTTCAAAACCTTCATGTTATTTAGCATTTTTCCTAATTAAGATATATACTATATTTTTGCTTGCATTTATTAAGTACCTATCCTGAATGTAAAAATAAATAAAATAAAAATAAAAACTAAATAAAATTTTTTAAAAATACAATTAAAAGAACCAAAATATCAAAGTATTTGTATGAAAAGAAAATCTTTATGAAGAGGCCAACATCTTATTTATCCAATTACTATAATCAAAGGAGCAGCAATTATATATCGAATAATTAAAGATGAGAACTATATAGTGGAAAGCACTCTGAAATTATCTTTACCTTAAAGATTTAACAAAATAAAATTCTCATCTGTGCATTTGCAAGTCATGTTCATTTACAAAATCACTAGAATGTTCTGTAATTTATCAAAAATTGTTTTACACTGGAATAACCATATTTTGATTTTGAAGATTTTTGGTGCATATATATATATATATATATAAAACATATCCTTAACACTAACTACTAATGTACTACAATCAATAAAGAGATAAGCATAGAGGAAGAAAAATATTTTTGCTCAAGAACTGCATAATTTCATTGAGTAATCATTAGCAAACTAGTCTTTCAGATTGTTATGATTTTATTTTCATATACATCACACTAACACTTTTTTATGTGCTTACTCTCTTCTAATAAAAGGCTGCTAGTTCTGTATTAGCACATGACATAATGAAGCCGCCATTGAAGAATTTGCATTTATTTTTAAACATGACAGAAGCTTAAAATTACATCCATAAAAACCTTAGTTTGACAAAATGGTTCAGATTTTGCCTGAGATTTCAATCAACATTCACAACAGTTTTATCTATATAACTCTTGCAGTAGCTTTGAGACCAAAAAAGATTTGATATTAACCCACACTCCACAAATAGTTGAAAACAATTTCAACATTGGTTCAGAACATTAATTTTATATTCATATGCTTCCACAATCTGGTTTAAACAAGTTCTGTCTTAGTCAATTTGGTGAGTAGACAGATTTTTAATCATAGAAGAGAATGCTTGGATTTTGGTGATGCTATATGTGTTTTTAAAAAATTGCTTCTGAAGTCAACAAATGAAATTCATGCTCATCATTTGTTAGCAACAACATGCCAGCAACCAAGAGAATCATTGGATAAATATTTGCGGGTTCAGAGGATCCTTAGCAAAGGCTTTCAAAACAGTCAATACAGTAATTTATGCCAATGAAAGTATTTGTGATGCTTTCATTGTGGGAATACAATAAAATACCAGATAGTAAATATCAAAAAATAAAACATTAAAATGTCTGACCAAGCTCAAACATTAGACAGTACTTATAGAAGTCTCAAGTCATATTCTAATAATTGGTAAAATTTAAATGCCATTGTATCTAAGCCCATGAGAAGGCCAAAGCAAACATCAAGAAGTTAATCAAAACAAAAGTAAATGCTCATTGATTAACAACTGTAAAAAAAATGTTTGGACAGTGAAAATTCTAAACATGCTTGATCACAATGCCCAGCACTAACTTGTGAATGTTACAAATAGGGTAAAATGGGATACTTTGCCAAATATTGGAGAACTAAGAATCCTGTTCCAAAAACTGCTTCCGTGTCTCCATTACCCAGTCTTAGCTACTGGTTCATCTAACTAAACTGATTCCTTAAGTAAATCAACAGTAAATATTAATATGAATAGATATCAGTTTAAAAACATTAAATGGAGTGTTGAAGTTCATCTATGAGAACATTCCTGTAGTATCAAAGTTGAAAATACAAAACACAAATTGAACCACCAAAACTGTTTAAAAACTTGACTGCTAAAATGCAAAACTACTATTATTAAATCAAAAAGAAATAATGCTACAGAAAAACAGTTTGATGAAGTTCATTTGCTGAAAGACAAACCTTTTAAGAGTTTTTCAGCACAGATACTTGTAACTGGTGGAGGAAACCATAAGAAAAAGCTTCTAATTGACTATTCTGAAACTGTGAATAAGTATAAACATTTGGATGCATACACTCTGCCAAGATTGGGTTTACTATAAACAAAATAGCCCAGTATAAATTCTATAGCACTGTTGATTTGAAGTAGGCTTATAACCAAATTACAATGAGAGACTCAGATAAACCATATACAACATTTTAAACAAATGGTAGCCTTTATTAGTCCAAATTTTACCAACTTAAAAAAAGTCTATTTGTGGAAATAATCAGAAACATCATGATTGAAATTTCTCAAAATTACAAACTGCTATCAGAAAGAGACATTATACACAATGAAATGAAAGCCATATTATAAATTCAAATGAAAAGCATAAACACTTGAAAGATTTCCTATGTGCCCTTGATAAGTCCATGAAAAGACAAATTGGATTTTTTCATATTAATCAAAAGGGCTAAATAAATTCTTAGACAAATTGAGCATCTTTTGAAATATAAATCATTTCCTGTAATTTAATAAATAGATATAGCTTTTAATAATCTCAAGAATGACAAGAAATCTGTTGGGATAAACAAAGTTGATGAAAATTTTCCTGCTGTCATTGAAACTGATGCATCTTATGTTGCTTTGTCAAGTGTACTTAGCTAAAGTCAACCAGTTGAATTTTTTCAAGAACATTAACTAATTCAGAACTGAATTTCAACAAATGAGAAGGAGGCTGCTGCAATGACTGTTCATCATTAGAAACATTATCTTACTGGTCACCACTTTAAATTAATAACTGATGAGAAGTCTGTTAAGTGTATTTTTCATCAGACCTAAAGTAGCTGCATTAAGAATGATTAAATCCATAAATAGTGACTGAAACTTTCTTGCATTAGGTTTAATATTATATACTGACCTGGAGTTAAAAAAAAAACATTGTTCTAAATATATTATCACAAGTAACTTGCACTTTGATTCAAAGTTAAAAGCCAATTTGTTTGCAATGTTGACTGTATCATCCAGGTGTAACTAGAATGATAGCATTTATTTGAAGTAAGAACATGCCATATTTTGTTGAAGATAAAAAATGTAGTTAATAACTGTAGAACTTATAATGAATGCAAACCCAGATTTTTTCCAAAGATAGAATCATCACTTAAAAGCTACTGAACTATTTGAACATTTTGATATTGATTTTAAAGGGTCTATCTGATCAGTATCAGTAAATAAATACTTCCTAGTCATTATCAATGAATATAGCAAATTCCCTTTTGCCCATGCTTGCAAAGGTATTAGTCAATTTTTCTCTATTTTCACATTTTACATACTCTCTCAAGTACATTCAGATTAAGATAAATCATTTACTTGTGCTGAAAAATCTTGCATTCTCACAACTTCAACAAATTATACACTATATGATCCACAAGAAAAAGAACAAGTGGAAAAATTGAAACTTTGTAGAAGCCTGTTCAACTGGCATTAAAGGATAAAAATGTCCCAACAGAACAGTGGGAGAGTCTTTCTAGAGACATTAAATTCCTTGCAATCACTATCTACTGCTATGAATGAAATAGCTAATAAAAAGTTGTTTTGTAACCATTGTTCATCAAAAACTGGTGTTGTATTGCCATTATATTTATGGTTATTAAACCCTAGCACTGTTTTATTAAGAAATCATACAACTTTAAATATGAATCATTAGTTGAGAAGGTTAAACTGATAGAAGCTAATGTTCATTATCCAATTGAAAGAGACTGCAATGTGTCATATAATTTGGTGCCTTGCAGGTTTGTTGAAAGTGACAACTGTGTTGGAACAAACTAGATCAGATGCAATAATAGCTAATGATTCTTGCAAGGAACCTGTATCAGATTCTAATGAGATCAACTTGATCAATCCTGTTAGTCTAAATAATTCATCTCAAAATAATTTGTGAATGGATCAATAGGTCACTGTGAAGATCTACAAGAACACAAAAATCTATAGTTCATCTGGAATTATTGACTGTTGAATTGATAGAATATTGTTTTATTGGATTGCCTGCACACCATACTCTAAACAATGCTATCTAATTTGTTTACTTTTTTGCTGGATATACTTCAGAGATTGTCAATGTTTTCTGAACACAGTAAATTGTGATACAGTACAGTACATTTTTCAAGAGGAGAAAGTTATGATTTTGGTTATATATATATACTCTTATGTGGCAACTCATTTGATAAAAGACTGCTAGTTCTGAATTAACATACCTCATAAAGTGTCCATTAAAGCATCTGCATTTTTAATATGATGCAAGATTAAAAGTACATTGATAAAAACCTTAGCTCAACAAAAGGGTTTACTTTCTGCTAGAGATTTCAATCATCATTTACAACAACCTCATCACAGATTTCTGAGTATTGACTTAATTCCTACTGTATCCCCTACAGTTGGTGTATTGTGTCAGTACTAAGCTAAGCTTAGTAAAATAACAAATAGTTAATGCAAAACTAGCATTTGTAATTAACTAGAACATTAAATGCATGTCTGTCTGAAATGTACACACACACACACACACTACAATGCAAACCTTGGTAATCTTTAGACACACCTTTAATCACCTCATGTAATTGATGAAATAAAGTTATGTTGATAAAATTGCTACAATTTTGTCTCTTAAAACTTTAGTAAGACAAACTTAAATTAAGTCAATGAATTGACTACCATTCCCAAACTCAAATTTTCAACAAGACATTGAATATTTGATATCTTCCCAGTATAAAACACAAACAAACATACACATACTAAAGAGAATATTTATTACCTCACTCAATGACATTTCCCCCTTTTTTTTCAATCAATCAAGCCATGTTATATCTGCTAACCACTAACAGATATTTGGAATATGTTAGTCAAATTATTTTGTTATTTTGTTTATTAAAATAAAATCGAGAGTGTGAACTTTAAAATTCTAAGCTGTCAAATTCAATTCACAATTATAAAACCTGAACTTTAATTTTCAATGAATTTTACGTAATTTATGTAAGTATTGAATTATTGAAACATTATTTTTGTTTAAGAGAAAGAAGAAAAACAAAGCACTATCACAAACTACTAATTTACCATGTTGTTTAATTATTTTCTGCTCTTTCTTAGCAAGTAACTGCATGTTTTTTGTACATTTTGTTATCTTTCACTGGATTGAAGTCATTTAAATTGAGAGAAATCTCAAAATATTACAATAAATGAAAAACAAAAAGATGTAATATCTGGTGGATATAGTGCATAAGTGAAAACTTTCTAGCTAAACTGTAAAACTTTTGCTTTGCTACTAAACAAAAATGTGGTCTAGCATTATCTTGTTGGAATATTATCCCCTTTTTTCTTAAGTAATTCTGAATGTTTCTTATTTATTGCTACCTTCAATCAGTCTTACTGGGAGCAGTATTTGTCTGAATCAATCATTTGGTTTTCAGGAACACATACAAGATTCCCTCCCAATTACATCCAATTTTTGACTGAATGATTAGAGATGAGACATTTTGCTCAAACCATATCTGACTTCTTGTAAAGGTTGGTTGGTTGGATTTTATGGCATATCAACCTTTGTAGGTTATTTAATGCTAAATCTATTTTTATACAAATAGTCAGTTCTATTTCAAACAATTTAGTTTAGCATGAGTACACAGTTTAATCGTCAAAAACATTTCTATTTCAAGCTATTCAGTTTAGTCAAACAATTCTAACTCAAACAATTCAGTTTAGGATAGATTTTCTCCACATACAGTTAAATGTCGAAACAGTTCTATATTAAACAGTTCAGTTTCAATGTTAAAAACTGTTCTATTTCAAGCAGTTCAGTTTAGCATATGTACACAGTTTAATTGTCAAGAATATTTCCATTTCAAGCTATTCAGTTTAGTCAAACAGTTCTAATTCAAACAATTCAGCTTAGTATAAGTATAGATTTTGATTACATACAGTTAAATATCAAAACAGTTCTACATTAAACAATTCAGTTTAGCCTAAGTACAGTTCCATTTTAAACAATTCAGTTTAGCATAAGTATGCAGTTTAATTCTATTTAACCCATAGATAGGGTCCTATCAGGTGCTATCATTCTGGGCCAGAGTGAACCTGGGAGCATGGCAATGGCGGGATGCTCTGCATTCCCCCAAACCCCAGCATCACTAGAACCTCACTATCAGATTGTTTAGTGTCATATACATGACACTCGTTGAGGGCTTACCCCACTGCAGAGGTGCATTCAGTGCATTCTACAGCCCCAGCTGACTGGGCAAGATCTCTCGTAAAGTATCCACTTTTCATCATTTCACAATTTGTTTCTAAAACAGAACATTCATTACATTTAAGTAGTAAATCATAATGAAATACAGTCTCATAGGCGTTTTTATTTTTAATTAACTTTTATGGAAGCCATAAATTGAAAAAAAAATAACCTAAGATTGTATGGATAATTTTCAATGTTAGATTTGAATCTCTAGCAACATATCTTTGTTATTCTCAAATAATGTCTTTATTTGATCCCAATTAACTGGTCTTCATTCTTTGAAAATCTCAAATATGAAGCTTCATAAACTACTTTTATGACACCTTTCACAATACCTTATTTACAAAACTGCACAAATTGTTTTACATTTAACTTAATGTTTTCACCTTTTTCAAAATAAATAAAATATATAACATTATGCTGAAAATATTGCTCCTATTTTCAATATTGGAATCAATAAACAAAAATATACCAATTTAAAGAGTGTAGTTGCTACAATAGAATCAAGTGATCTTTTTGACTGAAGTTAGTAATGAGAAAACTAAATGCTCCTAATATTACCTAATGACAAAAACAGTATAACCAATTTGGTCAAACCAATATATTCACTTAGACTGTTTTTAAAAATAATTGTACATTTATATTGAAAATCTAAATTTTTGCATTAAAAAAAAATAAAATAAAATAAAATAAAATAAAATAAAATAATGCATCAAACACTTCCTTTAAAGTTGTAAGAAAAATTTCCCAAATAGAAAACTGATTGAAGCAGCAGAATATAAAATAAAAGAATATGTGTGGAAGGCACATTCAGTCACATGACTTCATATTCTGCCACGAGGGAAAAAAAAAAAAATAGAAAGCTGCACCAATTTTACTGTGTTCAGAATATATCACTTCAATGAAGATAATTAAAATGCAATAGCAGTGTTGCAGGATCGTTAAATATGTTAATCCCACAAACATTTTATAAATAATTTGATTGTCATCCTTGCCTAGTTCGTTGTCAAAGACAAGAGAGTAAATTTGAAATGCCAAGCTTTTATTTGGCAAATTGTACATGAGAAGTGTTGGTTGGTCTACTCAAGGAACAAAGAGTAGTTGGAGTAGCTGTGCACATATGGTCTGTTTCTGGAGTGGATACTGTTACTTGTCTGTGGATGTTAGTGTCCTGAAATGCAGGTACTGAGCCATTGCAGGACTTAAGAGATCAGTGTGCCAAGGTGTAGAAACTGGTCTGCTGCAGGTCTAAAGACATCAATGGGCTAGGATGCTGGAACTGCTGCTGCAGGTCTGTTTCCAGGTTTGCTGCTCTGTCATGTTCAGTGATGTTGATAAGTCTTACTAAACTGAAAAGGACAGAAAGTAGGGGGGAACAGAGGTTGTCTTCAGGTAACATTCAGAATAATTCTGAAGAGAGCTGGTGCCGACTTTCATAATTTAGCCTTGAAAAGTACTATGGAGTGAGTTAGCTTGGAAAAAGGCTGTTGATTGACCATCAAAGTTTAGTCTGAAAAGGACTGTTTTGAGACTGTGGCTGTGATTGATTAGATCCTATGTTGGCTGCAAGTTGGGCATCTGCTGCTTGGGCTGACAGAAGCTGTGAAAAAAGATCAACTTCATTGATTCAAGCAGGACTATGGCATCAATTGCTGTGGGTAAGGCTTTGGTCGATGTGCAATGACCAGAGAACCATGTATATCTCTTGGCTTAAGGCCACTTAACAATCAAGTGACTTACCATAGTCAGCAACTGTTGAGTTCATATGGCAGAAAAAAGTAGACTACTTAGTGGGGTTTGACTAGTGTTTACTGCAAACGGGGAGTTTCTCTACTTATCTGTAATAATGAAAATCATTTTACTGATAAGAGCAGCTAACAAATACAGTTCATTCTACTAAGCAGTTAAGTATCTCCAGGATAGTCAATAGAATTGATTTATCTCTAAAATAGCCTGTGTTGGTGGTAGAAATTCTACTAACTGTTGACTTAGCTGATGTTATGGATGACTGTTTTTTCAAACAAAGACCTTTTTGACATTAAATTAACTCTAAGTTTTTTGTCATATTTCTGATATTAACAGTATAATTGTCAATTCTAAAAAAGGTATTTACTTAAAAATTAGAAGTCATTCACAAACATTTAACTGACACAATTCTTATGGCAGTTCAACTGTAATCCAGTCATAAGTTTGCAAGGGTGACCTGAAGGCTCCCTTTTCAATAGCTACTACACCAAGGTGTAGGGGAGGACACTACTCCATTCCCTGGATTGACCCACTTTAGCCTTAATCTGTAGCTTATAATGCTGAGTGTTAAGCAAGGAGGCATCAAGTACCATTTTTTGAGTCTTCAGTATGACTCGACCTAAGTCTCCCGGGTCATTGGCAAACACTATAACCATTATGCCAATGTCTGGTTAAGTTAGTAAAAATACAAATGAGAATAAATGACTATACTTATATGTTGTTTATTTATTTATTGAGTCTATATTGTAAGTTAGCCGACCATGGTCGAGGGTGGCACAAAGGCTCCCTTAGCAATAGCTACTACACCAAGGTATAGGGAGGATGCTACTCCTTTCCCTGAATTGCTCTACTTACCCTTGATCTGCAGCTTATAATTCTGAGTGTTAAGCAAGGAGGCATCAAGTACCAATTTTGAGTTTTTGGTAGGACTCGACCTGGGATTGAACCCTGGTCTCCCAGACCATTCGCAAACACTAACCATTATGCCAATGGTACTCACTCATTATTTAAAAAAAAAGATTTTTAAAAAGTACTACTAAATACATTGATTTTCCTTAATTATTAAAAGAATCCAAATACTTTTAAATTACTGACAAATAGACTATGGGGGTTAATATTCACTATATTAACCAAAAAATATTTATATAAAAAGGTTATAAGCTGGCAACTAACAGAAACGCTAATAGGTTTCATGACTAAATAAAAATTGATTAAAATACTTTATACATTTAAGAAAACAAAAAAGAATTAAAGTATATAAAGAAAGAATAAGTTAAAAATGTTGATAAAAAGAAAAATAAATAAAGGGTGCATTTTTTTTTACTAAAAATATCTTTTAAAATTCCCCTGCGTCTTGTATGCCACATGCAGGTTTTTTAAATTTCATTTTGTTTTCTTACGTTTGAATATTAAAGTTTTTATAGGCTTCTGTTCTTTTTTTCTATTATTTTTCATTCAATTGTAATCATGGCTTATTTAACCAAAATAACATCTCAAATATAGCCTAGGTTGTACCATTTACTAATAATTTTACTAATTACTAATTTTTTTTTATTTGCTCTGCTGAAATCAAGGTGTGTCTTATACACCTGTGTGTCTTTATGCTATCAAATACAATAAACAAAATTAAATCAAATGTTTATAAGAATCAAAAATCTAAGTAAAAGAAAAATACTCATGTTTCTTGTCATTTTCACAATAGTTACCAACCTACTTCTGATTTAAGTAGAAAACTATGTTGAATTTTATATATAATGACAGTTTATAGAAGTATACTTTGGAAATAGTAAAAATTAGTCAACATAAATTCTAGCACAATGAAAACATTAAAGAAATTGTTGGATTCTATGAGTAAAAAAGATATTGTAATTGTATAAATATTTTATACAGTCCTTAGATTGGATAAAAAGTTACTTCTATTTTGTTAGTAACATTAGATATTCAAGCTTTAATTTAATTCAAAATCATTTTTGATGATAATGTGACGGCTGTCTTTTCAGCACATACTTATTTTTTTGTCAAAATTGCTGTTTTTGTTTAGTGATTCTAATAAGGGGGGGGAGGAGGAAAAAAGATATTTTTGTATATTTTATACTAAGAAAGGTAAAAATGTGATGTAAAAAGACTTTACAGTTTATAAAGAAAGTATTATGAATGATCAGATGTGTCAAAAGTGATTTATGAAGTTTTATGTTAAATGATACTTCCATGGTCAAGTATTCTAGTTGTTCAGCTTTGCTAACTCTAGTAATCCTGAGACATTCTTTTTAATATTAAACATAACAAAATTAAATATCAAAAACTACTTTTACCCACTTTATTACTAATGCTGTTGTATGGTTTCAAAAAAAAAAAAATAAATAAATAAACAAATTAAAAAATCAAAAAAAAAACTGAATGTGCTATTTATCAACCATCACAAGAATGCTATTTTAGAAAAATTGTGAAATAGCAATGAAAAGTGAATATAACATGAAAGGTAAGAGATCATGGGACAAATGAAATGAACCAGCACTGACTATGCCAAAGGATATTCTTCTTCCGGAAAAATAGTGGGATTGAAAATAAGTTCTCTATGAGCTTTTTCTGGAAAACCAAACAACTGATTTGAACAAGTACTAATCCAAATCAAACTAAAAGGCAGCAATTGATAAAAAAACATCCAGAATTAATTAAGACAAAAAGTGTAATATTCCATCAGGATAATGCTAGATCATATTTTTTTGGTGATCAAGCAACCACTTATAGTTTGACTAGAAAATTTTCACTCATCTGCTATCTTCAGCAGATTTTGCACTTTTGAATTACCATTTATTGCTGTCTTTAGAGAATTTTCTAAAAGGAAAATTTTTTTTTAAGTCAATGGAAGACTGCAAACAGAGCAATTTCTTCCTGAGTATAAATTAAGTTTCAAAAGAAAAGAATTATGAAGACAGCCAAACATGGAACAAAACAGTAAAAACATTTTTCAATAAAATTGATATAAAAAAAAAAAAAAAAAGTTAAAGATTAACAAAAAAAAAAAACTATTTTTTTTTTCTTCAATAAAAAAAAAAAATCAACATTTTACATTAGACAATACATGATAAATAAAAAACACTAATTTCTGATATTCTGCTTCAACCTAGTATATATATATATATATTACAATTAGAGTGGATGAGGCAACTGTTTGTTAAAAGGATTTTGTTTTAAAGATTTGCTTGAAAGGAAGTTCAGAGCTAAAGTAGAGAAATTACCCTATTGATCTTATTAATAAATTAATGCATCCATCAAATCTAAAAAGTGCCATTAAAATTTTTGGCTGTCAGATCAGATTTTACCAATTTCAAAACAAGAAAAAAAAAAAAGCTTAGATTGGTACATGCATGAAGTAGTTTACATCCATATTTTATCACATTCAATGAACATTAATTGGGCAAAAAAATTCTTCCCCCCCCCCAACACAAGCCTGATTTCATTTTATATATTTTGGAAAAGATTTTTCAGAAATATATATATATATATATATATATATATATATATATATATATATATATATATAAAATGTGAGTGTGAGAGAGAGGGAGAAGTGTGTGTGTGTGTGAAGGTATTTATGGCAGTATTAAAAAAAGTTTTTGAAATACTCAAATTCTAAATAATAATTCCAGGTTTTTAAATTTTTTCATTGAAGGAATAAAAACCTAGTCACATAATTTAAAAGTTATTTACAGATAAATTTCATACCAAGATTCCAGGAGCAATTTACATATTAAACTTACACAAGGCTAATCTTCACAATACAATGGAAACAAAATGATATATGAACTTTAAAGCAAAGATGACAATTCTTAAGGCAATCAGTAGTAATGGTGTTTGCTCATTATTAAGAAAACCTAATAATCCAAGTCTAAAGTATTTTTTTCATTGTGGACACTTGAAGGCATCTAGAGGATTTAGTGATCCTTGAGAGGGCTGGATGGCAGGAAAGAGTCAAGAGAATGCATACTGTCAATATGCTTTGATGACAATGACATACCTTATTTTACCCAAGAATAGATGCTACTCAACAATTTAATTAAAAGCATGTGTAAGCAAAATTTGTAACATCTAAAATTTCAAGAATCATTCATGTTGTTCTGTAGATAGTTTCATCAAACAAGGTTGACATAGCAACATATTTAGGAATGCCAATCAACATGAAACTTTAAAGTGGAAACATTTCAAATTGACGATTATTTAATTCATGAAAGAAAATATCAATATTATCTGTGAAATAAAATATTAGTTATAAATCATAATTAAATAGTACATTAATATTAGTGAATGTTGAGGATAGGTTCTTATTCTAACTTATGTCAAATTATGTGAAACGTTTAATTTTAATAATATTAATCTTACCAAAAGTTTATACTTTATAAAATCCAGGATATTGTTTGGTTAAAAAAATAAAATAAAAATAAAAGAATAATTACAGATTTATGTTTTTTATATTATTTTTTTAATGTAACAGGCAAGCTTCTTTTAGATCAAAATTATCATCTGTTTAAAATGGATATGTGATGAGTACATCATCCTAACTTTAAAACTGCCCAGTTAGCTGGAGCTGTAGAATAGACCAACTGAACCTCTGCAGAGGTGTAAGACCCCCTCTCCCAATCAGTGTCCTGGATATGACACTAAACAATCTGATAGTGAGGTTCCAATGATGCTGGAGCTTTGGGGAATGTGGGGCACCCCTTCATTGCCATCGCTCACAGGTCCACTCTGGTCCAAAGTGGTAGCACCTGATAGGGTCCTATCTATGGGTTAAATAGAACTAAATTGTGTACTTATGCTAAACTGAACTGCTTGAAATAGAACTGTTTTAACATCTAAACTGTGTACTTATGTTAAACTGAATTGTTTAAGTAGAACTGTTTTTGACATTTAATAGTGTGTAGACAAAAGCTATACTTATACTAAATTGAATTGTTTGAATTAGAAGCGTTTGACTAAACTGAATAGCTTGAAATAGAAATGTTTTTGAGAATTAAACAGTACTCATGCTAAACTAAATTGTTTGAAATAGAACTATTGGTATAAAAATGGATTTGGCATTAAATAACCTACAAAGCTTGATATGCCATAAAACCCAAACAACCAACTAACTTTAAAAGTAAACACAATTATGATCATGTGAGTGCCTTTTTTCTTTTTAAGATATCTAGATGTTTTAATGTTCCCTAATATTTTTCCTACAATAAAAAAATTTCCATACAATATATAAACAATCCAAATTGGTTTTCATTTCTTATTCTTCTAGATATTTTATCTATAAATTCATTCATGGTGATAATATAAAAAAAATACTTAAGTAAACAAAGTCATTATCTTAAATACAAAATATAAATAGGTAACATAGCTGAGTAATGTATTGGTTTCATTTTTTTGTTTTGTATCTTTTAGGAGCTAACTAAGCGGCTGGAGAGGAAACTAGACGGAAATTACACAAGAATGTTGAGAGCAGTATTGAACAAGTCCTGGCGACAACACCCCATGAGACACCAACTATACGGACACTTGCCCCCCATCACGAAAACTATACAAGTTAGACGAACCAGACACGTGGGACACTGCTGGAGAAGCAAGGACGAGCTCATAAGCGATGTACTCCTGTGGACCCCCACATATGGATGTGCAAAAGCAGGACGACCAGCACGAACTTACATACAGCAACTATGTGAGGACACAGGATGTAACCCTGAAGACCTGCCGGAGACGATGAATGATAGGGAGAAGTGGCGAGAGAGGGTCAGGGATATCCGTGCTGGCGGCGCGACATGATGATGATGATGATCTTTTAGGAGATTAGTAATTGTTTTTTGAAGAACATTAGGAATATTTCTTTATTATATCTAATAAAAAATTTTTTAAAAAGTCAAATTACTGAAATTATTATAACAAAAATTATCTAAGGAAAAAAATCCTCCTCTCTAACCATATCAATATAAATTCAGTAAGTTTATATTAGTACAGCAAATTAG
Organism: Sepioteuthis lessoniana; assembly: GCA_963585895.1. Lineage (NCBI taxonomy): Eukaryota > Metazoa > Mollusca > Cephalopoda > Myopsida > Loliginidae > Sepioteuthis > Sepioteuthis lessoniana. The sequence continues at coordinate 558,768 of CAUZXS010001117.1, read as the reverse complement.
TCTCTGAAGTTAGACTGAATAACCTACTTTTTATATCAAATTCATAAAATTTTTCCTTTACAGTGAAACAATAAAAAGTCAGAATTTCCAATAATACACCATAATCAGTTCTAAGAGATTATATTTTCTCTTTAAAAAAGGGGGGGATTTGATTTGGTTTAATATAAGACAGAAATTAATCAAACAAAGGCTATGGTGGGCAATGAAAATTCTTAAAGTGAAAGGAAAATTTATTGCTTGCTTGCATGTAACCATCTTTTCATGATCTCAAATCTCCAGAAGCCAAAAATAAAAAGGCACTATTTTAAAATTTGTGTTTTAGGATTTTTTTTATAATGATGATTCATAATTTTAAGTACAAATTTGAATAAGAAGAGGTAGCAAACAACTATAAAAACAAACGATTTATACAATATTATAGTCTTAATTGTAGTTAAACACTAATGCTAATCTAATCTAATATTTACATCAACAGAATACAATCTGCAAATCTTTTCTTGAAAAGTGAATAAATTAGTTAATTCTTGAATTTGTTACTAATACAATAGAACATACACATGACACATGATAACAGAAAACCTAAGATGAATTTAGTGCATTCTTTGGATCTGATACAAAAATTTTCTTTTGAGTTCTGACCTTTCTTTTATCTAAAATTAAATAGTATACAATATTTTCTTCTGTCTTATCAAATGCATATATAATTAGATATGAGAAAATAATCTTTTTCTCAGAGTTCATTCCAAACCTTATGTATGTAAAATCTTTCACTTATGTATGCATTTATGAGTTAAGATTTTTATAAATTGTCACAACAGCTGCCAATATAAGGAAACACTGCAACAAAGCATTTTACAAGTTCTCTAACTTAAAATTTATGAAAATTTTTTTTTTTTTTTTTTTAAATCAAAGTTGGTAAAATTGAGAAAAGTGATTAAATTTTTTTTGCAATACAGATTCAACTTTCTTTAATATATATGTAATGATTTTTTAAATTCCTTTTCAAAACTTATTAGTCATTAACCTTTTACAGGCAGTGACATTTTTGTCACCAATGGCACACTGGCAGAGTGACATTTAGTTGTTTTATCTGTCTGAAAAAGGGTTAATGGCATTTGATTTTATGCAATAAAATGATTATGAATGTTAGGCCAAAATCATTGTTAAGAGTATAATGAGAAAAAAAAATAGAAACCAATAAAGTATGATTGTTTTTGTTTTTCAAAAATGTTGTATATTTGGTAAATTGCTTTTAAAGACAACGGCTTGATTGAGTAAATGCATTAAGTTAGAAAATTCTGTCATTCTTTTTGCTAACTTTGAAATTGTTTGATTATATAAGACTTAGTAGTTATACATACTGTATTTACCAACATTTAAAATGCACATAGCATTAAAATGAATTCTGTGTCAATATCACACATCTCATTTGATGTTATGACATGAGGGTTATCTACTGAAGTTTAAAATCAGCATCTATGGAGCTTGGAATGGTTGCTGAGAGTAGTAGTATTCCAAATACTTTTGTAAACTAAGTATCTTATATATTGAAAAATGTTTTAGCTTAGTGTTCCAATCTTTCTTCTTTCTATTCTACAAATATTTGAAATGAAGTAAATGAATTTTCCATCAATGAGACTCATCTAAAATACTGTGTACTTAAAGAGTTAAAAAAAAAAAAAAGAAAAAAGTACATCAGTTTATAAAACAGCAAAGAATATTTGCACTGTCAATAGACATAAAGCTAAAGTACCAAGAAGTATCAGCAATGATTTATGGAGTTTTGACTGGAGAATCTTATTCTCAAAGATTTTCCTTGTTCTAGACAACCAACTTTAATCAATAATCAAGCTTTCTCAACTATAACTGAAGAAAATCCTAATCTGACAGTACAAGAAAAAGTACATTTCAATACAACAATTATAACCTACCTCCATGAACTCAATACAGTGTCAAAACTTCTACAAGACTTAATCAGTTAATCAAGGAGTCAAGATCTGATAGTAATTAAGGAAAAGATATGCTATCAAACTATTTCTAGAAAGGATCATCTACTTGATAAGAAAGTGGATTCTTTATAAACATATTCAATGAAAGAGACAATGATTATGACACAAGGAAAATACACCTAAAAAAAATTTACACACTGAGAAGGTAATTTTTTTATGTTTGATAGCATATAAAAGGTGTCATATATTACAAAGTATTGAACTCTTAAACAATTTTGAGATAATATCAGTAACTTGAAATGATACACCAATCTTTGTTGAAAAAACAAAATCCACTGTCAATTGAAAAGGTGTGTTGCATGACAATGCAAAAAGCACACATTTACAAAATAAAAACTGAAAAAGATTTTGGCTCTGACTATTTTCCTAAACTTGCTCCACCAGATTATCACCTTTTATTTTACCTTTATAAAATTTCCTGATAGGGGAATGATACAACAATTATAAGTTTTAAAATATTTACCCTTCATAACATAAGGAATTTTATTTCTGAAACATTAATTTGCCTGTTCAATTAAATTATGATAATGAAAATAAAGAAAACCACATTGAATTTGTAAATTGACCATTAAATAGAATTCAGTTATATTTCTCAATAAAACAGCAATATGATTTTTGTTCTAAAGCAATATAACTGATAAATAATATATCAGGAGTATTGCTGAAGTAAATAAAAAAACAATATACAATGTGATCATATTAACTGTTAAGTTGTATTGAAACCATTACCATAGTATTAAATTTATATTATAAATTAGTTTAATCCATTAAGTAAATCAGGCTTTTTGTAGAAGCTACAATTATATTCTCAACAAAAATGAATTATCCTTAAAAATCAAATTTTATACACTTATTAGTTATAGTACATGCTAATTGTAAAGTTGGTGACCATAGTCAAGGGCAACCAGAAGGCTCCCTTTTCAATAGCTACTACACCGAGGTGTAGAGGAGGGCACTACACCTTTCCCTGGATTGCTCCACTTCACCCTTGATACATACCTTATATTGCTGAGTGTTAAGCAAGGAGGTATCAAGTACCATTTTTAAAGTCTTTGGTATGATGCAACCTGGGATTGAACCCAAGTCTCCTGGACCATTGGTGAACACTCTACCCACTAGGCCAATGAGTACTGGACATTGGCATTCATACCAGACATTGGCATGATAGTTAGAGCATTCGCCAATGGCCCAGGAGACCTGTGTTCAATCCCAAGTCGAGTCATACCAAAGACTCAAAAAAATGATACTTGAGGCCACTTTGCTTAACACTCAGCATTATAAGGTAGGGATCAAGGATAAAGTGGAGCAATCCAGGGAAAGGAGTAGCACTCTCCTCTACACCTCAGTGTAGTAGCTATTGAAAAAGGAGCCTTCGCGTCACCCTTGACTATGGTTACCAACTTTACTTTAAATGTTAATTATTTTCATGATTGGAAAATATTTATTAATAATTGTAAATTCATCTTTTTACTAACCCATTTCCTTGATAAAGTACATTAGAAATATAAAAACATTTTCAGTATGTTTTAATACATTTCATAATAATATTGCAATAATTGATTGATGTACATTAGATATGAAAAAGCCTCAATTATAATCTGCAAACTATTTTTATGTATATGATAGTAAATATATAACCTATAAAAGTAGTCTTAATACCTTTTATATCTAATACATTAAAATTCTAATATCAAATTTGCCTAAAAAATTTTGGAAATAGATTTGAAAATAAAATATTCCATATGACATACAAATTAAATATCAATACTCATTTTAAAAGAAAAAAACATAAGATATTTCCTGAATTAAATTTTTATATGAAAAAAAAAATTGTAAAACTGCTGTTTTTTTTTTTGGTGGGGATAAATGTTTTGCCATCATGGGAGTAAAATCTATATAAAAAGGGAAAATTCTCACTCTATTCTTTAACAAATTTGTTATTAGCAGTGATTAATTTCAATTGAAATATTATTTTGAAGAGAAAAACCTGATTAAAGAAAATCTGAAATTCATGTTCAAAACTATCATACATGGTAATATGGTAAATGATAAGATGATTGAGATCTACTTCCAAATGTTGAAAATAAATATTTGAAGGAGTAGAATGTCTATGATACTTATATAATTGCAATAATTTTCTGTAAACTGATTTTCTATCTCTAAATATCCTATATTGTATAAATATTCATTCCTCAATATCAAATATTCAAATGATTTAAGAATTTTTTATTATTTTGTCAAAATTTCTGACAAATGGATTGGATTTAAATAATGATATATTAACATTTGTGTGTAATTTCAATTTTGCACACATGAAAGTCGTTCTAATCCATGAAATATATTTTCAACATTTAGAAGCAGGTCACAATCATTTTTCATTGTATCATTTATAATAACTTTAATTTCAAATCTGGTATTACTTTTCATTTAAAGAAACAGCAATACAACTAAATGATGAAATGGTATTATGTACAAATCTAGAGCAGACAGAGATTAAAGATAGTAATGAAAAGTGTGAACTTCACTTGAAACAGTTATTTAAAGAAAAATTATAAATACAAAGAAATCTAAAATCAAATAAGATGCTAAATAGGAGAGATAAAAGATTGTAAATCTTCATTCAATAGCAGTGTTAGTTTTAACAGATGGGCCTATCTGAAAGGGTGGATATTATTAATCAAACTGCTTACAAATATACAAATTATGAATCACCATAATGAGTAATATTTATTAGCAGAATTAACAACTCTTTGAAGAATAAAATCCTGGAAATTTCAAGAAAAACGTTTAATTTTTTTCTTCAAATCATGTGAAATATTCCAACTGAAAATAAACTAAATTATATGAGTATGCTCATTGTTATGCACAGTTTGTTCATACTTGTCAGAAATTTTTCATTATGAGTTTAAAAACAAAAATGTATTCTGCAATTTAGTTTTCTCCTTGCCAGAAATTTTTCGTTATGAGTTTAAAAACAAAAATGTATTCTGCAATTTAGTTTTCTCCTTGACAGAAATTTTTAGAAAATGATCTCTAAGAAAATTTAAAATGAAATTGAAAATTATCAACCCTCCAAATTGTGCATTTGATACATGTGAATTTGAAGAGGAAAAAAGCATAAAAAAGAGTAATCACATTCATGATAAGTTAGAATAAATGAGCTTTGAGCACACTATAGATTTAAGATATTTTCCTTACAGGAAATGATGTTAGAGTAAATTTATATTTTAAGACATCTAAAATCTATTGTGTAAAACTAGCAGTTATAATCTAAAAAAGTTCTTTATGCTTTCTAAACTGAAAAATATTAAGTTCACAAAATTTAAAAGCTGTTACAAAGTTTCATACTGCATTTCACAACCACACACACTTTCTGAAAATGTTTACATAATAGGATCTTATTAACCATATGATTAAACATAGCTTAAAATATTCATAGTTAGGTATAATTTTACATACATTATGAACAAAATTAGTAAACTGAGGTTTATTATAGCTATAAGTAGCCATGATGCTGTACAATTCACATAAGCTTAATGTCCTTATATGAGTGTAGTTATGTGATCACTTCTCAAGTTAAATAGAATTCTGTTGGATACATCCTGGTAGATAAAACAAAGCATGAAGTTAAAATGCAATTACATTATTAGTATAAAACTATAAATTAAGTCAAACAAAAATGACATCAATTGATATTTTCTAGGTAATTACATTTATTTCATAAATATATATTTGATATTATCTAAAGATATACCTTATACTGACATTTTAATGTTATTTTCATTATTTTGATTTTGTCAGATTTGTTCTGAATTCATCTAATAAGAATATTTCTGCAATAAAATTCTGGAGGCAATTTTGATGTCTTCAGTTTATATGACTGATAAAAATAAACAGATATTACAATCTACCTACTCTGTTCTGCTTTCATGTTGGAACTCTATTACTCCAATTTACTTTGTTTTCTAGACTCTTCATAAAACAATTTATACACCATACTCAGAGGAACATAATTCTCATAAGAAATCCATCTACCTTTATTAGAAATATACCTGTCTTATAATTGTCAAATTTACCTACAACACAATTTTTATTTTCTAATATTTTAAAATAAACATACCAAACAAAATACCTTACTTTAACAATTGCATACCTTATGTATTGTCTATATAAACACCACAAGTCGATGAATTAAAAATATCTGGTCATAATATCCATTTGATAAAACAATCTTTCAACAATCAGAGTAATCACATGTAAATTATGTTTGAAAAAAAAAAATTACCAAAAATTTTGATCATTAAATCTAGAAAAGGAGACATAAGATGTTGGATTTTATCAACTATCATAAGTTATAACTAGTAACATTTTTATAGTATGCAACAAGTTTTAATGTTAACTATTAAAACTGATTGTTTAATCTAATATATTGATCCTTGTAAAATCACTCAGGGAAAACTGCATATATAACATTTATATGAATAAACTAATTACTTGGATTAGTAATTTTAACCAATTGAGGTGCATATATAGGACATCAAAATTGCCTCCAGAATTTTATTGCAGAAATATTCTTATTAGATGAATTCAGAACAAATCTGACAAAATCAAAATAATGAAAATAGCACTAAATTGAGGTGCATATATATAACAAAACGGTTTAAGGGAAAATCAATTTGAATATTAGAATAATATGTTAGTATGGGACAGAGCTCTGAATTTTCAATATTTTATCTCTTTGTGCTATAATTTTCATTCATCTTCATAAAAACGTATACAGATCATTACATTCAAAATTCAATCTAAATGAAACTAAGAGTGATTAAGATATATCAATTCTATTCTTGCATATAATACAAATTAGTCTTTCAGTCATATGTAAAGGGCAGAAACAAAAAAGTTATGCAAATCGATAAAATTCAAGGGTAACCAAAATCTCAAAATTCTTTTAAAAAGTAAATAGATGAAAGTAGATAGCAATTTTTTAAAAATACACAATTCATTCTTAAAAGAAAAAGGTAGGTAATTTTTTTTTTAATTTAAAAACATCGGATCAGAAGGTTAAGCAGCCATGATCCTTGTCTCAATTTGAATGAGTGATCACTTACACTTAGTAATAGAAGATAGATGAAGTCTCAGAGCCAGACTAAGAAATAACTTAGTGAATATAGTTAAGAAATCAACTTTCAATCTTAAAAGCATTATCAATATTAAATAATTGAAACATCTATTAGATTTAGAACCAACTAACTTATAAGTTGGCTGGAAGTTGGTTATATTTTCACAATCGTTAAACCAGCTCCAGCTGTGTACATATACATAAATAAATAGGATGTTTATTTTATTTTTCTAAGCTTAAGCTACCACTGGTAAACCGATTGTATGTGGAGTAGACTCAACAAATAATCAACACAAATCTTAAAGTTGGGAATATGAAAATAAACGATGAAAGTGCAGTTCTTTTTGATCAAGTCAAAGTTAAAATTTTTAGCTTTTTAAATAATTTTAAACAGGTAGCACCAAATATTAATGAATGAGTAATTAAAAAAAATTTTGGTACCTCACTTTCCTTTTAAACTTATGTCAAATAGTTTCTTATTCAACTAAATATGAATATATTTTCTAGTTAAAAGGCAATAAATAAGTTTCCCAAAATTCACTTAATTTTTTTTTCTCGTTTGCAAGTGGGTCTTCAATTATAAAAATGGAACCCAAATGAACTAATGATGTCAGAAAGGCTTCAAGATATTTTCCGAATTTCCGAAACTGTAAATAGAAAATGTTTATATTTTTAATATTGATATAAAAACTTTTATGAATTTCCATCTTAACTAAAAATTGACTGGTTAATGGAAAATAACTTTAATATTCATAAACACGTGAAGTAACACCTGCCTGCTTCAAATTAGAAAAACAAGGAACTAGTTCTAAAGCATAATGAGAAATACTGCTAGCATCATTACTACTACTTGTCCAAACAAAGACCATTCTATAACCAGATTTTAAATATATAGAAGATCTTCACTTTATCATACAAGATCAAAATTATAAATTCTACTCACTAAATTGTTCATCATGGTTTATGATTATTATTAGAAGATAATACCAAAAGGATTAAAAACGACAATGCTGAGTAACAAAAAAAAAAAAAAAAAAATGCGTCCTACTTTCAATATAGAACGTAAGGTTGAGGGAAAAAAAAAGAGGGATATCTACAACTGTAGGTGACCGACCTATTTTGATATCGACACGAGAAAAATAAAAGTGAAAAAAAAAGGAAGGGTAAAAAAAGAATCTTAATCTTCATTTTCAAATGATTTGATGATAAACGATTTCTTAAATCCGTAAAACGGTTTTTCGTGAAGGCGGGTAATTCACAACAAAGTTAATTTGCAACAATTTTTAACATAGAAGACTGTATCTTTTCAAAAATTTTCTAATAAAGAGAATAGAAACATTAAACAATCGTAAAATGGTAGTAACTGTTACAGGAAAAAGATATTGCCTCAGGCACCGGTAAATCAAATGACATTTTATTTGTGTCTAACTGAACAGCTGGGTGTGTTGTGTTGAAACGCATACAACATTATATAAAGAAAAAGGTCTAACTTCCACCATCAAAATCTGGAACATTCTTTTTAATGTATTAACTAAAGAACGATTCAAAACGACCAACAAAATTTTTAATCTGATTAAAAACGAAATATTAAAACAAATCGCCCTGATCGAGAAACTTCCTCCCGCAAAATTGTCACTTATGTGGGCTCTTAAAATATAAATCAATAGATCTATGGTACAAACTCCAAAGAGAAACACCATTTACTTGCGGTCAGATTGCCAAGTACAATATTTTATTTACTACTACATTCTTATCATATCGACATATTCACACATGTGCCTTCAGAAATTCAAACGTCAATCTCTTTCTACATTGGCTGAATTGAATATAAAATTCCCAGAGATGTTTAGTTCTAACATAAAAACGTTTTTTTGTTTTTGTTTTGTTTTTGAGGGGGTATATACAAATGGAGACTTATAAAAAGGAGAGGGGGGAAATGTTTGTAAGAGAGTAGCTTATTATTCAAGATGGCTTGGTTGGGTCATATTATATCATCATCAACTAATGAAAGACTAACAACCAACCTTTTAGTGAAGGTTGTTTGCAAGACACAAGGACTAATACATAATACACTTCGGTTTATAAGGAGAAAAAAATAGCTATCATATAAACTAGAAACAGACGTGATCTAAAAAAGGAAAGAAAAGTGAATTATCTTTTATTAAAGCCAGAACTAAACCAAGTAACATTTGGTCAAATTAACATCATTCATACAAGCTCGATCAACAACTGAAAAAAAAAAAAAAAAAAAAAAAAAAAAGCAAACAAAAAAAAAAAATAATAATTTACGTTATTTTTTTCTCCCCTCTCCCACAAAGCTAGAATTATTTTAAATCCAAACAGAATGAAAAAAAAAAAAAAACTGAACATGTGCCATAAAGAATAAATAATATATAAGATTAAAGTTTATGACGGAAAATTATAAAACCTACAAAAAGGAACAAAATGAAAAAGTAAAGACGGATTGAAACGGTTTTATCAATTTTGTGATTTTTTTTTCTTTCGAGGAAACTGATATTGACAATTTCTGATTTCTTAAATATGTTTTCGAATTAAAATTAAGTAACATTTTTTTTAAATACAGAAATACAATCAGCTTTTTCTATAAAATATGAAAGAAGGAATAACATAAAAACCCTAGTCGATTGTTGGCAATAAATTTTGAGTTTAAAAATAAATAAAAAGAAAAAAATGGGGGTATCAAATTATTTGTTTACAAACGTTTCATTTAATATAACTTTTTTTTTTTTAATTAGAAAGAAAAAATAATAATAGAAAAATAAATAATGAAACGTTTACAAGGAAAAAAAAAAAAAAAAAAAAAAAAAACCGTTTCCATGTAGTAGCCACTCCAAACACACAAAAACATGAATTATTACGAAGTCCCAAATTTCACATTTAATATATGAAATAAGAAAAAGGATCTATGATTGATAGTGAATCTTAATTTTTTTTATGAAACAAAAACAAATATATATGATACTACAAAACCATATTTTTAATCAAATATGAAAGCAGGGAACCTGGCCCAAATAAAAGGATAAAAATGATTATAAAACTTTTCTTCAAAAAGGTAAATATAATTTTTTTTTTTTAAATAGAACTAGGAATTATTAAAACAACAATAACAAAAACACTTTTAAGAGATTTATAAAGAAATTGTAAAATCAAACTCCTTCAAAAACAAAAAGATCTTTTTTAGATAAACTTAACTGAAAATAGAAACGACAAATTTTCAACAAGACAGGCGGTCAACTAAAAAAATGACATTCCGTTTTGGGACGATATTGTTGTTCTATTTAAGGAAGCTTCCAACAATTTAAAATCATTGATGAGAGAAAAAAAATAGAAAAACAGAATAGATTAAGAATCCATGAAAAACTTCGCATGTATAAAAAAAATTTTAAAAAAAGGAATAATAAATCACCTACGTAACAATAATGGCTTGTATTCGTTTATAACAATAAAGAAAAATGAACAACACAGTACTTACCATGGTAGATACTATAGAAGAAGACCCTTGTTAGTTTATAGTTAGATTCTCAAGGATTTTTTCGAGGGGAGAGAAGAAAAAGAAGACAAATGTCTCTCTTCTTTAAACAATAAAAAGGCGATGATTATAATTTTAGACCCGCAGAACTTGATATCTTTCCCAACATTTCCAGCTTATTTTCCCCTTATCCGCCTTCACCGAAGAATTTATAAAAATTAAAATGTGAGAAGTGTGTGTATGTATGGATGTGTATGGTTGTGTGGATGTGTTTGTTATTTTGTATGTCATTTGAATTGATAGGTTCTCGCCTTTCTTAGAGCACCGTTTTCTATAAAAGAAAACAGCAAGCTAAAAAAAACCGTGACATAGGTAGTTTAAATTTTTTTGTCTGTGTATGTGTATGTGTCTACTAAAAATTAGGACGAATAAGTATAATAAAAGAGCCAGAACAATCAATTCACATTCTCCATATCTTTCCGGAGAGTAAATCCCGCTAGCAAAACCTTAATATTTTTCACAACGCTAACGAAGAACCATAGGCATAGACATTAAGAGAATGCTAACGTAAAATGTAGTGAGTATTACAATAAAATACTGAAGGGGTAAGATAACAGAACAATGAAAGGGTGAGGAGCATGAGAGGGAGGGAGGGAGAGAGAGAAAGAAAGAAAGAGAGAGAAGTGAAGAATTGGGAGAGTGTGACAATAAAACGGGCAAAATTAAATAGTGAGAAAATATGTTGGGAGAGAAGTGACATAATAAGAACGAGTAGTGAAGTAGGGAGGAATAAGGCTGAGGGTAGAAGAAAGAGGAAAAGATAACGAAAGAGAGGCCTAATGAAATAGTGCTGATATAAGTGAGTATGTATGATCATTAGAGACAGTAATAGTAAGATTACATCAGAGGGTGATGGAAGAAGTTAATGTGCCGAAATTGAGAAAGGATGGAGCTAGACAAACCATTGAACGTGAGTTGTTCGGACCGGAAACACGCAGGAACGTTGACAAGAGTCAACATGAGGATGGAAGAAAATAAGGTTTAGTTTTGGTAAATATTCGAAAAGACGAGTGGAAAAATCCAAATATTTTTAATCATAGACGAGAAGATTTTTATAATGACAAAATGAAAATAATTAATTTTGTTTGAATCAAAAACAACCTACTCGAATTAAGTTTGTTACTAAGTTAATTGTTACTAAGTTAATTAGTAGATACTGGTTTTTGTTACTTGTTTTATTAAATTTGTGTAGACATTATTACAAATATATTAAATTACAAAATCTGTTTTTATTTAGATTTTGTTGGGATCGTACAATGAGGAGAAAATACAATGTTGCTGTAAAGAGAAATCTAATTTTTGTTTTGTTAACGTCATTTTAATTTTTCTTTTTTTTTTTTTTTTTTAAACCCCCTCGCCACCACCCAAGTTTTTAATCGCAAATACGTTTTTTTCTAAATAGAGAAATGCAAAATATTTTTAATCGCTTAACGATAACTGCAATTCGAGCCAATTTTACTGGTGGAAACGTGTTTTCAGTCACATGACTATGTTTCCATTATTTGTATAGAATATAGGAAAACGGCTAACGTTCTCATTTCACCTACCCAGACGATAATTTCACAGCTGTTTTCTTATTTTACACGACAAGAATTCAGTAAAATCGCTTTTATGCTCCTCACAGTTTATAAAAGTCAAAGATACCATATACTAACTTAACTAAAAGATTTTTTATTAACAATTTCATTACGGGTGTTTTATCATTTTATTTTCAAGAAAGGACAGTCAGCTGAGCGTCGATAACATATGCAACTGCTAAGCAAAAGAAAGACTAAAAAAAGGTTTATCTCAGATTATGTCTGTACCAGCTAAGTTGTATTTTTTTTTTTTTTTTTCTTAAAGTTTTACGTTGAAATTAAAACAAACGTACAAGAGATATTGTTTGTATTTGGATTAATGTTATTGCTATTCTTTCTCGAACATTCTGTTGCTTTAAATAAGGTTTACCTCCCGCGTCTTCGTTTCCTGTAAAGATTATAAAACATTTTCTACTACAGTCGAATTAAAATGCATCTGAATCAATTATCACCAATGGAGAGCAAAATTTTAACTCGATTTTTTTTAAGTTTTAAAAAAATTTGAAGAGTTAAGTCATTTATTTGTCTTCTACTCTTTGAAGCCGAGCTCATAAAAGGAAATACTAATTATTTTTATTTACAATAATCTCTTGTTTTATCAAATTTAAATTTCCAGAATTTTGATAAATTAAAAAAAAAATCAATTGTAACCATGGCAAATCCAGAGAAGCATTTCTCTCGCCAGTTAAAAATAAAACAAACCAAGTAGTAATGAGACCACATCGTACACTTTGGTACATAAGGATTTATTTATTTATTTATTAGTATCGTTACATTAGACTGTTAAAGGAGCAATTGCAACGTTTCTGATTGGTTAATCAACTGTGCACGTGACGTGCATGGCACGCGCGCAATGCGATTGTGCTAATACTTTATCACTAGATGAGTGCAAAACTACCATTTTGACCGTCTCCCCTCTTTATTTTCTTTCCTTCTCTCTCTCTCTCAACGCCTTAGCAACCTCGTTTTAATTTATTTTAATGTTACTTTCAAATCCTTTCCACTAATTTCGAGTCCCCCACCCCTAAATGATCTTGTAACACAAAACCTTTTCTTTTGGCCTCCTAGTTTCACTACTTCATTATTAGGTTTCCTGGTATCACATAATTTGGTTTACTACCCTTCTTTTTACTTTACCTCCTGCTTTCACCTTCGTACTATTATTTTGTGCCCCCCCCCAAAAAAATCGCCTTTCTTTTTCTTGCTGCTGCAAAAGAAGCTAGTGGGGACGCTATCATCTACATGACGTACTTACAAAAGCCTCATCATTGCTGTTTTCATTTACTAACACCTCTTTGTTGTTACCTTGTCTGCCATTTTAACTTAAAGGCATTCTCAAATTTTCAATTCATTCTAATCAATCGATATTACAAAGCCATTACAAAGTCTTAATAACTGGAATAATTATCTCCTATTTTCTTACCATCATTGACAACAGTATCTAGGAAAATAAACCACCTTCAATCACATGTCCCAGCCAAGTTTCTTCAGTGTCCTATGACATTACACCTCTCTCTCTCTCTCTCTCTCTCTCTCTCTCTCTCTCTCTCTCTCTCTCATTAAAATGTATATAGATAAATTTTGGCTGCATCGAAAGAATGATGCAAGTACAACCAGGTTTTTCCATATGTAATTATGATGAAAGTATAATTAGAGCTAATATTGCTAAAATTCTACATGAATATATTGAGTAGTCATCATTGTTATTTATTTATTTATTTTTATATTTAAAATCATATTTGTCAGAAAAAATAAATATGGTAGATTTTATGTTATTGATTGAATAACTCACCCTTAGGTGAATGATGATATACTTTATTGATTTTATTGTAAAAATGACTAAAAAATACCTAAATTGAGTCCTTTGCTTGGTAGCTATTTACTTGTAAAAATACTGTAAAAAGATTTAATAAAATGCCCCTCTTTTTTGTGTGGTGAAGTCTCAATGATATCTATGTAGTTTCATTTTGATTAAACTATTTTTATTGTTGTTTTGTTTTTAATTTCTCACTCACTGGTCCCATAATTTGATTTGATTATGGGGGGTGCTACTCATGTAGTGTATCTTGGGAAGGAATAGCCAGACAGAATCCATCCCTTTCCAGTTTTACAACTGGTTTTGAATTTAGTTTTCCTTCTAGATCAGTTGTTATACCAAAGTTTAAGAGCACAGTCTGCCTTACTATTTACCCATAGCTGGAGGGAAAATACTTGCATTTATACTTTTCTTAAGCTATTAGTGCTATGTGAAATGATAACAGCTTCATCCAGGGTTTGAACTTGGGTAGCTGAATCCACTTCCTATGATGATAATGATTGCACCACAGCACCTCCAATTTTTTCAAAGAATTTTTTAGATCATTAAAATCTTGTTTTTGTTGTTCATTTTGACTGGTACATTCTTTAGCCTTCTTCAGGTGTAATATGCACCTCTGTGAAAAATTGTATCTTTAAAAAGATGTGAAACAATCCCTATAAAAAAAATAATTAATTAGATTAAATTCTGTTTGCTAGCATTTTTGTTTTGTGTGAATATTGAATGTGACCAGAACAGGAGTCTTTTCTTATACTTGGAGAAGACTAGAATGTGAACAAAAATAATTGTCTGAATAATTCTTTGAGTGTTAATGACTTTTTTCAAAACTATAATCACCCTGTTGGTGGGGCTTAGGATATGCTGACTGCATCCTCTGCAGAAGAGTAAGGCACCCCCACCTCATCCCAAAAATGTGGGTATGTCCTAGATATGACACTAAACTGCATCTAATGGTCAGGCTCCAGTTCTGAGGAGTGTGGAGTGGCCTCTCATTGCCATTGCTCCCAGGGTCACTTTGACCTGGAATGGTAATATTTGTTAGGGTTCCATCTATGGGTCAAATAGATCTGCTAAAAAATTATTTTTATTCAATAGGACCGAGTGCAAAAAAACCCTCTTATGAAACCACTACACAGAAAACGTTATTATAAATGTACAATGAATCCCTAACTTCTTGACATAAAATTACCCTAAACAGGTTGACGAACCATTAGAATTAATTGATTTGATTATAAACAATAGAAATCTGTATTTATATTGTACAATCCTAAATCCTAAAAAGAGAATATATTAACCACAATATGTTGTTTTGTTCACAGCAAATTGTCAAGTTTAATTTAGTTGAACAGGAAAAATGACAAAAGAGAAAAATGTTTATCACAAAAAAAGCAACTAATATCAATTGCCTTCATCAATATGACCAAGACCTATCAGAACAGTAGCTGTGACTGAACTCATACCAAACCAATCCAGGTGATAGCAGGAAAAATCCTTTTTTTTTTCTTTTTTTTTTTTCACAAATACATTATCTCGGAGATCTTCCTTCTGCTTGTTATTTTATAACCTTAGCTACAGCCCTGGGACCTATGGAAATTTTGTTTTCTTTATTTAATGGCATATCAACCTTTTGTGGGTTATTTAATGCCAAACCATCTTTGTAGAAGAACAGTAGTGGTAAAATCTAATCCATAGCTGAGGGGATGAGGGGGTTCATACCTTTCCAAAGGGTATTAGTCCAAAACTTAACATAATAGTGTGACTGGCATTTAAACTCACTACAATGTTGCAGTCCAGTATGTTAACCACTGTTGTAGAAAGTCCCCACTAAAAAACATTTCATTGTACATTTGCAATTTAGAAATAGAACATAATTTATAATGAAAAAGGAAAGGAATATTTACAGTTTAAAGTTTTATCCATTTATGAATAAATATAGTTGTTTTTTTTTATCCCTTAAAATATTCAGACTATTGTCTTCATCATTATATGAACAACATTTTGGCTAATGCATCTTTCTTCAGGTGTTTCGCGTCTAACTCAGGAGACCACAAACAACTTCAAACTAAACTCTTTATTTAATCCTCATATTTCTGATATACTACATTGATTCTATCCAGCTCATTGGCCTAGTGGGTAGAGTGTTTGCCAATGGTTAACATAGCAAAGACTTTAAAAATTATACTTGATACCTCCTTGCTTAGCAATATAAGATACATAACAAGGGTAAAGTGGAGCAATATAAGGAAAGGAGTAGCGCCCTCCCCAACACCTTGGTGTAGTAGCTATTGAAAAGGGAGCCTTCTGGACGCCACCTTAACTTACATCTATTATATTTCTCAACCTTTCCCTCATCTGCTTCTGGAAAACCAAAAGTGTTCTCGCCTCCATCCTCCTTACTTGCTCAACCACATTCTCCTCAAGGCTATGTATCTCTGGTTCCTCTATCTCATTTCACCAGAACTGTCTCTTTTCCACAGTTGGGTTCTCAAGGCTATAGATCTCTATGTCCCAAGGGTCAATCCTCACTCATGTCAATATTACATCAATTATATTTCTAGTATATTACATTGATTATATTTCTTAACCGTTCCCTCATCTGCTTCAGTGACATGACACTGGTGTCCACTATTATAATCTAGTAGCAAGGCAAATTCTCAGCTATCAGGAGTCTGGCACTAGGTTTGGGTTTAGGAGGTTTTCTCAAAGCGTCATATCTGATGGCTTCTCTCTGCCTTTCTCTTCTTTCTCTGCTTATTATCTACAAGCTAAGTTCTCAACTATTGGGAGTCTCAATTGGAGGATAACACAAGGAGTTCTCAGGCCCAGTGGACATCCAGTGGCTGCAATCTCTTGCTTCTTTCTCTGCTGAGTGACAAAAAGTCTCAGCTTATATGAAATTTAGTTCCTACTTTCAAGGTGGTGGAAGCGATATTAAACTCAAGGCTTTCTACCTACTGATAATATCAATTTCTTCAGCAGTGCCCCACATCTTGTTTTTCCAACTTTAATGTTTTGTGAAATGGGAAACACATGGCTATACAGCTGCTGTTTTGTGAGGTGTTGCTTCCAGTATTTATTCAAGACAACACACAGCATTCTTGTGTAGTTCCCATTTAGCTTTTTCTCTATATGTTTTGTTAGTGTCTATGTGCTGTATCCATATAGTAGTATGGACACAGCTACAGCTTGGAAGAAATCTCATTTTATTTTATCAGATACATTAGATGTCCATATAATCGATAGACTGTCAATAGCACAGTTGATCTGTGTAATCTGTATCTGTCATAGTTTTTATGGAATATCATCTGCTTCTTGCTTTTTCAATGTAAAACCATTTTCTTTGATTAGGTCTATGGATGTTCAAAGTATGTAATCTAAGCAGAGTATAAACAAATATAATGCTAATGTATTTCCTTGTAAAACTCCAATGACAATGTCAAAGAAGTATGTGATTCCATCAGATGAGTGAATCATTGCTATTAATTGGAGACCATAACTGTTAAACTGACTTCAGGATAAAATAACCCAATAAGGGTTGACATGTCATAAAACCAACCAACCAATGATTGCATTACAAAAAGTGCCTGAGGATATAGGACTATTCTTGTAAATGTGAAACATTGTTTTATTGCTTTTATTTGGAAATCTACAGCATGTTATATAATACTGCATATAATTTATATTTATCCTATCCCACCACTACAAACAGGGTTTGACACAAGGTTATTAGTTTAGCAGAGTAAAGCAGTTTTGAATTTAGAGTTTTCCCTTTTAGACTGGTTGTTTAACCAAGGTTAAATAATCCAATCTGCCCCACTATTTATTCATAGCTGGGGACAGACGGATCTATGCATTTCCCAAGGCTATTTGCATGAAATGAAACACAAACAGCCTCATTTAGAATTTGAACATGTATGTATGTGTGGATACAGTATCAGCCATAGATAAGTAAGTGCTTGATATTTTACAAAAAGTTAATTTTCTTCTAAACCAAAGAAAGCAAGATTTCATTATTTCTATTGGAAATTTATACCATAAAATTGAGATTATGTACTATTTTTTTACCAAACTCTACAACAAAAGAACTCTGTAAACAAAAATAAAAACATGTTGCAGTCTACAAATAAGTACATCCCTTTATATATATATATATATATATATATATATACACGCATTTAAATTTTGATTATAAAGTTTCAAAGTAAAAAATGCTAAAGCATTTCATTTGGAACAAAACTGAACTCGTAAGTTCTTTGTGATCTTTTCATTATATCACACATTACCATTAATTAATATTTTCATCTTTTGTTAATTAGTACTATACATTGAGATCTTGAGGTATTTTCATTAGGTTACATATTACCATTGACTATTATCTTTACTTATCTAAAAATGTGTGAAAGTCGTTATTCTGTTGTGACAATTTTGTTTCATTTTGTGAATTTTACTACAAAATCATTGAAGTTAAGATTTTTAGTTTATTGATGTAAAGTCAGACCAATTATAATCACCCAAACTTCGTATCAGGGATTTATATTACTTTTATTTTTTTAATTCTATTTTATTCATGTCTATGGTTGGTTGGTTGGGTTTTAGGCATATCAACCTTTGTAGGTTATTTAACGCCAAATCCATTTTTATGAAAATAGTTCTATTTCAAATGATTCAGTTTAAGATAAGTATGCAGTTTAAATGTAAGTACAGTTTGTGAAAAATATTTCTATTTCAAGCTATTCAGCTTAGTCAAGCAGTTCTAATTCAGCTCAGTCAGTTTAGTATAAGTAGAGATTTTATTTACACACAGTTAAATGTCAAAACAGTTCTATATTAAAAAATTCAGTTTAGTTTAATTACAGTTTTATTGTCAAAAAACAGTTCCTTTTAAATAATTCAGTTTAGCATAAGCACGCAGTTTAAATGTAAGTACGGTTTAATTGTCAAAAACATTTCTATTTCAAGCTATTCAGTTTAGCATAAGCATACTGTTAGTTCTATTTAACCCATAGATAGGGCCCTATCAGGTGCTACCATTCCAGGCCAGAGTGGACCTGGGAGCAATGGCAATGAAGGGGTGCTCTGAATTCCCCAAAAGCTCCAGCATCACTGGAACCTCACTATCAGATTGTTTAATGTCATATTCAGGATACTCATTGTAGAGGTCTTACCCCTCTGCAGAGGTGCAGTCAGTGTATTCTCTAGCCCCAGCTGACTGGGCAATTCATGTCTATGTTTTTCTGTTTGTAATTTAAAAGTCCTATTGTTGCATATCTGTTCATATCACATTCACTAAGGAGGAAAGATTTAAAGGAAAGGACAGGTTCCTCTTGGTCTCACAACCTGACAATATATCTTGGTAAAACATGAATGTTAAGTCTGCTTTAAATAAAAATGTGAAAATAAAGTAGAATATCATTATTAATGCACAGTTCTATATGAAAAGTGAGGACATTTCAGCTATTTGAGAAGATCCAGTAAAAATTTTACTTAATTATCAAAAGCAATAAAGAGTAACTAAAGATAACATGATTGGCAGGAATTTTGGTACAAGCAAATCATATGGTAGTTGTGGAAATTCAAAAATAGAGAATCATATTAGGACAGAAGCATGAACCTGTTGTGGAGTTAGGAATGTAGCAGTAGAATTTGTTTGGCCTTATTCATAAAGTGGACAGAATTCAGTTGCTTGCCTGCTGACCAAGTGAAAGAATTAAGAAAATGAACAAAGGAAGAAACAGAAAAGGAACATGCCAACAGCTCAATTTCAATAATACAAATAAAAGTTGAAAACAAATTTTCAGCTACAGTAACAAAACATAAATAGAGGAAATAGATAAAAAGTTAAACTGGAAAGAAAAGTTCTTTATGTTTAAGTGATAATATCCTTGCAGTAGAGATAGTCTTTGTAGAACAAAAATCTTGTAGGTGAGCATGTAGTATGTTTTAGCAATATTAGAGTTATTTATTTGATGAGAATCTTGCTTGGTTAGTTCTGCTGTGTGACCTGATGAATAAATGTGTGTGTGTGGTAGCAAACTGTAACTGACCTGTTGGCTACATTGGTTAAGTGTAAATATCTGAATCCTGGCTGCCAACTGCTGTCTTTTATTGCTTACTGTATCTTTTTAGTGTTTCACATGGAAGAATCCACTATGTTCTACCCAACCAAACTTTTGGTCTTTTATAGTTATTGGTTGGAACATATTGTTTTTGGAATTATGTCATTTGTTTACTGATTTTGTTATCTTCATATTTCACTTGTTATTTAGAACTATGGTATAAGTTCTTTTTAGATTTCTAAGATGAAGTATTTTTATTAGTTCACAACAAAAAATCTTATGAGTATACCTTGCCCTATCAGGATATAGGTTTAATTCTCACCCCCAAATTGACAACTCTGTGTCAGGAATTTCTGTGTAATTTTTAGACTTGATGCAAGGTTTGTTTTCATTTTTCCTTCTTTGTTTTTTAAGTGCATGACAAATCAATAAAAGCTGGGTACCCAGATAGTGGAGAGATGAAAAAAAAAAAAAACAACAAAAAACAAACTCTAGACTGGTTTGAAATTTAGTGCATAAATAATTTGCAGTTATGATTTCCTATTTGACCCAGATAACTGACCTTCTCCAATGATGTCTTTGACATTAAATAAGCCACAAAGGTTGATATCATCATCATCTTGTCATGCCATTAGCACAGATATCCCTGACCCTCTCTTGCCACCCCTCCCTATCATTCATTGCTTCCAGCAGGTCCTCAGGGCTACACCCTATATCCTCACAGAGCTGCTGTATGTAGGTTCGAACTGGTCGCCCTACTTTTGCTCAGCCCTGTGTAGGGGTCCATAGGAGTACATCACTTATGAGCTCATCCCTACTTCTCCAGCAGTGTCCTGCATGTCTGGTTCATCTAACTTGGATAGTTTTCGTGATGGGTGGTAGGTGGCCGTACAGCTGTTGTTTTGTGGGGTGTTGCCTCCAGGTCTTGTTCAATATTGTTCTCAGCATTCTTCTGATAAAGAAACCAAACCAAATCCTTTGGCCTACCTAGATTTGTTTCAAAATTTTATTGTGTGCACTGACAGTGTGTTATTTGAGATAGATATAATATTTCTGGCAATCCTGGTTTGTTGAAATATTAATAGATTTCCACATAGTGAGTCTGTATTCAATATTGAAGCAATGGAGAGCCATGGGAATTAGTTCTGTAGCATCATGAAGATATTCTATGTTGGAATTAACCTAAGAAATGGAATGAAAATGAGTAAAGTTGTACCTAGGAATTAGAGATCACAAAGGAGTCCATCTGAGATAAGCAATGTGATCACATACACTTGGATGTTTCAGAGGACTGTAAGCCATTGTGCATAATTTATTTTAAAAATATACCAATTTTAGGTTCATTTTTAAATGTCATAACCTATATTGTCTATGTTGATCATATAGATATGTATTTTCCCAACTTTTCCACCATGAGAAGGATGGAACACTGGGTCAATAACTCACAGTTTAAGTTTTCAGCTGTATTCTCTGGGTGCTTATTAGATCAGTAGAATTTAAAAATTTCCCTTTCCCTATCAGCAAACTATATCTCTCTCTTAGAGGGGTAATATCCAGCTCTAGAAGGGATGTCCTGGGTACAACACTAGATTGTATCAGGTGTGTGGGAGGGGGCTCCACTTCTGCAACTCTAGGAAATGTGAAGTACCCCTTCATTGCTATCATTATCAGGTTCAATCTGATCTGAAGAGATAGTGACTGTTAGAGTCCCATTTATAGGTCAAATAGATGTTTGAAAATTATTAGTATTAGATAGGAATACTTGAAACCAAATTGGTATGTACAAATTATTTGTATTCAGTAGGAATACTTTATACCCTATACCTGTGAGCAAACAAATTATAATTATTATCAAATAGGAATAGTTACTTAAAAGTATATAATTGTATATAAATTATTAGTATTAAAAATAGTCACTTCAAGCTATAATTGTTTACAAATGATTGTTATTAGTTACTTGAAACCATATAACTGCTAAAATGAAAAATAGTGACTTAATTAAATAACCTAATAAGAGTTGAAATTTGTAAAATTTAATAACTAGATACCCTCCAACCAATATAAATCTGTTTCTTTTCTATGAGAGAACAGAAAATATATTCAGAATATATCTTACCAGCAATTTAATAGGCATTCTTCCAATGGAGAAAGTGATATTTATCCACTTTCCTTTTGAATATAGATTGTAGCACATTGCTAAATTTATTATGGTGCTTTTGTATAAGATACCCAGTTAGGAATAAGCTTTCTACTCATCAGTCAAGTCTGGCAAATCTGAATGCTTAAGTCATGACACATCCTAAACTTTATTGTTTGTAGTAACCTTTGACCCCTAAGGTTTCAACTTGTTAAGCACCTTGAAGTTCACCTCCCTAAGAAGTAGTATCCCATCAACTGAGACAGATATCAACATGTGACTAGCAAAGCATGAACAGCTATCGATAGCCTATCAGTCATATGGAAGTCAGACCTGACCAATAAAATAAAACACAGTTTCTTCCAAGCAGCAGCCGTGTCGATACTGCTATATAGATGCACTACATGTACGCTAACTAAAAGTATGAAGAAAAAGCTTGACGGCAACTACACAAGAATGCTGTGAGCAATATTGAACAAGTCCTGGAGGCAGCACCCCACAAAGCTGCAGCTATACGGCTACTTACCAACCATCATGAAAATTATCAAAATTAGACGAACCAGACATGAGGGACACTACTGGAGAAGTAGGGATGAGCTCATAAGTGATGTACTCCTGTGGACCCCTTCACATGGATGAGCAAAGGCAGGGCAACCAGATCGAACCTACATACAAGAGCTCTGTGTCGATACGGGATGTAGCCCTGAAGACCTGCCAGAAGCAATGGACGATAGGGAGAGGATCAGGGATATTCGAGCTGATGGCGCAATATGATGATGATGATAAAAAGAACTGATCCAGAAAATGCCAATGCTCCAAACAGTTAAACAACATAAAGTCATAATAAACCTTATGATAAAAACTGAGTTTATGTCTCATTCTGAGTGGAAGAGAAAATTTTTTTGAAGACTTGAAATAGGGAAGTGGCAATATCACTGTATATTTGTGTCATACCTGGCTATGAGCATTTATGATCAAAGTAGTTAAGGTGCTTGTGGCATAAATGTTATTGTCATAGCAAGTGGACATAGCTACCCAAATTCATATCTTGAACTAGACTGTTCACATTTTACATAATACTAATACTGTTAAGAAAGGTATAAATCCAATTATTTTCTCTCCAGATATCAGTAAATAGTAAGGCATACTGGACTCTTTAATCTTGGTATGTCAATTGGTTTAGGAGAAAGAAAACTCTGAATTCAAACCAAAGCTATTTCTTCCCAAGAGAGGCTACGTAAGTAGTGCCTCCTAAACCAAACAAAGTTATGGGATAATTCTTTTTTTTTCTTTTCTTTTTTTAGTTAAGGCGTCATTCATGAAAGACAAGCACCCAGAATATAGTTCAAGTATTGCCAGAAGTAGCAAGAAAACTGAATACTCACTTCATGTTTCTTTAATGAATGGTCAGAAGATACTTAATTGTGGTAAAATAAAATGTTATGTAATGAACTAGACCATTCAGTACAAAGTTAACAATTGATGTATAACTCCAGAAATCATAAGAAATGAGTTATCCACCTGAGTGGATGACACATCCTCTTTCCCTTTGGGTTTTATACATCCATTATTGTAAGGGAGGTCAGTTTGTTGGGTATATTGTTTACATGATAAAAAAACATAGTGAGAGAGACACAGACCTCTCTTCATTAGGAGAATGATGTAGTGCATTGAAGCTTCGTGTACTCTGCTTATGTTCAGAGCTTTCTGTCCAGACAACATGTGGTCTTTCGAGAGGAGTTGTTTTCGTATCTCAGAATATTTCGTTCCAACGATAATCTGTTCAATTTGTTGCTCCTCCATTTCATTTTCATCTCAAAATTTACATTTTTTTTTTTTGCTTACAAACAGCACCTTACCAGAAAGACATAAATATTCTTAGAATCATCCTGGGCGTATTTTTATTACCAATACAAGCAATTCTGAAGTTTATTTACGTCTCTAATCGTTCTAAGTAACTTTTCTATACTATGGCTACATTCTGTTTTTCCGCCTCGTTCCCCAACTTCCACGAATTAATACGTTGACGGCATTCTTCACCTGACAGTAATGATATGTGGTCAAAAAACGGAATGATTCAATATGTGGTCAACGTGTTTTTCTTCCAGTATGTTCTGTATAAAGAAGTACATCGTGCAGCACAGCTTGAAAAAACGGAATGATTCAATATGTGGTCAACGTGTTTTTCTTTCAGTATGTTCTCTACACAGAAGTACATCTTGCAGCACAGCTTGAAAAACACGGAATGATTCAATATGTGGTCAACGTGTTTTTCTTCCAGTATGTTCTGAATAAAGAAGTACATCTTGCAGCACAGCTTGAAAAAAACGGAATGATTCAATATGTGGTCAATGTGTTTTTCTTCCAGTATGTTCTCTACACAGAAGTACATCTTGCAGCACAGCTTGAAAAACACGGAATGATTCAATATGTGGTCAACGTGTTTTTCTTCCAGTATGTTCTCTACACAGAAGTACATCTTGCAGCACAGCTTGAAAAACACGGAATGATTCAATATGTGGTCAACGTGTTTTTCTTCCAGTATGTTCTGTACACAAGTACATCTTGCAGTGCAGCTTGAAAAAACGGAATGATTCAATGATGTTCTCGGATGTCGTCCATGATATGACCGACTGCATTGTTTATCTGGACATTTTGATCTTTTGTGCATTTTTTTTTATTAATACGTTTTTTTATTGTCCATCACGTGAACAAACTTGTTTGAATTTTTTTTTAACGAAAGAGTGGACTGCCTCAAAACATACACTGACAGATAATGACTATATTATACTCATATTTTGTGGATGAGGATCTCTTTCCATGAAGAATCTTTTGTAAATTCCGGTCCTTGGCATTCATTGTCCGTAACGTGAACCGACTTGGTTCAAACTAATTTATTTTATTTTATCTTATTTGTTGAACGATAGAATTAATATATTATTCTCTAACTTTGTTGATCTCTTTCTATGAAGAATTTTTTTTGGGGGGGGGGGGCTTTTATAATCCCCGACGTGCACCGACTGGGGCCGAATATATATATATATATATATTGATTTATAGAGTGGTTTGCCTTAAATAATACACTGACAGATAATGGCTCTTTTGTAACTACTCCAAATTTGTTGATGAGGATTTCTTTCCATGAGGAATTTTTGTAAATGTCGGACCTTGGGTTTTATTGTTCACCCCGTTGACCGACTGGGTCCGAATATTTCTTCTTTTTTTAAATACAGCTTTCTTTACTTGCCATTTTCATTCTTGTTTCACTCCTTCATGTGTTAGTTGGGTAGTGCGTCTTTTTTAGGTTTTTACTGCTGCCACCAGGTAAATATACGGATACGAAAACAGGTGTGTTTGAACTGGCCACTTTATTAAGAAAAGGAAAGGTGCTTGTTTTTGGTGAAGAGTTCTCCAAGGGAGACAGTTCCAAACCATAACAGGCACTAGAGCAAAGAAGGTTACCGATACTCACGACGTAAAGGGAGTTTTACCTTTCATATCGAAAACCAGCAATAGTCTCCTAATCGTCCGACGCAAAGAAGCTTTCGCCGTCCGAAGGAATGCATAGCGAAAAAGCTAAGATACTAGAGAACCATTCAAGACTTAAACCCCATCTATGCTAGGATGACATTGTCTGCTTGTATTCAGATGGCAACAAGCCTAAGAGACGCGATAGATATCTCGTTTGCTCTACGAACAACTTTAAATGGTGCCAGATCAGAAAGTTCGTAGGAAAACAACTCCGCTAGTTGTCATATCAAGTAAAACAATCGGAGTATTACAAAATACTTAATACCTTCGGTACTACAGTGTTTTTGCTTGAGAGTCGACGTAACGATGAAGTCTCTAACGAAGATGAGTGCGGCCCATTTAGTTACACAACTGAGAACTCCATCCGAACAAAAATACTAACTGAAGTATTTAAACACCCTCACATACCAAGAGAAAATATCCTCCATTCTCCAATAGTGATAAGTCAACAACATCATTGATCAGCACCGATGACCCACTAAATGGAAGGACAACCTGTAACCATGACCGAACTACAGTGGGCAGCTAAGCCTCCCCAGGATCTCGAGAACTACCAAGTCGACAAATAAACAATATTAAAAGTAGAGGTGGAGTCAAGTTATAACGAGTTCCGTCTTTTTTTATTGTTTAGCACTTGTTCTTTTGTGCATGCTTATATCTCCTTTTTCTCTGTTACGGTTTGCCGGATTTTTTTTTTTTTTGTCATTAACAAATCAAGTTCGTTGCACGTTTGATCCTACCCTCATTAAGATTTGTTGTTTTCTCTTCTCCGTTAGGGATTACTTGTCTAAACTAGTTGGTATACATGCCTTTCGGCGACTAAGCGAACCTACACATACATTATTCCATCTTACTGGTACAGGTTTCATTTGTGAAGTTTTAAGCAACTTTCATTTTATTGTTCCGAAAAATATTCTTATCAATCATAAGCTTTTAATTGCATTTTTTAAAAGAGGTACAGAATAAACTAGAATGCCTGAATTATTCAGTTTATTGTGAGCATATCCATAGTTATTGCTTTGCTTTGTATTTGGTATTGGTCCATTTCTGAAGTGGAGTTTTTGTCATGTGAGTCCTTTCAGTATGGTCAGTGAGGTAGAAGAAAAAGGAAAGTTAGAGTTGGTTCCAATTTTCTTTGGTATTGTCTTCTTTGGGATGTGTGTGCTTCCTCATGTGTAGTTTTTTGGGGCTATTTAGCCTGGTAAAAACAAAAACAAATAAAAATATTGCATTGTCATAAAAGCTAAGAGAGCGATTATTCCTGTCACACACAGAAGAGTCCTCCCGTAACGTATTAGCTAACGTGCTGGACTGCGACATTATAGTAAGCGAGTTCAAACTCCAGTCGGGTTATTACATTCACTTTCGGGCTAATATGCTTGGAAAAAGAATGAAAATCCCTCATCCCACCAGGTATGGGTTAAATAGTACCACTACTGTCCTCCCGCACGGATGGCTTTGAATAACCCACAGACGTTGATATACCATTGAGTTAAAGAAACCAGACAAATCCTCACATGTCTTTTGTATGAACATAAAGAGAATTCACTGGCAATGTATTTCAATTTTTTCTCTTTTGTTTTATTTCATTCTATTATATTTCTTTCTTTAATATTATTTTACTATTCCCCGCATGTCTAAACGTGTACATTTCTTTTCTTGTATATAAAGAATCTTGGTTCATAGATGTCCTGTTAGCCTTTGATGTTTTTTGATAATTTCTATGTTTCTAGTGAATAACTACTGCAGGTGTAAAGGAGGCTGACCTTAATTTCACCTGAATACGCTGACCCTGCCAGCTCCCCTAAAAATAGCAAGATTTTCAACATCTGTATCGTAGTTAGTAATTTGAAGCCACTCGTGTATCTACTGACTGCAACTAGCAATAAAATAAAATAAAATAAATATTTATATTTATATTTTGTCACTTATTTTAATTCATTTAGCATCTAAAAAAAAAGGAAAAGAAACATTAGATAAACCTTAGAAAATTCACTTTTCCCTTCAAGATCTTTTGCTATTGTTGCAGGAGCTATCGTACCAGTAAGTAAATTTAGACCTTGTACGTTTGTCATTGTCTTTAGGTACCATAATTCGTGCTAACAGTAAAAATAGGAGATGAGACCTATATGAGAAAAACAAAGGAAAGTCTTTATTATTAGATGATGTACAGGGATTAGCTGTTATCACATAATGTAATTTGGTTGTCACGTCTTATCATTACCATTGCTGTATAAAAGATTTGGTCTATTATTCATTCAGTTTAGTTTGGTTGATAGTAGCCGGTTTGGGGTTTGGATATCTGACTCCATTGTTTTTCTTCTTACCCCATCTTAATTCGTTGGCTTCTTCTGTCTGTAGAAGGCTGCAAAAGAATTCCCGAGGGAAGGAAGAAAATAGACCAAGATACCTTTTAAATTTTAACTTTATTTCTGGGTTCAACAACCATTCTGTGGGTGAGGAGATTTTCCCTGAATCCAATAGGAAGGGTCATGTCTCCCCGACAAGATGTAAGAATATACTAGTCGTCACCGGTGGTTAATAAGTGCAAATTCGGTGTGGTCATGTCCAGTGGTGTTTTATTTGATGCTTGTTTGGCGATGTCGGCTTGCTAGCAACACAACTCGCATTCGAAACTCCAGGGCTTGGCAAACATGCGTACTACCTTGCTAGCAGCCAAATGGGAAAACGTCCTTTCAGTCTGAGGGGTACCGTTGAAGTGAGGTCGAATTTCTCTTTTTCGCTGGAACGATTCCTTTTCCGGATATGTATCACCCCCACTTCCTGTCAGGGGCTTCTAGGAATTTCTGCACTTTATTTTATTTTTCCTTTTCTAGTCACTACAGCTGCTACTGCTTTTTAGTGACCGTTTGGGATCTCTTCGAATTTGCTGTTGCTACTTCTTTGCTTCATCGTTTGACATTTCCTTGAAGTGACTGCTATCAGGATCTAGTTCCTTCTGGCTGTTGGATCAAATCAATCTTCTTATATACAGATAGACTGGTCCGAATCAGTTCAGAAATAAACTTGTTTGGTGATTGGTCAGAAAATATTTTATCATCCCTTATTTTTTTTATTTAAATTTTTTTAAAAACATCTATCTTAGAAGCGGAAGTGTAGAACCAATCGAGATTTCAGTTTCTCTTTGCCATATGGACGATGGTTGTTGAGATGAACACTTCTGATTGGATTATAAAAAAAAGAGTTATGTTATCGTAACGGAAACAGTTTTTAACAACCGGATTAAATACATTGTATTCAAAAGCTTCTCTTCGAAGTACAATGAGTTATTTCATTATAAGTAAGTAAAGTAAAGTCGACGACCGTAGTCAAGAGCGACCAGAAGGTTCCCTTTTCAATAGCTACTACACCGAGGTGTAGGGGGTGCTACTCCTTTCCCTGGATTGCTCCACTTTTACCCTTGATACGTACCTTATATTGCTGAGTGTTGAGCAAGAAGGTATCAAGTACCATTTTAAAAGTCTTTGGCATGACACGGACCATTGGCGAACACTCTACCCACTAGGCCAATGAGCCGGTAAATAAATTTCATTGTAGTTTATATTAAAAAAAAAGGAATGTTGACAACACTGAATATTTCTGTCGTGCTCTGTCAAAAACATAAACAATCCAGATCACTCAAAACCCCTGAAAAGTGCTACGTCCGGAAATGATGAAATCACTTGTAGCCTTGACCGGAAGCCCTAGCTTTAAAAAGTAGTTCTGCTTCGGAGTTGGTGATATCTGTGACATTAAATAGCGTTCGGCAAACCACAACCAACGTCTGTGTCCGGCTTTAACTGGTGGACTTGGCACCCTGCAAGCCCACTAGGCACATGGTGGCGTAACAGTAGATATGCGAAAATGTCCTTTTTAGGACCAATAGAGGTCTTCATCCTTTGTGTTGATGTATCTCTGACAGTTCTCATGAACTTGTCGTAGCAGACGGCCTAAAGGCAACCACGAAGAGGATAATAAGACCAATCGGTCTTAACCATTTCGGTCGGCTCCCGCTCGCACAGCGTTAAGACACCGCAGTTTTAGCCACGACATTTAGTCCCCAGTTTCCTCGGCTTCGCTGCGCTATGGCATCGTAGTCTTAACCTCGGTTTCCCCGTCTGTTCGCTCGGTTTCGCTGTGCTAAGATACGGCCGTCTTAGCCACGGCACTCGTTCGCTCGTTCTTCGGGTCCACAGTGCTGGGACACGGTAATCTTGCCCACGACACTCTTTCGTTCTCTCTTCGGCATTGCAACGCTAAGACAAGATAGTCTTAGTTAATTGGTCCTTCATCTTTTTGTTCGTTCCTCTTCTACATGGTGCTAAGACACGACAGTCTTAGCCCACTCGTTCGATACTACGTGACCAAGCTACCAGCACCAACTGCAGACCAGTTCCAGCATTGCAGCATCTAGTCCACATACGACTCACTGTATGGACTAGCGTCAACATTTGAAACCAAATCGACCCCCCCCCTAGTTAAACCAAAGTACTGCACAACCGGGACATCGATCATCCTCCTGTCCCTCTACCAACGACAACGATCATCCAGTTAACTCTACCAACATCGACGCACACCAGCTGTTTTCACCTTTGACAACTATTCTACTAGTCGTCTCTGCTATTCCAATCGTTAATACGAGTACAAATTGTAATCTCGCGACAAAAATTAATTGTCATTTGTTGTTATACTGTTATCTTGCCTTTGTTCCCTTCATTGTTCTCCGGTTGTCAATTACGCTCACACATAATACAGAAAAACAATTTGCGGAGTCGACGTTCTTATTGGCCCTGCAACAAATGGTGACCTGACGTGAGTACAGCCAGAGCAATGGAGGAAAGTGGCGAAGCAAACACATCAGTGACAAAGGTTATGGTGACTTTGCCAACATACAACCCTGACGTACAAACTTGATTTCAACAAATTGAAACCATCTTCCTCGTGCTGAGGGTAAAATCCCAGAGAATCAAGGTGACCAATTTGATGCAGAAGTTACCATCAGACGTCACAAGCAAGATAGCAGACATCCTCACAGAACTCCCGGGGCCCAACCCGTACGATAACCTCAAAGAAATGATACTTAAATGTACGAGCCGCTCTGAGGAGAGGATCAGAGACGTCCTCCAGAATGTCACGAGAGGAGACAGAAAACCAGCCCAATTCTTACGATATATGAAGAGTCAATTAAGCTCAAAACACATCTCTGAGACCGCTCTGCGAACCTAGGGGATGGAATGACTGCCACTATCGGTCACACAAATAATCACCCCGATGTCTCGAGCCACCCCACTGGATGACTTACCCGATTCCGCCGATTTGGTGTTTATGCATTCCAACCACAATATCAACACGGTGCAGACACAAAAACCGACGGAATCACAACCGACCAGCGAAATTAAAGTCATGATGGCGAACGTTCAGAAACAACTTAACGAGATCAAGGTCACTAAACAACAGAGACCAAGGGGCAGGACACCCAGTCGCCAGGGACGCCCACGAACCCCCAATATATGCATGAATGACAACACACATTTGCTGGTATCGCCAAACGTATGGTGACCAAGCAAAGAAATGTAAACCCCACTGAAAATTCACCTCGGCCCAGGAAAACTAGGAAACCGGAGGGTAACGACGACGAACCCATCCGGTGACGAACATAAAAAATGTCGTCTCTTTTATATTTGGAACCGGAAGAATAAATTAAAATTCCTAGTAGATACTGGTGCAGCTATTAGCGTTATACCACATACCATCAATCCATCCGCTAAGCCCACTTCACCCAAACAACAGGTTGCCAACTGTTCCACGATAGATACATACGGTGGAAAGACATTCACCCTGAACATTGGCATGCAGCGTGACTACACTTGGACCTTCACGCTGGCCAAAGTAAAAATGCCGATCCTCGGTGCGGATTTCCTGGCGCATTACGAACTGTCGGTTTACATAAACCCAAGAGCCTTGCTGACACTATGACGAATCTCCACGTCATAGTGACGCCAGCACGACACAGCACCACGGGAATCGGAATCGCAGCATGCCATGGCCAAGGTAATGTGAACATCTTGAATCAGTTTGTGGACATAACACAACCATTCAAAGCCACTGATTCAGGAGCCCACCAAACACAACACCATATCAGAACGAATGGTCCACCAACGCATTTTCAACCAAGACAACTTGCACCGTACAAACTGACATGTGCAAAGGAACAGTTTGAAAAGATGCTGAAAGACGGCATCATTCGGCCCTCAGACAGCCCCTACGCCTCGCCACTTCACCTAGAGCCAAAACTTGGCAACTAGGAGTTCCGGGGATTTGTCGATGTTTTTAAGGAAGCTTAACGCATCAACTATTCCTGATCAATATCCGGTACCTCATATTCATGATTTTGCTTCCAGACTGCAGGGTACTCGCATCTTCTCGAAGATAGATCTGACGAAAGCATGCCACCAGATCTCTGTAGCCCCGGAAGACATCCCAAAGACAGCAGTGACGACACCATTTGACCTTTATGAATTTGTCAAAATGCCATTCGGTTTACGCAACGCTGCACAGACCTTTCAGCGTTTGATAGATGAACTTTTGCGCGGACTCCCCTACGTGTACGCATACGTAGACGATATCCTGGTGGCCAGTAAGAACGAGGAATCACATAAGCAACACCTACATGAAGTGTTCAGACGACTTTCACATTATGGGTTACGTCTGAACCTTGACAAATGTGTTTTCGGGTCATCGAGTTCCTAGGACACCACACCGATGGATGGAATAACCCTCCCTACCTACAAAAATCAGCGATATCCAGGATTTTCCAACGCCAACGTCAATATAACAGCTGCAACATTTCATTGGGATGATGAACTTTTACAGACGATTCATCCGAAATTGTTCTACTATTCTCCAACCTCTGACGAACTTAC
This sequence comes from Sepioteuthis lessoniana, assembly GCA_963585895.1. Classification (NCBI taxonomy): domain Eukaryota; kingdom Metazoa; phylum Mollusca; class Cephalopoda; order Myopsida; family Loliginidae; genus Sepioteuthis; species Sepioteuthis lessoniana. The sequence goes on along the minus strand of CAUZXS010001117.1, from coordinate 526,050 downwards.
TCTAAAGGAAGAATAAGAACATATCGCTAGAAACGGACGCTCTACACACATTCAACGCAGCAAAGACCGCGCTGGTGAACTTCACCAAACTATCACATATAAACGACGACCCACAAATGTGTCTCACCCTTACAACGGATCCATCAGATGCCGGAGTAGGAGCAGCGGTTGAACAGGAATGCGACTCCCAATATAAACCAATTGCATTTTTTCAGCCAAGCTTTCACCTGCACAGAGAAGATAAAGCATCTTTTCACGTGAGTTGCTGGCAATATTCTTGGCAGTTAAACATTTCGGACATCTGGAGGGAAATAATTTCACTGTTTACACCGACCATAAGCCTCTAACAACAACAATGAGTTCGAACACGGGCAAATACACGGCTCGGGAAATCAGACATCTCGACGACTTGTCACAGTTCTCCACGGACATACGCCACATCAAGGGGAAAGACAACACAGTCGCAGACACCCTATCTCGAACAAAAATCCATGCTCTGGAGAGTGACATTCTAAATCAGGATTTAATTGCCAAAGAACAAATATCCGACTCAACGTTATAAGAGGTGATGACGAACACCTCCTTGAAACTTCAGGAGTTTCCAGTACCTCTCATATATGGAAGAATGTACTGCGACATCAGCCAGGCCAACCCGAGGCCTTATGTCCCCCCGGTATTGCAGAGACAAGTATTCCGACGCCTTCATGCGTTGTCGCATCCGAGCAAATGTGCAACTGTCAAGCTCATTGCGGAACGCTTCGTCTGGCCCAATATGAATACGGACAGTCGAAAATGGGTCTACGTGCTTGAAGTGTCAACAGTGTAAAGTCAACCAACACACCAAATCCCCTATCGGTACCTTCAGCAATCCTGACGCACTGTTTTCACACATACACATTGACCTGGTTGGACCAATGTCAATGTGTCAGGATTACCAGTATCTACTGACGGTGATGGGCCGCTTCTCACAATGGCCTACCACAGTGCCAATTAAGGACATCTGGACAAATATGGTTGTCAAGACGATCCTGAAAGAATAGATCAGTACGTTTAGGACACCTCAAGTCATCACAACGGATAGAGAAGCACAGTTCCAATCATCTCTCTTTCAGGAATTCTCAAACCTATTCGATGTCGAGCACATCAAAACCACAGCCTACCATCCACAGGCTTACGGCCTCGTTGAAAGGTTTCACAGATCTTTAAAAACCTCTTTGGCCACTAGAACTGACTCGACGAACTGAATGGATGAATTGCTTCTAATCCTCCTTGCATGAAGGAATACCGTAAAGGAAGACATTGGTTGCTCGCCTGCCGAACTCATCTTCGGTACCCCGATTTCGCTTCTAGGAGAATATTTCAACGACTCTCTAGACACAGCTTCAAAACCATCAACACCATTCATCCAGGAGCTCCGCCACAAAACAGCGTGTTTGAAATACACACCTCCGCGACTGCAACAAACAGGCACATTCATCCCTCAGCATCGACGAGACTGTAAGTACATTTTCGTACAGAACGACGCTGTAAGAAAACCACTTACACCAGCCTACCAAGGTTCAAAGTTTTTCAAAGTTCACCAACATTCCAACAAACACATCACGATCAGGCGCGGTGACATGACTGATACTGTAGCCATCGATCGGACTAAACCAGCGTTTTTGGAAGATCGGCAACTTACCACGGACTCAACTACACATCCTCTCAGAGGCACTCCAACGCCATCACAACAAACCCGATCTGGAGAACGGTCACTTCCCCTAGTAATCTACGTACAGATTATTATTTCTTATTGATACAATCAGTTATCTAGGAGGAGTGCCTTGTCGTGCCCTGTCAAAAAAATAAACAATCCAGACCACTCAAAACCCCTGAAAAGCGCTACGTTCGGAAATGATAAAATAACTTGTAGCCTTGACCGGGTGCCCTAGCGAAAATGGAAAAAGCGTATCTTTTTTCAACATTAACAATGCCAGTCTTTCGAAAGTCACTCTATCAAAATAAAGTAGATTATTTTCAGAAGCCTATTTTAGGCTAAAGAAGGACTGTATTTCTACTTATATCTTTTTATAGACGAACTTTCTCTCTACGTGGTCCTGTAGTGTGACACAACCTTCACTATTTATTGACAAACCCCTTACAGCAGTCAAAATGGCTCGCCTGTTGGTATGATTCTCTAGAGTCCTGACGCGTTAGCAAAGCTCTTAAGGCGATATCCTACATCTAGTAGATGCAGCCACCTTACACTTATGTAGATATGCGAAAAGATCCTTTCTAGTACCATTAGAGGTCTCCATCCTTAGTGCTGGAGTATCTCTGACAGTTTTCATGAACTTGTAAAAGACGACGGCCTGGAGGCAAACGTGAAGAGGGTAATAAGCCATGACATTTGCTTGCCCATTTCCTCGACTTCACAGTGCTATGGCATCGTAGTCTAAGTCACGATTTCCCCGTCTGTTCGCTTGATTTTGCAGTGCTAAGGCACGATAGTCTTAGCCGCAACACTCATTTCCTCAGTTTCGCAGCACTAAGGCATGGTAGCCTTAGCCATGGTTTCCCTGTTCGTTCACTCGGCTTCGCAGTGCTCAGACGGCCGTCTTAGCCACGAAATTTGTTTGCTCGTTCCCCAGGTCCACAGTGCTGGGACACGTTATTCTTGGCCATGACTCTCGTTCGTTCGTTCTTTGGCATTGCAATGCTAAGACATGGTAGTCTTAGTTACTCGTTCCTCCGTCCGTTTTTTCGTTCCTCTCCTACATGGAGCTAAGACACGGCCGTCTTAGCCACGAAACTTGTTTGCTCGTTCCCCAGGTCCACAGTGCTGGGACACGTTATTCTTGGCCATGACTCTCGTTCGTTCGTTCGTTCTTTGGCATTGCAATGCTAAGACATGATAGTCTTAGTTACTCGTTCCTCCGTCCGTTTTTTCGTTCCTCTCCTACATGGAGCTAAGACACGGCCGTCTTAGCCACGAAATTTGTTTGCTCGTTCCCCAGGTCCACAGTGCTGGGACACGTTATTCTTGGCCATGACTCTCGTTGTTCGTTCTTTGGCATTGCAATGCTAAGACATGATAGTCTTAGTTACTCGTTCCTCCGTCCGTTTTTTCGTTCCTCTCCTACATGGAGCTAAGACACGGCCGTCTTAGCCACGAAACTTGTTTGCTCGTTCCCCAGGTCCACAGTGCTGGGACACGTTATTCTTGGCCATGACTCTCGTTGTTCGTTCTTTGGCATTGCAATGCTAAGACATGGTAGTCTTAGTTACTCGTTCTTCCGTCCGTTTTTTCGTTCCTCTCCTACATGGAGCTAAGACACGGTAGTCTTAGCCACGAAACTTGTTTGCTCGTTCCCCAGGTCCACAGTGCTGGGACACGTTATTCTTGGCCATGACTCTCGTTCGTTCGTTCGTTCTTTGGCATTGCAATGCTAAGACATGATAGTCTTAGTTACTCGTTCCTCCGTCCGTTTTTTCGTTCCTCTCCTACATGGAGCTAAGACACGGTAGTCTTAGCCCACTCATTCGATCATACATGACCAAGCTACCGGCACCAACTACAGATCAGCTCCAGTATTGCAGCATCTATAGTCCACATACGACTCACTGTATGGACTAGCGTCAACATTTGAGACCAAATCGACACCTCCCCCCTAGTTAAAACAAAGTACTGCACAACCGTGACATCGATCATCCAGCTGTCTCTCCTCCAATGACGATGATTATCCAGATGACTCTACCAACAATGACAACCATCAGTTATCTTCACCTTCGATGACAATTCCACTAGTCGTCGCTGTTGTTCTAATCGTTAATACAAGTACAAATTGTAACCTTTGAACAAAAATAAATTGTCATTTGTTGTTATACTGTTATCTCAGCTTTTTTCCCTTCATTGTTCTCTGGCTGTCAATTACTCTCACACATAATACAGAAAAAATAATTTGTGGGGTCGACGTTCTTATTGGCTCCATAACATTTCCTGCCGAGACCATTTCTGAAGCTGCTCCCTTCTCTTATATAAAGACAGCAACTGACTTAGATTGTTGCCTGGTTTGTGGCCATGGGGCCTAGCATTTAAAGTGTAGTGTGACCTTTGCACAACCTAGTCTACTTACTTTAACTCCTCCTTGTGCCAGTCTGTCTGGCATTTATACCGGATGGGGCTTCAAGGTCAATGATAGATTCAAGGCCGAATTCCCCCCAGATTTTAACCAGGCAACCTAAGGGAGATCCTATGACCAACATAGTCCAGCAGGGCATGAGCCAAGACTTGTCCCTGACTTACCCTTCCCTAAAACTCCCACTATAAAAAAGACCTTGTGTCAAATCCTGTATGATGAGGAGTGATAAATATTGTGGCCATGGGACCTAGGACCAAAGTATAGTGTGACCTTTGTACTACTCGGGTAACTCCTCCTTGTGCCAGCCTTTTTAGCTAAATTTCCATACTCAGTTATGATTATGTTATTCACTGTTGATCCTAGCCTGGTAGCTAAACATTCTAGCTTCTGTTATCCCATTATCTATGGTTGATCCTGTAAAAGCCAAAGGTTTAAGCATGTTTGGGATCTTGTTCCTTTGGTTGATCCAGCCAGGTGGCTTAATATGTTTAAAGTCCACTGCCTGAGCAGACTTGTGTTATTTCCTAGCAATCTGGTTTCTTCACAGTAATCCTCTACTGTGGAGCTAACCTTGTACCAGCTCATGACACAATGTGCACACATCTAACTTGCATCCATTCGTGGTTCAGATCCTGCCTAAAGCAAACACATGTTAGGCTCACAGCCAAACCTGTCTTTCATGGACTCCATTCAAATCTGCAACCATCTTGATCTATGCCAATGACACTGCAGTCCTTGCTAACTGTTGTTGACAACTCCAGCCCACAGCAGTTTCTATCTCCTACACTGACCATGTTTCTGCCTTCACTGTTGATATTCCAGCCCACAGCCAAAACAGGTTTCCTATGCCGACCACATTCCTGCCTTCACAGGAATCTTGTCTACCCATATTACCAACTTCACTGAGACTACCCAGACATTATGCACCAGCACACCAGTGACAACCCTGCTCTCTGAGGCAATGTCGATTTATCCCCGGTTAACCAAGGATTGCATTAACTGGGATGTCGATCACTCTGTCTTTACAACTGATGCATCCACTTGGGCTGTCCTGCCTGACAGCCTTGTTCTGGACTATCATCCAACCAATAATGTCTACCCAATGTCCAGTCACACCAACTCCAGCTACACTTACACCAAGCCTTCTGACTCTGAACACCACTGTAATAGGGGTGTCCTCGTAGTGTAATGGTTAAAGCTATGGGCAGCAGAATCATAGTAAGCAAGTTCAAACTACAATCACGCTATTACATTCATTCAGACAAATACCCTTGGGAAAGGTAAGAACCCCAATATCTTCCCAGCTATGGGTTAAATAGCATCACTGCTGTTCTTCTGTAAGGATGGCTTTGGCATTAAATAACCTACGAAGGTTGATATGCCATTAAAAAAAGAAACCAAACCACTGTAATGCAACATCCATGATTCTATACCAAGTTAACCTTTTATGTACAATTCACTCAATAAAGGCTTGTTATTTAAATTTTATCATCCTTGTCCATGTTATTTGTCTAGTCTGCTGTCAATTATTTTTTATTCATGAACTGTTTGTGGGATCGACATTCTCTCTTGTTACTTGGTCCCACAATAATGACGTTATTCAGAAAATGCATCTCATTCATTTCTAAAAGGTGAAATATTTACTTTTTCTTTAAATAAAATCAGTAAAGATAAATACATTATTAAACAAAATAAATACAGTAGCGGAATATTATTCTATGAACAATAGTTAAAGAAAATAGGAAAGACACTTAGCATAATGGCTATTATCATAAAAAATAGAATTGGTACCCCAAGTTCAAGACCTGGATAGGGCTATTTGTATTTCATTTTGTGATAATGCCCTTTAGAAAGGCATGAATTCATCTGTTCTTCCTCCAGTTATAGGTAGATAATTGGGCAGACTGGGTTCTTGAATCTTGATTAAGCAACCAGTTTAGAAGGAAAACTGAATTCAAATCGACTTCACTCCATTTAAAAATTGATCTTGTATCCCGTTGTGGTGGAGGTGTTGAGTAAATACATACTAAAAAAATAAATATATCATTTTTAGATTTTCAAATTAATAGTTGATTACCTCCCTTTATAGACCAAAGTTATGATCTGAAAGACAAGGTCATAACTGGTTATACAGCAGAAAATAAGTAAATTTGAATAAGCAATTATAAACGCTATCAACAAAACAATCACTTATTTATAACAAATGACCAGACCGAAAATGAATAACAAACCAAAATCATTTATCACAATTTGATTTTAAAGCCAAATATGATAATTAGTCATTTCTCATTAAGTAATAACTGACAAATTAATGAATATATAATAAGTATTTTACTTTATTCAACTGTCAAGTAGTGTCAATAGTTACTCAAGTTCTCTGGCTGGAGAATAAGTTAATTTTGGTCTATTCCCAGGATGCTGATTCCATAATTAGTATCAACCACCTTTGACTAAAAGTGGTTGTGTCAAGTTCCATTGCCTGATGCCTGAACCACCCTCAAATAGGGAATGTTAAAAGGGTTTGTTTTCTTTGTTTAATGGCATATCAAACTTCATGGGTTAATTAATGCCAAATCTATTCTCATAAAAGAACAGTAGAAGCACTATCTAACCCATAACTGGGGAGGGGGGGCCTAAGAAAATTCATATCTTTCCCAAAGATATTACTCCAAAAGTGAACGTAATAACATGACTGAAGTATGAACTTGCTTAGTACACTGTCACAGTCAACACATTAGCAACTACACCATGGAAACAAATGTTGAAGGAGATTAATTATTTTCGTCATTACTCTTCTGTTCTATTTAGGTCAGGTCATTTTGTTTAATGGCATATCAATCCTTGTGTGTTATTTAAAGCCAAAACTTTTCACACATACACACACACATATGATTAGTAAGCGAATAGTTTGTAGGTTAATATTTTTGTTTTTAAATTAATTTTTAGAGTGCAAGACAAAGTTTAGTAGACAATTTTGCTTCACGGATGTATACTTTGTAGATAGTTTTGTTTCTGAGACATGTCTTATATATATATATATATATATATATATATATATATGATATCAACATGCAACTACCAAAGGCTTGGACAGGTATCAATAGACTATCAGTCATATGGAAGTTAGATCTATCAGATAAAATAAAGCACAGTTTTTTCCAAGCAGTGGACATGCCAATACTGCTGTATGGATGCACCACATGGACACTGACTAAGCGTATGGAGAGAAAACTTGATGGCAATTGCACAAGAATGCTGCAAGCTATAATGTACATATCTTGGAGGCAGCATCCCACAAAGCAGCAGCAGTATGGACACCTACCACCCATCTCAAAAACCATCCAAATAAATTAGACGAGCAAGACATACTGAACACTGCTGGAGAAGTAAGAACAAGCTCATAACTGTTGTACTCTTGTGGACCCCTCACACAGCCAAGCAAGGATAGGATGACCAACTAGAACCTTATCTACAACAGCTCTGTACTGATACAGGATGTAGTATAGAAGACCTACCAAGACAACCCATCCATCTCCTCCAAGTATCAGGCACAGGGATTCACTGTTGGTGTTGCAGAAAGTAACAGTGAATGGAATTAATTGTTGAAGATTTAATTAAAGAGAGGGTCATTGATGAAATACACTCACTTGGAAACAGAATAAACAATTATATAAACCGGATTTTTGCTGACAGTTATAGTGCGGCGAGAGACCTTACAGACTTGACTAGAGGTACCTATCGAAAGGGCCTTGCACCAGACTCAGAGATAACCAGATCCTCTCTCATCTTTGTTGTTTCAACAAGCTGGAGATAAAATTAAAGTAACGCACTGAGAATAATTGGTGAGTCTAAGTTAGAAAGAATGACCTTCGACTTAGACTGACCACTGCAAGATAGGGGCTAGATTCCGAGACATTCTGCTTGTGTTTACAGGGAAAGGAACATCGAAATAACAATTATTTCGTGATTGTTAACTGATCTTTTTTTTAGATAAAAGCATTATTATTTCATTATTCAACCCTGCATTTGTTCGTTCTCTGGACTTCAACTTTTCATTTTTATTTTTTTTTATTAGTGAATGATCAGCCGGTTCAGTTATTTCAGCTTTTGGCATGAACACTGAATCTTGTCGTTTGGATCTAAAATTCACAACGTGGGTAGACAGCAGATTCGCCCGAGATTTGATCTCTCCCTTTGGGAAGGTCAGACGTCGATTGGTCGAGTGAACTCCACGGCAGACATTTTCATATTTGGTTGCCGTGATCAGGTTGACCCTTAGTGAGCCTGCCAGGTGACCCGTTCATATAACATTTAAAATCATTTTGAAGTATTGGCCTAATGAGTAGAGTGTTCGCCAATGGTCCGGGAGACATGGGTTCAATCCCAGGTCGAGTCATACCAAAGACTAAAAGATGGTACTTGATGCTGCCTTGCTTAACACTCAGCATTATAAGGTAAGGATCAAGGGTAAAGTGGAGCAATCCAGGGAAAGGAGTAGCGCCCTCCCCTACACCTTGGTGTAGTAGCTATTGAAAAGGGAGCCTTCAGGTCACCCTTGACTAAGGTCGCCAACTTTACTTTACTATGAAGTGTTTACGTGTTTAAAATCATTGTGAAGATATTTTTTTTACCGCATATAATTGTAGGCCAAAATTGTTAAAATGTCCTGGATATGACACTAAGTTGTATCTAATGAGGAAGCTTCAATCCTGAAGCTTTGGGGAATATATAATATCCCTTCATTACCATAACTTGCAATTCCACTCTGACAGAGTGGTAATACCCGTTGCATATTTATGAACGTGTTTTCCTTTTCTTCTTTTTATCTCGTAAGTAAAGTTGGTGACTTTAGTTGAGGGTGACCCGAAGGCTCCCTTTTCAATAGCTACTACACCGTGGTGTAGGGGAGGGCGCTACTCCTTTTCCTGGATTGCTCCACTTTATCCTTGATCCTTAACCTATGATGCTGAGTGCTAAACAAGGTGGAACCAAGTATCAGTTTTTGAGTTTTTTGGTATGACTCAATCTGGGATTGAAACCTGGTCTCCCACACCATTAGCGAATATTATCTCGTACCTGTATATATTTACGCGACCATGGGCAAGGAATGACACAAGGTCAATTTTAAAGTGAAATACAAGCTGGTTCCTGGGTTTAATCCCAGGTCGTGTCATACCAAAGACTTTTAAAATGGTACTTGATACCTCCTTGCTTAACACTCAGCAATAAAAGGTACTTATCAAGAGTAAAGTGGACCAATCCAGGGAAAGGAGTAGTGCCCCCCTATACCTCGGTGTAGTAGCTATTGAAAAGGGAGCCTTCTGGTCGCCCTCGACTACGGTCGCCAACTTTACTCACTTGCCATACTAAAGATATAGAGTCCAGTTTCCATTGTTATTTTACCCAATTCCTTTCCTAACAGTGTTAATGCAAAGTAAAATACAAACTGTTTTTCCAGTATTTGAACTTAATTTGTTGAGTCCATTTTTATAATGATAACAGGTATGACACATTCACCTATATTTTGGGGTGCCCATGAGATTATAAAAAAATTTTTTTATCAACTTCCTTTTGAAAGTTGTTTGTATAATGTGCTCTGATGGCATCATCAGCAGGGGAGACAAGGTTCTTTAGGTTTGTTATGGCAACCAGTCTAAGAAAGAAATATCTGAATTCAAACCAGTTGCACTCCAGTTGAAAATAAACTTTGTCACATCTTGTCCATAGACTCCAGCTATAGATAAATTATAGGTTAGATTGGGCTCCTTAACCTTAGTATAGCAACAAGTTCAGAAGGAAAAGTGATTTCAAACAAGTTGTACTCCTCTTAAAAATTGACTTTAAATTGCATAATGTTTGTAAAAGATGGGTTGGTAAATACATAATATTGATGTTGATGGCATTTATCAAAAAATCTTTTCATAAAATGTGAACATTATTCTTAATGGCTGTTACCACAAAGACCAACTGGTACAGAGTAAAAGATATCATACCGATATTTGACATGCAATTGACAGTGGACACCTGTGACAGAGTACCACCTTAGTATTGAGAAGAGGTGCTGAACGCTGGAACGCAATAGTGAATGTTAAAATTAGATAATGATTTCGAAAATCGGACCGCCAGCGAGTTAGGTGGAAAATTGACCTCCGTAAAGCAGCGATGAATCAGTCATGAAAAAAGAAAAAAAATTACGAGGAAAAGCGATCAATTAGTAATTAAAAAGGAAAAAAAATTTACAAATAGAAGCCTTGAATTAATAATGAACATAGGAAAAAAATTACGGCTAAAAGCCATGAACTAGTCAAGAAAAAGAAAAAATAATTAGAAAAAAGAAAAGTACAAGCCATGAATTGGTCATAAAAACGGGAGAAAGTACTCGAGTAGAAGCCATGAATTAGTCATGAAAAGCGGAAAAATTTTTAAGTTGAAAGCATGAATTAGTCAAAAAAATATTTACGAGCAGCAGCACGAATTTAGTCATGAAAATAGGGAAAAAAAATTACGAGTTGAAGCCATGAGATAATCATGGCAAGGGAAAAAAATTACGAATAGAAGCCATTAATTGATCATGAAAAGGGGAAAATTATGAATACTAGCCATAAATTACAGTCATGAAAAGAGAAATAAAATTTACGAGTAGAAGGCATGATTTAGTCATGAAAACGGGAAAAATTTACGAGTAGAATCCATAAGTTAGTCATTAAATTAAAAAAAAAAGTTTTATGAGTAGAAGACATGAATTAGGCTCGAAAAGAAAAGAAAATTACGAGTAGCAGTATTGCAATTAGTATTGCAAAAAGGGAGAAGAATTAGGAGCACAAGCCAAGAATTAGTCAAAAAAGTGAGGGGGGATTATGTATAGGAGCCATGAATTAGTCATGAAAAGAGGAAAAGATTTCCAAGTAAAAGGTGATGAAAAGGGGGAAAATTTACGAGCACAAGCCATGAATTAGTCAAAAAAAAAAAAAAAGGGAAAAAAACTACGTAATAGGAGCCATGAAAAATGGGAAGATTTCCAGGTAAAAGGTATGAAATAGTCATGCAATGGGGAAAAATTTACGGGGACAGGACATGAATTAGTAAAAAAAATGGGGGAAAATACGTATAGGAACCACAAATTAGTCATAAAAATAGGAAAAGATTTCCAAGTAAAAGGTATGAATTAATCACGAAAAGCAGGAAAAATTTACGTCAAGAAGCCTTGAATTATCAAAATAGGAAAAGATTTCCAAGTAAAAGGCATTAAATGGTCATGAAAAAGGGAAAATTTACAAGTTGAAAACATGAATTAGTTACGAAAAGGGGAAAAAAATTTATGATTAGAAGGCATGAATTAGTCATTAAAAGGGGAAAAATTTACGATTAGATGTCATGAACTAGTCATGAAATTAAAAAAAAAGATTTATGAATAGAAGACATGAATTAGTAATGTAAAGGAAATAAAATTTACGAGTAAAACCCATGAATTACTGCAGTAATTTTGGGGGCTGTTAAAACAAAAAACTACTGGACGTAAAGGCCCCAATGTTAAAAAGGAATAAGTCGGAGCTAAAAAAACAAACAAACAAACGAGACACTTATCAAGTTACAAATGCTTTATTCTATAAAGCGGACAAAAACAGGCTACCGCTATGGCTGCATAAAAGTCCTTCTGTAGAAAATTATCTAACAAAATATACATAAAAACAAAGGTAACATGAAAATATTCGCAAAAATTACATGTCTCTTATTTTCCAGTAAGTGGCACAATCCTACAAGGAGAAGGCTAAAAAATTCTTAGTTCATGTCTGTGGGGAAAGTTTGTAGCTTAGTCGAAGACTTTTTTCTCTTGTTTCTATACTCGTTTCTTTTTCTTTCTTTTTTTTTTCTTTGTGTCTTTAGAGAAAGATTGTAATATAGTCAGAGACCTCTTCTTTTTTCTTTCATTTCTTTTTTCTTCCTTTTCGGAATCTACCGGTTCTTTTGACTTGAATTAATCAGGTTTGTTTTTCCGAGAAATAGCTAATAAACAAATTGGCAACTTCTAGTCAGCACGTCTCATACACTTACTGGTCTCTCTGTTTGACCATAAAAGTGAGCTTCTACTCAAAAATCTCCTGGTCTCCGCCTCTCAGAAACTACCAGTGCCTCTGTTCGGCCATTTAAAATAAAACTTCTGCCAAGAGCTATCTCCCGGCATGTCCTCACTCTACGGTGTGTTATCGAAAAAAGAGGCCGAAATTTTTCCTCCTTCTCCCACTTCCAAAAAAGAACTCTTGACTCTTCACCCACCACAATAGCAGCAGCAACCCCACAACGTTTCGGCCAATCAGGTGCCAATGAGAGAGGCGCTGTCCCTTCCTGCTACACTCCATGTAGGTTAGCCAAAAACAACTTTTACAACCTGCTATTCTGTAATTAGAACAGTAAACCGTTGCTCTTCCCTTTAGAAACAAAAAAGAATTTTTACATTAGTCATGAAAAGGAGAAAAATTTACAAGTAGAAGTAATGAATTAGTCATGAAAAGGGAAATAAGATTTACGAGTAGAAGCCATGAATTAGTCATGAAATTTAAAAAAAAGATTTATGAGTAGAAGGCATGAATTAGTCATGAAAAGAAAAAAAATACGAGTAGCAGCAGCCAATTAATCATGAAAAAGGGAAAACATTTACAAGCAAAAACCATGAATTAATCAAAAAAAGGGGGAGATTGCAAGTAGGAGCCTCAAATTAGTCATGAAAAATGGAAAATTTTACTAGTAAAAGCCATGAATTAGTCATGAAAATAGGAAAAGATTTACAGGTAGAAGGCATGAATTAATCATGAAACAGGGTATAATTTACTAGTAGAAGCAATGAATTAGTCATGAAAAGAAGAAAATTTACGTGTAGAAGCCAAAAAAGAATATTCAAGAAAGGATGAAGAAATTTTCGAGTAGATGACATGAATTAGTCCTGAAAATAGGAAAAGATTTAGGAGTAGAAGCCATGAATTAGTCATGTAAAGGGGAAAAGGTTTACGAATAGAAGATATGGATTAATCTCATGAAAAGGGGGAAAATTCACCAGTAAAAACTATGAATTCGTCATGAAAATGAGAAAAAATTTACGTGTTGAAGCCATGAAATAATCAAGAAAAGGGAGAAATTTACCACTAAAAGCAATAAATTAGCCATGAAATGGAGAAAAGATTTACAAGAAGCCATGAAAAGATGGAAAATTTTACGTGTATAAACCATGATTTTGTCATGAAAAAGGGGAAAAATACGAATATAAGGTACGAGATATTCATGAATGTTGGAAAAGATTTACGAGCAGCGTAAAAAATGTATGAATTACTCATTAAAAGATGAAAAAAATTATGAGTAAAAGGCATAAATTAGTCACTAAAAGGGGAAAAATTAACGGCTAGAAGCCATGAATTAGTCATGAAAAATGAGAAGATTTTACGAGTAGAAAGCATGAATTAGTCATGATTGGGGGAAAATTTAAGAGTAGAACCCATGTATTAGTCATGAAAATTGGAAAAGATTTATGAATATAAGCCATGAAGTATTCATGAATATGGGAATATATTTACGAGTACCTGTCCGACTTACAACATTCAGTTTTCTCCATTTTGAATCTGTGTCATTGGCAAGCTTGCATCATATAATTTGTCCTGGTTTAAGAAGCTCGATTTTCTTTAGAGTGAAGTTTTGTTAAGGTGGTTTATCAACATTGTTGTTTGTAGTTTTAGATAAAATCTTCAAATTCTCTTCATGAATTGTTTCCTTTGGAAATTCATCTTGCCTTTTCTGTGAGTTACGAGGTTTAATTTTGCCGTCCTCAGAAGAACTTCGATATGTCTCAGAGTAGGGTACTAAACGAAATGGCTACACTCTTACATATATGCCACCATATTTGACAAGCGTCTGCTTATGCTCCCACCTTCTGACATGGATCAAGCCATCTATCACACAGGATTTCTTTTATGAAGATTGTGTAGGATTGTGCTATGCATGTTTTAACTTGGTGATGAATTAGACATTTTAGTTTTTCTAAGTAATCACATTCTGGCAGCTTGCATATTGCTTTGGTTAATGCAATAACTTTACTGGTCGAAACACCTAGTGTAGGGAATTTGTTATTTAGGACGGAAGGCTGGTTAAGATTTCTGCTCCAAAAAGTTGTTTGAATTTGTAACCATGAACACTGTAACACTTATGGCACTTATGGCCCATGCAAACGCTATCTCAAAACTACAATAAGTGTTTTCTATGGTTTTCTTGACCATTTCTTTCACTATCCCAGTGTGTCTTTCATTCAATCCATTGCACCATAGACTTTCGGCAGCAGTGGCACATACTACAATATTCAAGTCTTGTGCCATGTCCATAAATGACTGATTATTAAATTCTCTGCTGTTGTCAGAGAGGATAGATCCAAGAGTTCTAAAATATGCAGTCCAGAGATTGAGGATGGCACTAATGATGTCAGAACTTTCCTTACAAGGAATCTTGAATCCAACAACACTATATCTTGAACCGTGGTTGATCAGGTGTGATATTTTATTGCCACTGATTTCTTTGATACCTTTGGTAACATTTTCATTGAGTACGATCCTAATGAAAACCAAATGATGAGTTTGGATTCAGTTTGTTTGTATCTAATGTATATTTTGCAGGAATTAAGAAGTTCTTATAAAATTTTCATGAATTAAGAATCTTTTATTCTGCATTCCCTACTCGATCACATAGCTTTTTACAACTAAGATGACTTAACTGTCTATGTTGCAATTATAACTTTCTTTGATCTATTTTTAGTTGTAATTTCTTTAATAAAAAAAAAGAACATTTGATTAAACTTACTTTTGACAATAAGGATGCGATGGTGACAAGATGAAAGTTCATTGGAACTTTTCTTCTTAACATGGTAACACTGTTATTCTCACAGTTATGGTATGTTCTGGATCTTTTCATAGCATCTTTGCTCAATAAAAGTTTTATGTCTGGGTTCACAACATAGAAATGAATCTGACTTGAATGCAACTAATGACACATGGTTGAGTGGCTGTATTGAGAGATTTAAGTTTGTTTCTCTGGCCAAACTTGTAAGTCCTAATTCCATCTTGAACTTTTATAATCTTTCTGCTTTTCTGATTTGGTTTCTTGAAAGAATGCATACCATTTAGTTCCACAAATGGTCCTAGAAGTACCATTATCCAGGATGGCTTCACCATAAAAGGCATGAGCACTGACTTCTCGTTTTTTTCCGACTCGTCAACATGATGTTGGTTATGATAAGTAGCGTTCCTTTTTCCTATCTTTCTGTATATTCCAGGTACCCTTGGTGTAAAGGCAGTCGTCAGCCCTGTAGAATTTGCTTCCACATGTGAAGCATTCGGTGGTGTTGCCTTGTGGATTTAAGTTTTTGTCAATGGAACATGTTAAGTTTTTGTTACGTCCTCTCCTACCGCGATATTGTCGTCTAAAAAATGAGCGTGTCGATTAGAATAGGAAGTATAGAATTTACCATTAGAGTCTGTTTGGTTGTTTTCATTGCGTGCAATGACCATTTCATTCTTGATTACTACTGGTAGGGTGTTGAATAACAAATCGTCGGAATACATTTAGTGCATAATTTTTTGAAGTTGTCGGGACATAGTATAAAGTGTCAGTTTGTTGTGGAGCCGATAAGCGTGTCGACCCCGCAAATGTTTTAAGTTTAATGCGTGCGAGTAGTGACAGCCAAAGACAATGAAGGGAACAAAGGCAAGGTAACAGATACAACAAAAGTAACGATTTATTGCCAGATTTACAAACGTGTAAGTAAAGTCCGTGGTGGTTGTATGTGGTCTTCAGCTAGATGGGTGATGTTGATAGCTGGTATGGTCGAGTCGTAGATGTGCGCAGCTGAATGTTCCACGCGGGTAGCTGGCGTAGGTCGAGTCGTGGAGATACAGCTAGACGTTTGATGCGGGTAAGCTGAGGTCGGTCGAGTCGAGTAAATCGATGTCCCGGTTTTGACAGTTCGTTGGGTTAACCGGGGGCGTGTCGGTTTGGTTGCTAGCCTGTACAGCGAGTCGTACGTAGGCTAGTTGTTGCAATGCTAGGGCAGTCCGTAACAGCGAGTCGTTATGTGGACTGGATGCTGCATTGCCGGAGCGTCGTGGTCGGTAGATCGATATCCCGGTTTTGACAGTACGTTAGGTTAACCGGGGGTGTCGATTTGGTTGCTAGCTCGTACAGCGAGTCGTACGTGAGCCAGATATTGCAATGCTAAGGTAGTCCGTAACAGCGAGTCGTTACGGGGACTGCATTGCAGGAGCATCGAGGTCAAAATCGTTGTTGGCAGCTTGATCGTGTAGAGTCGAGCAGGTTGGTAACTAAGACTGAGCCGTGTCTTAGTATTACGGACCAAGTCAACGGACGGGGAACCATGGCTAAGGTTTGCCAAGCCTTAACACATACGAAGTCAAGCGAGCGGATCGGTGAAGCTAGGGCTTTGTCGCGTCCCTAGCTGTGCGGGCGTATCGTTTACGGTAGCTATGGCTTTACCGTGCCAAAGCCGTGCGGGCGTATCGTTGACGGTAGCTATGGCTTTGTCGTGCCCCATAGCTGTGCGGGCGCATCGTTGACGGTAGCTATGGCTTTGTCATGCTAAATAGCTATGCGGGCGTATCGTTGACGGTAGCTATGGCTTTGTCGTGCCAAATAGCTGTGTGGGCGTATCGTTGACGGTAGCTATAGCTTTATCGCGCCAAAGCTGTGCGGACGAGTCGGGACTGTAGCTAAGGCTTGCACGCCAAAGCTGTGCAGGTGTATCGGACGGTAGCTAAGGCTTGCAAGCCAAAGGTGTGCTGGCGTATCGAGCGGTAGCTAAGGCTTGCGCGCCAAAGCTGTGCAGGTGTATCGGGCGGTTGCTAAGGCTTGTGCGCCAAAGCTGTGTGAACGTAACGAGACGATAGCTAAGGCTTTTCGCGCCAAAGCCGTGCGGTAGCTAAGGCTTTTCGCACCAAAGCTGTGTGATAGCTAAGGCTTTTCGCGCCAAAGCTGTGCGGGCGCATCGGGCGGTATCTAAGGCTTTGGGCGCCAAAGCTCTGCACTACCGAGCGAGCAGGACAGGAGGCCGCGGCTAAGATTGGCGTTATCTTAGCGCTGCGCAGGTAGCGAAGTGGTAGCTAAAGGCTAACCCATGCCTTTAGCGCTGCGCGGCCGAACATATCGACGCAAAAAAGGAGAGTGGATCAACAACAAGAAGTGGGATTCAGCCTTGTAGCAAGGCGATTTGTAGAAAAAAAGAAGGGTGAATCTACCACGAGAAGTGGCGGTGAGGTGAATGCAACCACGATAACGTAGAATCCAACCTCGTGGAGCCAAGTGGCCCCTGAGAACGTCCGCGTAGACCTCCGAATTTTTCGCCGCCGAAGCCTTTTTCATATGAAAGAAAGGCAACACCACTTCTACCGCACCACGTGAATAAAAGTTCTTCAATAAAAAATGGACGCAGAAAATAAGTACTTCTCTAGCCTGATATAGGCTAGCGAAGAGTATTACTTCCATTTTTATAGAATTATTTCTGGCAGAAGTGTTTTGCAAATGCTGATAAATGTTAATTTACCCCTTTCTTAGCTGTAACGGCCGGTTAGAGTTGAAAAAGGGCTTCGTCATTTCCGGCCGTACCCGGATGTTATTTTTCTAGGGCGAACGAGTAATCCGATCTGTTTACGTTTGTAGGCGGTCGCAGCAAGTTCTCTGGTTATGGCTTTGACCAGCTTCTCATTCTCCAAAGTGAAATTAACACTTTAATGTCCTGTAGGCGAGTACTGGATCTAGCAAAATTATCTTGTAATCTGTGGGGGATAAATTAGTCGTTTAGTTCTTTCGGGATTTTGTTTGAAACGAAACCTCGAGAGTCATCCCACAATTTACAACACAAAGAAAATATCAAGGTAGACAAAAGAAAATCCTCAACGCGGCAACATAAAACAAGATAATTTTATATATCAATAACTAGGCAAAAAGCAATACAAAGTAAGAAGAATGTCCGAATATTGTTCGTTAGATATTCATGTTTGTGGTTGTGGCAGATACAAATTTTATGAGAATATAACTGTGTTTTTGTTTGAAACTATCTGCGTGTACGTGTGTTCGTCGTTAAAACTAAGGGGTTTAATGTCACAGTCCTTACTTTCGTATATGTGCGTGTATGTATGTGCGCTAGAGAAACCAAAGTACTAAAAATCGGTGTGTGTATCAGTATGTGTGAGGCGATTTTGACATCGATACAAAGTCCAGCACGTAGGAGTGTGGCTAATATACCCACTCTGATATAGCAATGAACATATATCTCCGTCGGCTGCTGCATACTACCATGTTGGCTGTTGTCTTTATCTGTACATGGCGAAATGTCTGAGGCTGTAAATGTACGTCAGAGTCGAAACTGTCTAACTGGGAGTCAGAATGTAAAAGAGCGAAAGTCCTCAAAGGCGCAGACTATATAGATAACTATGTCACGTGACCGGCCCCAAACGCAAGATTTATTTTTGCGCGGGACAAAATCAAAAAGCGCCGACGTCCAGTCAGGTTCTCGAAACTATTTAATTTACTAATGCCCAACTGCTTTTGTTTCGGGAAGAAGTGAATCTTGGATCCTATTTTTAGAATTTTTTCTATTCCACATGGTTAATGCCAGCCATTAAAAATATAGGAGTGTAAATCCTATCAGTCCTTTAATTTTGCGACATTATGCTTGAAGTTTTTGAGGAGTCGTTTATTAACGCGTCACTCTGTCTTCAGTTAACTCTTGAAAAACTTGTATATCATAAAGGTTGACTGGTTTGTATCTTCGAGTTTTTCGTATAGCTTTTCCATACCATCATCAATATTCAAAGTGGCAATGCCCAATTCTAATATCACCACTCTAGAATTTTCTTCCAGTAAGGGCTCGTCTAGGTAATTCCTTACATCTCTTTCTTTTAAGTATTAAATTAATCTCTGTTTAAAGGTGCGTAGGGAAATAACCTTAAAAGACATATTGACGATCTCATTGCGCTGCTACCAATGTAAAATGTGACTAAAGAAATACCAACAAGAAGTATATCGAGGAAAGGAATTTTTTGACCGCGCATGGTGATAGTTGCAATTTAACTTCCAGGTAAGACTGTCCCTTACTAATGGAGAGCGTCTAAGGGGGGGTAACTCGTGAGGATTAACGCAGGGTGTCTAAAAATAATTTTATAAGTCAGAGCATCTGACAAGAATTTTATAAGGTAGAATATCTGAGAGAAATTTTATAAGGCAGATCATTTGAAAGGAATTTATAAGGCAGGGTATATGACGGGAATTCTATAAAGCAGATTATCCGAAAGGAATTTTATAAAGCAGAGCATCTGAAAGGAATCTTTTAAAACCCCAACCTCCTCTTTACAATCGTCCTATAACTATCCTATGAAGAGTTTCTAAGCAACAAAGTTTTTTTTGTTTTTCATTCTGCATGAATATGAAATAATAAAAATTTATGGACGTGTGTGGTGTTCATTGAGACTAAAACCATCCTATTCCTTAACTGCATTATTCTATCTAAGAATTAAACTAACACAGAATATTTCAGTAAGGAAAAATAAAGTTTATTTAGACTACAACGGCATACATTTTATATCTACATAGTATACATAATCAAGAAACATAACATGCATAGTACACATAATTAAGAAACAGGTGACTCCCGTGGATTCAATAAAGGACGTAGTTCGATGTTCCGTGAAGGTTCCCGAGTTCGACAAACACGTGAAGAAGGCCGGAGGACATATCGGCCGAAACGTTACGGAAATAACAATAAAGATGAAAACAATAGTCCGAAAACTTTTAATGTTAAAAATCATCTAGCTTCGTCTCAGAAATTTAAACATCTAATAATTAGGAAACATGACATACAGTCCCAAATTGAAAAGCTGTTCCACAGAACCGATATCGGCGGTTAAAAACTTACATTTTTCTGGTGTAGGGAAATTGTCCAAGAGAGATAATCTGCACATATGTGTTGGTCGTAAAAGCGGAGACGAAAAGCAGGTACTTTCCGGCTGGTATATATTTTTTACATTCGGCAATATTTCATAAAATTTTATCTCCCTTGTTTGTACCTTCAAGTGTACCGTATTAAAGAAGAAGAAGAAGAAGAAGAAGAAGAAGAAGAAGAAGAAGAAGAAGAAGAAGAACAACAACAACAACAACAACAACAACAACAACAACAACAACATGAAAAACTGAACCATTTTTTTTTTATTATAGCTACAATTTTTAATGAAACTTCTATAGTTTATTCATACAAATGAAATGTAACTTTTCGTGATTATTGCTGTCAAAGTTCCCTTAATTGTAACGAAAAGTCATAATTTTTTTAAAAGAAATTCCTCGGAAATACAAAAAAAGAAAAAAATAGGAAATTTCTAAGAATTTTCTTTTCCTTAATTTGTTATTAGTCCTTTGCTAATGGTTTGTAAGCAATTGTCTAAGTTTTAAAAAGGTCTGATAGACCACAATAATCAAGGAAAATAATAACTTCCTATGTTTGTTTAAGGTATTGAAGTTCGATTAAAAGTTGTGGCGATAATTTTTAAAAAATGGTTCCTTTTTGTTTGTTTTCGTTTTTTCACTTCTTTTTTTTTATTATTATTCAATACTGTAAATTAGAAGAAAATAATGTTATTTTTTCCAATACATCTTTTCAATGAAAGAGGATAAATTTAATGAAAAAGTGATTAAATTATCATAAGTAATATTCTATCCAAGAAACTTTTACTCCCTTCCCTCATCGTCCTCGGATCCCCTATACAATGCACCGACTTTTCATGGGTCCAGTATACAAACTCTTAATAATAAACCATGTGTTGATTTTAATGTCAAATTCTTATTAAAGAAGTCTGCCCTAAATTGAAATGTTGACCTATAGTTTATTTAAAGTGAATCATTAAGTTCCTGATAACTGTTGTATGCCAGCTCTCGTGACCTTGGCTTTATGTAAAATAGCAAAACTTCACAGACAAACGTGTTACTGTGTCCTAGTCTCCTCAGACGAACTGGTTTTCTATGTCTTTTTTTTTATTCTGCTTCTCGCCGCCACAAAACATTTTATGACTTTTATTTTATTCATTTATTTTTACTTTTACTGGGTATATACATTGGTATTATATTTCATCCAGATGCAGAAAAATGGTTACAATACTGACAATAGCCTCCTCTTTTCTTAAGAAAGTAACCGCCATGCTTCCTTCGGTTGTAACCAACATACATTCTAACTATTTTAAAATCCTATGATAAAAAATGTAATTGATACAATGATGTAATTCCTTACAAACTGCTGGATATGATAAAGTAAATAGATTTGGAACTTTCAAATTTGGCAACTAGTTCAGTTTCTCCACTTTACACAAATTAAACAAAAGTTTCCAACATGTACTGAAGAAAATACTGCGCGGTTAGTTACTTGATTTAAAAAGAAGTGGGGACAAGGAATGCGACTAATGGATATGTTATTAATTTTAAATACCGAAAAGCATTTAAAAATGGTTTTATATCATTCTATTGAATATTTTATTGTATTCTAATTTCATTATAATTACATTTTCAATTTGCCTTTTTTAAATATCTAAAAATTATTTATATAATAATTAAATTTTAGTTCATAATGTTAATGAAAGTGATCTATTTATCTACAAGGAATATATAGCAATAGCCATACATCGAGTACTCCCATAGATTTATATGAAGTCCCTCATATATTCTATACATGAATAATACACACTCATAGTCTTCAGACGCCGACTGGATATATATATATATATATATATATATATATATATATATATATATATATATATTGAAATGAATAGGTCATCAAATGATTTCAAATTTGGGATTTAGTTTATTATTATTATTATTATTATTATTATTATTATCATTATTATTATTATTATTATATGTGCTTGTATAATATTTATGTTTCCGACTTTTACGTTGTCTTCAGGCGATTCGACTTAAAAGTTCCAGTCGTTTCTTTTATAGTAAAGATTGTTTTGATAGGTTGTTTTGATTTGGTTTAATTACTGTTTTGTGTCGATGAATGTTCTATTGGAGTCAATTGTCCATGAAAACCTCTAGTCAATGTAAATGTTTTTTGTTTGTGTGTGTATAAATATGCACTCTCTCTCTCTCTCTCTCTCTGTACCCACATATACTTGAATGTACACACATGTGTTCATACACTCGCACAAACGTATTTTCAAAGGTCATCATCAACGGACGTTAATAAACAGATTTCTCTGACTCTCGCTCTCTCTTCATCCGTCCCTATCATTCGTCGCCCGGAGCAGTTCTTCCAAAGTTTATTACAGAACGTCACTTGTGTGTTCGTCCTTGTTTCTCCAACAGTATCATGCATGTCTTGTTCGTCTTACTTGGCTGGTTTTCGAGATGGTAGGTAAGTGGCCGTACAGCTGTTATTTCGTGGGGTGTTGATTTCAGGATTTGTTCAAAATAGCTCGAAGCATTCTTGTGTTGTTTGAATCTAGCTTTTTCTCAATGCGTTTTGCTAACATCCATTTGGTGCATCTATACAGTAGTATGGACACAGCCACAGCTTCGTCGAAATTCCGTTTTATCTTATTATTGGGTGGATTTTTGTCTTTTTTTTTTTTTGTTCTTTCCCTTCTTTTTACCTGTAGTCTATGTAAATGCGTTTTTCTTTGTTTATATATATATATATATATATATATATATATATATATATGTTGTTTATATATATATTGTTCATATATATATATATATATATATATATATATATATATATATATATATATTGTTAACATATATATAAAGAAAATATAAAAACAAAGTAATCCAAAAGTGATAAATTTATCTTAATGGAAAGTCAACATTAAAACGTTTTGTTTTAGTAGATCTTCATCAGGACTTTACCGATGTTTTAAAATAGCCATCGTTCTAGCAACATTTTTCACCATCTTAAAGTCCTGTGTCCTGATAAATGTTTACTAAAACCAAAGCGTTTTAACGTTGACTTTCCATTATAATAAATTCATCACTTTTGGATTACTTTGATTTTCTATTTTCTTCATACTTTCGGATTTATTTCCATTATTTACCCCCCCTCTCTCTCTATATATATATATATATTGTCATCCACAGACAGAGTGTTTCGTTCTATCAGAACTCTTCAGTGTGGCTAGACACGTAGGACGCTTGAAGCCGGGATTGAAACCCATCAAACTTTACGTTAGACTTAGTATCAGACCGCTCGGCCAACAAGCGTACTTGGGAATTTGGAGAAAGTTAAGAGAGTTGAGACTAGACACTGGACGAAGATAATCGACTTTTGGGCCTCGCAGAGGCGAGACGAATTTGCGCGCCATATTCGTGTATATGGCTATGTAACATAGGAATAGCTATAAGAATTAAAATGGCACCAACGTATGCCACCCTAACTTTAACATACTTAGAGGAAAATCTATATGAAATCATTGGGAAAAATACAGCAACAATATAAAAGAGAATTTATTTAATCAGGGAAAAGATACATGGATGACTGTTTCATATTTGGAAAATTCTCATGGGTCAACATTAATGATTTACTTTACTTACGCAAAAACCCAAAATAAAATTCACAATAAATTAAAGAATTACAATTTTTAGACATCCTTATTTGGAATAAAATGACAAAATTATTACAGATATTGACCACAAACCCACTGACAACCAACAACACCTCTATTTCAAGAGACATCACCTCAAATGCTGCATAAAATTTCTCCCTTACACCCAAACACAAATGATCTGTGCCATAGCCACAAACAAAACCTCCGACAAACCTGCCAAGAAGAATTACGCGTAACCCTTCACTAGAGGAGATATCTCAACACTAATAAATAAGGGATTTGAATTAGCAGAAAAATGCTATAAGAAAAGCTATAACCCACCTCCCGCAATAAAAAATAATGATAGCAAACAACCCTTACTATATGTCTCAACATACAACAAAACAACCCAGAACTATACACTTAAAACAACTTAAAAATCATGATAGAATTTTAAAAATACTAAACACAGCAAAAATCATTAAAGCAAAAGACAATCGAAATACTTAGAACACACTAACATCATCTAAATTTGAGGAACACACAACGTATAGAGTCTCAAAATACAAAAATAAAAGATGTGGAGTATGTAATATAATCACAAAAGGAAAATCCTATAACTTCAAAAACTCAAAATGTGCAGTCGTGTACTGGTTATCTTTGTTGGAAATGGACACGGTGACTAGAGTTCAAATCCAAGACGAGACTATTTGCGTTTTACTTAGCGCTAATACCCTTGGGAAAGGTATGAATCCAATTATTCTCTCTCCAGCAATAGGAAGATAGTTGGGAAGACTGGGTTCTTTAACCTTCGTTAGGTAACCACTCTAGAAGAAGAAAAACTCTGAATTCAAACCTGTTAAATTCCGCTTAAAAACTGACCTTGTGTCACATCCTGTCCTGGCGGAAAGGTTAGTTAATACACACATTTGCAAACCCAAAAACATTTATAATAAATAGAAATTTCACCTGCAGTCAAAAATGAAGTCTACATGACCAAAGGAAGAATCTGTAACAAGATATATATAGGTTATATTCAAACACTGAATTATAGAGTCTCTTTACATAAAAACAATATTAAATTACCATAAAATAAACAACTTTATGTATCAAAACACTTTTATGAATGCACCGAAGAGGACTTTAAAATGAGGCTAATATACCAGACCGATATCTACTCATTATTCCAAATAAAAAAAGAACGTCATTGACAAATTTACACCAACATTAAACAGAGCCTAACTACATATGCGTGCACGCATACACGAACATATACATGCACCGACTAACTTAAACACACACACACACACACACATATAGATAGGGTCAAATGCATCCTCATACACGCTAAATTCAGCCAATGCCGTGGAAAATATATTTGAGTATGTATATATAGGTGTACATACATGGATACGTGTGTGCGCGTGCACACACACATGCTTATAGACAAGGAGGGAAAAACAAAGGAGGACAAAATTCATCAAATACCCTTGAAAATATATGTGTATGAGACTCTGTATATACACAAGTGTACATAGATGTATACATATGCGAGCACATACACGCACCTATATACACACAATATGTACTTATATAGACATAAAGAAAACAAAAAATATACATGGACCTAAGGTCTTCACAGACAATTAACTCCAATAAGACATCCACAGACATAAAATCTGGAATTAAACAAAATCTAAACAAATACATGTAACACACGAGCGTACAAAATAACAATGATAAAAAAAACAAAAAACAAAAACAAACTAAATACCAAATTTGAAATCATTTGCAGACTAGTTCATCTTAAAATATTTACTTTTCTCTCATTGAACTAATAACAATCATATATATATATATATATATATATATATATATATATATATATATATATATATTGTTTATATAATCTTGTTTTAGTACAGAGTACAGAGTAATAAAAAATTTGGTTATGACAAGTCATTAAGGTTTGTATATTTTTGGTGACATAGAAAAAATTAGTTTCATTTATAAAAAAAATTCTTTTATATCAAAGACAAGGTTGTTGGGGCTAATGTTAATGAAATAGCAAGATTAACCATAGTGTTACAAAAATAAAGAAATTTTATTTCTCGTCGGAGTTGAAAAGTAGAAGGGGATATGAGTCCGTGTGTCAAGTCGCTACTGTAGTAACGACTGCAGAGTGTGTAGACTAGTGGTTTTCAAAGTGGGCGGTACCCCAAGGGGGGGGGGCCATATAAACTTTCAGAGGGGCACTGGAGAGTAAACAGTCGGATGGGGACGTTGAAATTGTAAAGGGGGCGTTGGAGCAATTACAGTAAAATGTACCAAAGAAAGGCCGGAAAAACGGGGCGATTCAATTAAGCGTCCCCCAGTCGCTGCAACTAGGCGTACGTATCACGTCTGTATTCAGAACTCTCATTGTAAGGGACAATTTTCCCCTGGTCACCGCTTTCCCCTTTGTTTACTCGCTGCGACGTTAAACTTTCTGTCCCTTTTTAACTCCGTTACTTCTATTTCTCATTTTTTCTCCACTTCTTAATTTCTCTTTCAGGTTGCCTTAAGCTCTGCTCTTGGGAGTTTATCCTCTCTTTATTAATTAAGCGGGACTTTCAACCATTCCGCCAGACATTTTTCTTCCCGACAACACGCATTCTTTCCTTCTCGCTTCAGTCACCCCTTCAACATGACTCTGGTATGTTTCATTTGCCTTATCTCATCATGTTTACTTCCTATTTATTGCCTTTAATTTAAATATTATCGGAATATTATTCCTATTTGCCATGCTACTTGTCTCGCTTTTACCCGCTTTATTACTTAGTAAACTAAAATTCTACTTGTTACAGTCACCTTACTTTCTTTCCCTTCCTCTCTTCTTTGCCCTGAAATTTCTACTCATTTCTTCTCCTTCGTCGCAGTGAAAACTTCTTTGTTTTTGTTTTTTTTCTTTCAGAAATTTACCTGTCTCACGTTGGAATAAATTTCTCTTTCATAATTTTGGAATTAGTGTTCCTTTATGCGTGAGTCCGAGTTTATTCTGGCTGTCAAAGTAAGATGTTAATTAACATTTGGCGAGGGCAGCATACATACATGGCAACCCCAGGAGCATCGAAAAAGAAGTGTTGGCAATACTCTGTGGAGTATTTGAAGTATGGATTTATACAATCACTGACCAATCTACAACAACCCATGTGCTTGGTTTGTGAGAAAAACTTTCCTAATGGATCAATGGAGCCGTCTAGGCTTCTCGAACATTTACAGAAGATTCATCCCGATAAATCTGGTAAAACACTGGCGTTCTTTCATTCTCTTCGAGATAAATTTTTGAAGCGAAAAACAATGAATATGTTTACTTCCTCATCGAAAAATTCATTTCTTTGCTGATAGCGAAAGCTGGCAAGCCCCACACTATTGAAGAAGAACTGATTCTGTCTGCAGTTAAAGAGGTTATTAAACAGTCTTGCACGAATCTCCTGAACAAGTCATAAAATTGATTCCCCTCAGTGACAACTCAGTTCATCGAAGAGTAGACAAAATGGCTGAAAACGTCGAAGAGACCCTCAGTAAGATGTTGATGACAACTGAGTTCAGTTTGCAATTGGACGAATCCACTCTTTTGGGAAACGAATCGCTACTTCTCGCATATATACGCTTCATCAAGGGTGGGTCACTGTGTCAAGAATTATTGTTTGCACGTCTCCTGGAAACATACCAAAAGAGAATCAGTTTATCGAGCTGTGGAGGACTATTTCCAGAAAAAAAGCATTCCACTTACAAACATCATCTCATGTGCTACAGATGGCGCCCCGTCCATGGTTGGTCGCCACCGTGGATTTCTAAGTTATTTGAAAAAAGCTGTTCCGAAAGTCCTCACAGTTCACTGTGTGATCCATCGACAACATTTAGTGGCGAAGAATTTGAGTGAGAAGCTACATGAATCCTTATCGACTGTGATTACTGCAGTCAACAAAATCAAAGCGAATGCTAAGATGTTAAGAAAAAGGAGGAAGAGAGGAAAATGCTTATAAAGTGTACTTATTCCTTTTTTCTTTCTTTTATGGTCAGGTAGTGGAACTAGTAGAAAAGTAGTTTCAGCTCTTAGCTCGAGGGCGGATGTTACTTCTCGCTTGATCACTGTATCTATATACTTCCTTTGGTCTCTTTTTGTTCTCACTCACTCGGTTCACAAAATCCCGAGTTTTTATCTCTCCCCACCGGCTCCAAACTCGTCACTTCACAATCTCTCTCATTTTTGGCGCGACTGCTTCCCATTGGCTACTTTAATTTTTATTATTTTTCTTTTTTCCTGACTTCTGACCGGATGGGTGCGTGGAGCCGATGCGTAGCGACGCGTTTATACATTTCTATGTGGCAGCCGACGAGTCAACATCCGGTTGGGGTTTTTATTGTTTATTCCTAAATCCCCACAAATTCCGTCAGTTTCCTTGTTTGTCTGACTTGGAGAAGAAAACAAGAGTGAAGGACGATAGCATTGCCGTGTACTGTGCTCATTTAGCGGAACTCTACAGGGATATGTCAGTCAGATTCAACGACCTATTTTCTCTTGAAATCCCTGGTTGGGTAATCGATCCGTTTACTGAACCCAGCACAGAGGTGCCAACCCATCTAAAAGAGGAACTTGTAAGTTTGCAAAATGACGAGGATCTGAAACCAAAGTTCAAAACCTCTTACCAAGCCTTTTGGAGGAAAACAGCGATCCCAAAACGCTGCCCAACCCTGTGGAAAGACATCAAGTTGTTTTT
Source organism: Sepioteuthis lessoniana (assembly GCA_963585895.1). Classification (NCBI taxonomy): domain Eukaryota; kingdom Metazoa; phylum Mollusca; class Cephalopoda; order Myopsida; family Loliginidae; genus Sepioteuthis; species Sepioteuthis lessoniana. The sequence goes on along the minus strand of CAUZXS010001117.1, from coordinate 497,553 downwards.
CATTGCTTTTCCGACTTCCTACCTTGTTGAGAGGGGATTCAGCGCTGTGTCCAGGCTCCTCACTAAACAAAGAAACAAACTTAACATAACAGAGCGTGGTGATCTGAGACTGCTCTTGACAAACCTTCATCCTGATGTTGATAGTTTGATTGCAATGCACCAAGCCCACCAATCTCATTAAGCAGGGTAGTTGTTAATGATTACTCGTTCAGTTTTACAATTCATTTCATGTTCAGTTCAAGGTGTTTGTGATTGAAAAATAAGTGTTAACCATTTTTGTTTGTTAAAATTGTTTTTTTTATACTCTTCAAACTGTTTGTGATTGAAGAATCAACCAATTCTTTTGACATTTAACATTACCGTCGTTCTGGCGTTCGTTGGAAGAGTGGGGCGCTGGCATTTTGGTCCGGCGGTGAAGAGAGATGACAAAAAAAGTTTGAAAACCACTCGTGTAGACGATTCCCATCCAAATGGAGAATCGTAATTTGATACGCGTGTTCTATGGTCAACCGAACAGGGCGCTGATTGTTGAGAAGCAGCTAAGTACGTATTATCCCAGTGAAAAAGCATAGCTTTTATAGCATCTGGGTGGATCACGCACGTGCGCGATGACTTCGCAAATCCTTTGCGAAAAAATTGACCGCGTATTTTTTTTTTTTTTTTTAAACATTCGATTGGTCGAAAAACTGTGGTCGAGTGTTTATTTTTGAAGAACGCGTACGTGGGCGTTTGTTAGAGTTTTTGCATCAATCTTGATCCGTTTTTTCTTGATGTTTCTTTGAGGAGGAAATTGCATCCTTTCCTATAAAGGTAAAGCGTTAGTTGTTATTTTTACTTAATTTTATCTTAAGCATAAAATTTAGGATAGCCCAGTCACCTGGGGATGTAGAATCCACCAACCGCATCTTTAAATAGGGGTAAGATCCCACCAATGAGTGTCTTGGATAGGACATTAAACTATCTGATAGAGAGGATCAAATCCTGGAGCCTTCATTGTCATCACTCCCGGGGCGGTAATACATGTTAGGATCTTATCTATAAGTCAAATAGAAATATTTAATCATTTTCTATACTTGAAACCATTTGTACAAACAAATGACTGTTAAAATGAATAATTAGTATTATGGGGATTTTTATAAGCCCCGAAAAGCCCGGTTTATTCCTACGGTTTGTAAAAGAATAAACCGTACTTCAACAGCAGTTGGGAGTTGGTTGACAGCTTTTGAAGAAATGAGACGAATGACTTTTAGTGCAACAAAATTCATATACAACAACAACAACAACAACAATAAACAGGGTTTTACACCAAATGGAACAAACAACGAATATGTAAGAGTTCAAAAAAGAGTTCAAGGTTCCGATAGGTGGTAGGGTTTTGTAAGGTTTGTAAGATTTAGTTGTAAGGTTGTTATAAGGTAAAGTTATAAGGTAAAGGTTTAAGGTAAGGTAAGGTTAGGTTTGGTAAGGTTTGGTTTGCAGATAAAATGCCTGCTGGAACTTAGCTATGTGTCCTGTTCCTTTTAACTCAGCATGTGCGTTCGTCGCTCTTGGGTCCTGGCTGGTGGAAGGTACCAAATACGTATGCCGTCAAGGGCTGCTACGAATGGACCTGTTGCTAACAGCGTTAGGAGTGGCAAAAAGAGGAAGAGTCTCGAGTCGTAGCTCTTTTTATAGTGGACGCCACATGACCCCAAGGGGCTGCTGATATTCGGTGAAACAGGATCCCAGTTCCTTAACAAAATTTCTACAGTATTACATAGCAATACTTGGAACAATTCAACTTATGTGCAAATGAATAAATAATGTTGAATAGAATTAGTAGTTTTAAATTGCAATACTAGAAATCATTTAATTGTGTGCAAATCAAACTATTAGTGTTTGATAACAATACTTGAAACTATGATTGATCGGGACTGAGAGAGAGAGAAAGAGTCAGGGAACTCTGTGCTGTCAACCTGACTTGGTGATGATGAGAATAAGTTTCTATTTAAACACTCTTTTAAAATTCATCTATTTACTGCAATTTAATAGTTCTTTTAACACAATATTTTATCATAAACATAGTGTAACAATGTGTGATGAAACTTATCTGCAGGCTATATATTCCTACCTTAACAGTATGGCTCCCAAGTTCGCACTTGAATGGTGAGAAATAGCTTTTTGGTTTTTTATTGTCTGGGATTACTTCTTCCTTTTTCCCTCTGGCCAAAATTAACAAATTAAATTAATTATTAACAATAAAAATAGAATAAATGATAGAAGTTATGTTACACAAAATATTATCATATTAATTCATTTTATTGTGATCAAAGGCATCCGAATTTTAGATTTGATGAAAAATTACTCAAAAACACAATGCATAGATATATATTTCCCACAGACAATAATAATAAAATAAGATTTATAATTTACAATAAAATTCTTAAAGCATTAAACTCAGTTGTTAATAATAATTCTTTCCCTCTAACAAAGTTAATGGAAAAAACCAATGTTATTTATCAATTTAGATGTCCATTAGGAGAATGCATTTCCGATAATAAAAAAACCCATGTTACATTGGTTATAATACAACAAAATTATCAAGAAGGCTCACTCTACTCCTTTCAGATTCTAGCCCCAAATATCAACTTTTAAAAAAATATGATTGTCTTAATGCAACATATAGAAATATTTTAGTTGAAATTACAAAAATACTCCACGCAGACAATAAAGTCAAAAAATTAAAATCCTAGAAGCCTTATACATAAAATTTAGACAACCCACTATTAATAGAATTAACTTCAAAATTAGTGATAATATTCTAAAATGTTTAAAATAGAACAATCCATAGAACAAATTTTATTCTACTTCACGTAATACAAATATTTAAAAATAAACTCCCACTACCGCTTAGTATCACCTTGGTGATAAAATCAAGCCTCACTTTAGTAATAAAAACGAAAATGAAATAATAATTTAGTTTAAATACTAAACAAGTTTATTCTAAAAATAGGTAATAAATTACCTTGATAATGGTTCTGACGAGAACCAAAAATACTTCATATAACACAAATAACTCCTTTGGAGAAATTATCAACAAATTTTAAGATTGTAACATAAAAAACAGAAGGACTCTTGAAAAAAAAAAAATTCAAAACAACAAGGATTCAAATTTATTTAATCAAACCAGCTTATATATATATATATATATATATATATATATATAGTGCAAGTTTGGATGAACATATAAAAAAACTGTTTAACACTGGGAACAAAAATAACATAACAAATAGAATACAATATACAGTTAAAAAATTTTATACAGTTAAGAAATTAAAAAAGGTTCTATAAACATTATAATAAACTATATTGAAATATTTGAATTTAACTTTATACTTTTTCCCTCTTAGCAATGTTTTGAAAGTATTTAAAACCTTTACATTTATGTTTATTATGAACTTTGGATAATCTTTATAAAATTTTGATCCAATACTGAAATATCAAATTTTAAAACAGAATTATCCTATAAAAAGTATAATAGATTTAGATTGTTTTTTATCTTCAATAAAACACACACACATACACACACATACACATGCAAACATTTTTTTTGCTTTTAGGAAGTTAGAAAGGCAGTTTAAATAGTAAAAAAAGATTCCTGCAGTTTATACAAAAAATATATGAATTTTAATGTATGTCAAAAATGATTTTCAAATTTTTATATTGGGAATTTCCTGCCAAACTGTGCTTCATTGTCAAAGTAAATGAGTTGAGGTTGATAGTGGATAATGCCACTTTATCTCATAAATCTTTTTCTCTGTCTACTGCAAGATTCAGCACTTTCCCAAAGTTTGTAAGACATAATGGAAGGGTCAACGAGACTTACTCTGCCATGTTGGCTCATGATGTGATTGTTGTCTTCTCCTAGATTAGTTGCCCTACCAAGGTTAAAGAGCTGCTGTTTTATTTATAACTGTGGTGAGAAGAGATAGATTCATACCTTACTTAAGGGTGTTAACATACATAGAGCTTTTTTCAGAATTTGAACTTGGTTCATGGATAATATTTTCCCTCACAATAACATTACACAGCCTGTAAGGAACAAATAAATTTTTTTTTTAATTTTTAATTGAATTAAAGAAAAAAAAAATTGCAGAAACTCCCAGAGGTCTCTGACAGGAAAAAGTTATGACACATGTGTAAAGAAAAAAGAAACCTCCAGACAGAAGGGAACAGGCTTTTTCTCTTTTCAGGCAGTGACCGTCAGTTTGACTACATCATTGCTGACTGATGTCTGGGTACCACGCCATACATCTTTGGACTAGGCGTTGGTTAGTCCCTTTCACCCAGTAGCATCTCTCTATCAGTTAACAGTATGCTGAAATATAAAAGACTACAAAATGGAACTACAAACTAAAACAACCGGACTTTGACAAACGTCCAAAAGAAACGAACCCTTATGGAAGCTTTAAATACCAAATGAGGACAAACATATGCATGAAAGGATTAACATATTTTTGACACCTTAACTGGGGGATTCAACCATTTCAATTGTATTCAGGGAAAACTCCCTCACCCATGGAATGGTTGTTGAACCCAGGAAATAAAGGAAAATATAAAAGAAACATCTTTGTCTCCAATCTGTTGCTATCTTCCAAATAAAAATGTTTAATTGGTAAAAATTGTTCACATTTGATAGGACCCTGTGCAAAAAAAACAAACAAAAACAACTCTTTAAGAAACAACTATACAAAAAATGTACATATAAATGCACAATAAACATAATTCCCTAACCTCTAAGCATAAAATAACCCTAGATGTGTTGACATGCCATTAAAATCAATCAATCAACCAAATCCATCCTGATCAGAATGCAATATGAAGTTAATTCTGAATACATAATGCAACTCATAATATATGATAATTTATTATATCAGTTTTAATCCCTTTGTTTAATGGCATATCAACCTTCATGGGTTATTTCAAAGTCATCCTTGTAAAAGAACAGTAGTAATACTATTTAACCCATATTTTTGGGGAATAAAAAGGTTCATGCCTTTTACAAGGGTTTAGCCCGAAAGTGAATGCAGTTGCAGGATTAGAGTTCAAATTTGCTTTCTACCATGTTGCTGTTCAACATGTCAGTCATTATGCCATGGAAACTATCTCATTATAAGATATAATAAATATGTAGCAGAAAGAACTTTGTATTTTTGTTTGGCATGTAAATTAATTTTACCATTATGGTTGTCGCATATTTTCACCCAATGAGGATGACTTATCCTATTCAGCCTGGACCATTTTCCTGGACAACATAAAGATGGTGAAAGCCTGTTAAACTATCTCTTCCTCAGCCACTTTCTAGCAGGACGGACGTACTTTCTGTCCACTCCCTTCATAGCAGCAGAATCACAAGACCATGTGGAAAGTCGTCAAATTAATGGATCTTTTGAGTCTACCCTCTTAGACCAAGGGCTCCCAGTTGAACATGAATTAGATGCATTTAATCAGCCACTTACAGGAACACCTTTATGTTGCCTCTAACTTTTGCTATGTCTACAGCAACACACAATTCTGCTCAGACATCCAGCTACTTCACTCCTGGACAACTTTCTCAGGAGACTTTCATGCCTCTCTCCTACAACAACCAGGACCACACATTTTTGGGTGACTACATCATTTCTATCCTTAAACAGCAAACACAACTTTTGCTATGTCTATAGCGACACATATTCCGCTCTGACATTCAGCATTGCCTTAACTGTAGCGACGCACATTCTGCTCTGGCATTTAGCTGCTATAATTCCTTCTCAACTCAAAAACTATTTCCTTCCTTCTTTCCTATGAGACTTGCAGCATAAAGGCACCCTTTATTCTGGCTGCCATTAAACCTTACAGCATCTTCGTTCTTCTCTCCTTTATTTCCAACAATATAGCGAGGAGGTAACATAACAATTATCCTCGCTAAAAATATATATGTATGAGGTCATCAAATATTAAAAACAAAATTTTTAAACAACTATTCTGTTTGCTATGTTTTTTAAATAGATATTTGTTAATTTGGTTGAAGTTTAATAACATTCAAGTGAGTTTTAGCATTATATATATTGGCCTAGTGGGTTGAGTGATTGCCAATGGTCCGAGTCATACCAAAGACTATAAAAATGGTACTTGATACCTCCTAGCTTAACACTCAGCAATATAAGGTACGTATCAAGGGTAAAGTGGAGCAATCCAGGGAAAGAAGTAGCGCCCTCCCCAACACCTCTGTGTAGTAGCTTTTGAAAAGAGAGCCTTCTGGTCACCCTCGACAATGGTTGCCAACTTTACTTATATATACATAAAGTAGAATTATGTATAAAAATCTGCTATTAAAAATCCTTATGGTGATTATATATCATTAGTATGACAAATGCTTTCTGTTTGTGAATTATGGAAGTATCATTATGTATTGTCATTATGACTGTCTTATTCAAGATAATAGGTGAATACACACACACCCACACACTAATTTATAATACATAATCATAAAGACATGGATATAACAACAGCCAAAATTAATAAAGAATTTTAAAAAATGATTATTCTAACGTTATCTAACATTTTTTAAACATTTGTTAATTTGGTTGAAGTTCAGTAATATCTAAGTGAATTATTGTTGTCATTCTAGTCTTTGTAATCTATTCACTAGACTTGGACCCACCCCCACCCCGATGTAATACAGGTCTGACCAATAACAGCATTTTTAATATTACTGGTATGTATGTATGTACATAAGCATGCATATATGTATGTATGTATGTTGTTATGTATGTATGTATGTATGTATGTATGTATGTATGTATGTATGAAGAAAATTGAAAAACAAAGTAATTCAATAGTGATGAATTTATTATGAAGGAAAGTCGACGTCAAAATGTTTCAGTTTTAATGAATCTTCATCAGGACTTTAAAATGGTGAAACAAGTGTTGATGGAATAATAATTAAACATCCATCATTGTTCTATCAACACTTGCTTCATCATTTTAAAGTCATGAGGAAGGTTCATAAAAACGAAAACATTTTTAACATTGACTTTCCTTCATAATAAATTCATTACTTTTGGATTAGTTTGTTTTTCAATTTACTCCATACTGTCGGATTCCTTTCCATTATTTACTTCTAGCATAGATGTATGTATGTATGTATGTATGTATGTATGTATGTATGTATGTATGTATGTATCCAATCTCTCCATCACCAGCAGGATGTTGCACAAGGTCAGTTTTAAAGAAGAGTACACCTGGTTTGAATTCAGACTTCTCCTACTCAAGGACCAGTTGTTATAACAAAACAAAAGTATTCAATGTACTCATAGGTTGTAGTAGAAGTATTGTTGGTATGAAACAGCTATACTAATCAACTAAAATCTATTATTTTTGGAATTAAAAACCTATTCAAATAAGAATTGAAATAATTTCTTTTGAGGATAAAGAGTTGAAAATCACAGTTTATAAGATTTTAGCAAACCTAGTTTAATGTAAAGTTTTATCCATGTTAGTATTATAATTGTGGCTTTGTTCTAGGAGAAAAATAATAAAGAAACACTAAATTTTAACTTGGTTGTCAGATTTTAAAGTGGCAATCATTTGAAGCATTTTTCACTGGTCCCATGACCCAATTGGGTTGTGGGGACACTACTCATTTAGCATATCTTAAGCAGGAACTGTCTGGCTGAGCCCATCCCTCTCCAGGTTTACAACTGGTTTGAAATCAGAGTTTTCTCCAAGACTGGTGGCCACACCAAGGTTAAAGAGTCCAGTCAGTCCTACTATTTACTTATAGCTAATGAGAGAACAGTTGGATTCATACCTTTTCCTTGTGAAATGCAAACAGCCTTGTTTGGGATTTGAATTCTGGTAGCTGAGCCCACTCTGAAAAAGATAAACTGTTACACTACAAGTGCCTCTTATTTTGAACTATGTGCTTACAAATATCTCCACATATGGATTATATATGACCAACACAAAGTAATCACAATCTACTTGTAGCTTTTCACTGCCTGTGTGTTCAACAGTGATAAAATCTTTTGGGTATTTTCATACAAATTCTGTCTGGCTGAATTTAATCTTTTCACAATTAAAACTACTGATTATCATTGTGTATTAACTAGAATATCTTTCATATATAATTTAAATGTGCTATGAATATATATACATAGTTTAAATGTGCTGAATGAAAGAAAGGATTTGAAAATATCACTGTTGTGTGTGATGTAAAATATTGTTTGCAATAAATCATAACTAAATTATGTATCATAATTTGTGTATGTTGTGAATAAGTTCATGTTAATCTATGTGGTTTGATTAACATAGATTTATCCTCAATTTACATAAATCATAATGAATTATTTAATTACAATTTATTATTGCTTTTTTACTTTACACACAACTGTGATATTTCTAAATCCTTTTAATTCATAGTTTAAATAAGAGTCATAAACACAATGACAGAAATGTTTTTTGCTTCCATGTTTTGAAGATTCATAATTATTAATATTTCTAATTATGTTACCATAACAACCTTGTAGATAGTTTAACATTCCTAGTTTTCTTTCCTAAAATAAAAAAAAAAATTCCAAATCATTACATCATGAAGCCCAAAGAGGATGGATCATTACATTAAATAAATAAATATTCAATCAAATTTTCATTTTTTTGTTATATTTTTCATCCATTCTTTCAGACATTTTACCAATATATTCATTCATCACACACACACACACACACACACACACACACACACACACACACACACACACATATCACCACAATATTGGTTGTATTCTGATCTACCATACTCCTTTGTCTATTATGCATACAAATCAAAACTTTATGATGATAATTTGTTTCTTAGTTAAAATTACCACTACACACACATACACATGAATACAATAAATAAATAAATAAATAAATGATACTCCATAGCATATAATGATAATTATATGATAATTTATGATGATTTGTTCCTTAGGTAAAATCACCACACACACACACACACACACACACACACACACACACACACACACACACACACACACACACACAAAGAGCTGTACACAATCCTAACATTGACTGTATTTTTCGATTTTTTAAAAATTTCTCCAATAACTTTTTTCTTTGCCAGATGATTGTCGTTTATAAGATGGCATGAACCCTATAATCGCAGACAAGATTCCATGCTATTAAATATATATAAAAACTAATATACATTTTCTTCTTCTTCTTCTTCTTCTTCTTCTTCTTCTTCTTCTTCTTCTATATATATATATATATATATATATATATATATTTATATACACACACATATATATACACATATATACATATATATATTTACATATATATATGTACATATATATATATACATATTTATATATAGCTTCCATGCTATTGAATATATATAAAAACTAATATATATATATATATATATATATATATATATATATATATATATATTAGTTTATATATATACTTAATAGCATGGAAGCTATCTATCTATCTATCTATCTATCTATATATATATATATATATATAAAACAAGAATTTAGAACAAGTATTCCATTTCCATAATATATCTATTTCCTTTATTCAAGCTTATCAGATGGAATTCAAATTTGAATTCCATCTGATGAGCTTGAATATGGAAATGGAATACTATTTCTAAATTCTTGTTTTTTAAAGAAAAATATATATTTTGCTTTGCAGTGGGGGTTTTGTATTAAATAGTGGTGCATTGAGCACATTATGTGTTCTTCTGATTCACTAGTAATTCTTATCAATGTGTTTAGACTTTCAATGATTTATCTAATTACATGAACAAATATATATATCTTTCAACCTATGTATATATATTCAAGTCCTGAACTAATCTGTTTGCATTATACAAAGTACTAATACCTTTCAGAAAGGTATGTAGCCCACTATTCTCCTTTCACCTATGAATAAATAGTAGGTTAGACTAGGCTCTTCAACCTTGGCATGGTGACTTGTCTAGAGGAAAACTCTGAATTCAGACCTATTAAACCTCACTTTAAAATTGACCTTGTTTTACATCCTGTTTATGAAGAGGTGTTGGTTACCAGCCCATTAGCATAATTGTTAGAGTGTCCACCAATGGTCTGGGAGACCAAAGTTCAATCTCAGGTTGTGTCATACCAAAGACTCAAAAAATGGTACTTCTTGCCAGCTTGCTTAACACTTAAAGCATTATAAGAGATGAATTAAGAGAAGGTGGGGCAATCCAGGAAAAGGAGTAGCACACTCCTCTGCACCTTGGTGTAGTAGCTATTGAAAAGGGACTCTTCAGGTCATCCTTGACTACAGTTGGCCAACTTACTTGTATATATATTCAAATGTGAGCCAACTGTAGTGGAGGAACACCCAAAGGCTCTCTTTATATATATATATATATATATATATATATATATATATATATATATATATATATATATATATATATATATATACTCTTACATGTGTATATACTTGCATCAATATATATATATTGCATTTGAACACAAATAATACATCCACAAAAGGAAGAATGGCAGAAGAACCAATGAAAGAAAATATCAGAACAACAAAATTAGTTAGGAAAATATGATTTAACATGTATATGATAGCATAGAAAAATAAAAAAATACAAAAGTGACAACTATATTGAATTAGATTTGGAAAAATGGAGAAGAAAGAAAGATTCCATTGATGAAAGGACAAATGATTACAAAAATAGCTATATACACAGGAACTTCAAAAAGATACCAACTCTCTTGAGACGAAAAATCATAATGTAGACACAAAAACAAAAAATTTAAAAGATATATATATATATATATATATATATATATATATATATATATATATATATGTGTGTGTGTGTGTGTGTGTGTGTGTGTGTGTGTGTATATAAGGTAAGTAACTTTGAAAAAAAAGCATACTTGTAGCTAATCAATATGTGATTAACAAACAGCCAAATCTTTTTGTTTTGTAAATATTTCAATCTGTATTATATTCACAAAATTAGCTACAGAGAAAAGATGAAGGCAACTCTCAGAAAATTTATTTGTAGCTAATCGATATTTGATTTGCAAACAATGTAATCTCCTTGATTTTCTTATAAACTGAAAAGATATGTACAATTTTTTTTAATATAGATTAATTTCAGTATAGTCTATACTTTAATAGGTATGCATAATTTGTTCTGTCTTTAGTCCACCCAAGAAAGAAAAATAAATAAATGTTTTTTCCATGCAAAATTCTTTTGTAGGAATAGTTATAAATGCGGGTGAAAGAGTCAGTATATTTTTTTTTGCTGACCTTTTTTACCAGATACCCTACAATTACTGTAGAAAAGAAGAATGCTGTCAACTTAAATATCTTGAAGTGAATACGTCGTAATGTGACTAATACAATAAACATGAAGTCAGTTGTTTGTGTTCGGGGTTCTTATGCAACAAAACATCGTTCTGAAATGAGGCCTTCAAATTATTTATGGGTTCCAGGTGACGATTTTATTTGATTAATGTATGACACAAAGACAGTTTAACAAAGCAGCTGTGATACATTAGTTTGCAATAAATTGATTGCTTACTCTCTCTCTCTATCTCTTTCTTTCTTTATATTTGCATACACATTGACATTATGAGCAAATTTTTCAATCTTCTTTTATTATTCTTTTTATTTCACACTCAAATTGATGGTGAGTTTTTTTTTACTAAAGACATTTTATGTGCACACATTCCCACATATCTTTATTGTATGTATACTTACATACACACAGATACCGAAAATTAATTAATCAATACACACAGATAGATAGATAGATAGATAGATAGATAGATATGAATCAATTTAGATTGATTGATAAATATAGACATTCTGATTGACAGATACACACCAACCCTCCAAATATGTTAAATATATGCATTTAATCATACAGAAATATATTTTCATGTTTTTTTAAGCCTTATCATATATGATAATTTAACTAGCTATACACACACACACACACACACACACACACACACACACACACACACACACACACACACACACACACACACACACACACACAGTGTTTCACAATTGTTGGAACAAAACAGAAACCTCTCAGATCTCACCTGTTGACTTTATTCTCTTTTTCTTTTCTGATTATTGCCGACAAATAGTTAACAACTTGATATATTTAACTAAATATAGTGAAATCATCCCTTGGATGATGGAGCAGAAGGTCTTTTTTATGAAGACATATTATGAAACAGAGTTTTTCAACATTGTTCAAGCAAGATATAGATGGAAGTTCCATTTCAACACATTTCCAAACAGGAGTCAGATTTTCAAGTTGGTCAAGATTATAGTGCAACAGGTTCCTCACTATCTGGGATATTGATGATAATTTAAACACCCATGAATGTCACAAAACTTAAAGGGTCAGTCGGCCAGAATTCATCCAGATCTTTAGAACAGATATCTGGAACAGGTACTCAAGGGCTTCTCTTGCTTCTTCTGACATTTTTGGTTCATGTTTGAGACTAAAATGGTATCCTTTTAACTTAAATGTAATTTTCCATTACTCAACCATTGGTGCTTAATCATTTTGTTTCAAAAATTATGAAACACCCTATATATATATATATATATATATATATATATAAATAAATAAGTAAAGTTGCCAATCATAGTCAAAGGCAACTTGAAGGCTCCTTTTTCAATAGCTACTACACCAAGGTTTAGGGGAGGGCACTACTCCTTTCCCTGGATTGCTCCTCTTTACCCTTGATCTGTACCTTATAATGCTGAGTGCTAAGCAAGGAGACATCAGGTACCATTTTTTGAGTCTTTGGTATGACTCAACCTGGAATTGAATCCTAGTCTCCCAAGCCATAGGCAAACACTCTATCCATTAGGCCAATGGGCCAGTATATATATAAAAGTAAAAAGTAAAGTTGGCGACCTTAGTCAATGGTGACCCAAAGGCTTCCTTTTCAATAGCTACTACACTGAGGTGTTAGGGGAGGGCACTACTCTATTTCCTGGATTGCTCCATTTTACCCTTGATCCTTACCTTATAGTGCTGAATGTTAAGCAAGGAGGCATCAAGGGCTATTTTTTGAGTCTTTGGTATGACTCAACCTGGTATTAAACCCCGGTCTCCTCGGCCATTAGCGAACTCTCTACTCATTAGGCCAATGGCCCGATTACACTCATATATATATTGATAATGTAATTTTCCATATTTATAGATGATAGAGCATATAAAGATCTAATTTTAAATCAAATAAACACAAATCAGTCAAAAGGGCTTCAGGACTGTCAGTTTCTCACCTATGCTGTCATCAGACGAAAAGCTTTTGGTCTGGTGATAGCATAAAGAAAAGGTAAAGAAAAGATACCTGATTATTTTTATAATATTATATTATACATTAAAAACATTATAAGGTATTATTTATCATCAACTTTTACAACATTGATCATATTCTATCAAAAATAAAATTGTGATACATCTGCAACCAGAAATATTACATATATATATATATATATATATATATATGAACTCATATTTAAATGCTGCCATGAAAATAAAAATAGATTTAAATTCATATTAAAAAGTTTAATGATTGAAAAATTGATAGTATCAATATTATTAAATATCATTATTACAATTGATATTATTGGTAATGTCATAAAAGTAATAACAATAATAATAATAATTATTATGATAATAATAATAATGATAAATTAGTTATAATTGTAATAATTGTTACTTTAAAAATTATTTATAATAAAAATATTAATAATTAATAATCATAATAATATAAATAATTGTAACAGTAATTAGAATGGCAGAATTCAGAATAAAAATATTGGAATATTAAGGAATTAAATAAAAACTAAATTATAATTTTAAATGGAAACCAAATAAAATCAATTAAATAATTTTTAACAAAACAAGATAAGTTTGATATTAGTAACGGTGTTTAAGGTCACATTTTTCTTTAATGAATAAATAAATTAATAATTTTTTTCTTAAAATAAAATAGGTTAATTTATTGACAAGAATTTTGTTGCTGTGAGTTGTGTAAAAGCTTTTGATACAGAAGGATACATGACAACAGACAATGGCATTACATTCATTTTTGACGCTAACTTCTAGCCCATTGCTTTTTTTATGAGTAAAAGTCCACTGAAAAAAAAAAAAATTTTTCCTCTCCATAATCTGAAGAAGCTAGTCTCTGTTATAGAGTTACCCGCTGAAATAAATTTATAATAGCCAAATGACGATTTGTTGAGGTTTTTAATTATATGAAAATTTGCACTGTAAGAAATTTATATATCAATTATCCTACATTGAGCACTCCTGGAGATTTATAAGAATCCTCTTAAATATTCTTAAATAGAATCATTCCAAACTCATCTTCTTTGAATATTTATATATATATATATATATGTATATATATATATATATATATATATATATATATATATATATATATATATATATATATATAAGAATACTAGCTGTACCCGGCCACACGTTGCTGTGGCTCAGTTTGTTTAAATGAAAAAAAAAAAAAGAAAAAAGAAAATGCATGCTTCTAATATGTTTAATTTTCCAATACTTGGATAATAAGTATATAAAAACACTCCTGAATTCGAATGGTATAAAACTGGAGATTAACGATTAGTAACAAACATTTACATATTCATTTGTGTAGATTATCCAATTATTGGAAAATTAAACATATTAGAAACATGCATTTTCTTTTTTTTTTTCCATTCATTTAAACTGAGCCACAGCAACACATGGCCGGGTACAGCTAGTATGTATATATATATATATATATATATATATATATATATATATATATATATATATATACACACACACACATACATATATATACACACACATACATATATATATATATACACACACATACATATACATATACATAAATATTTTGTAAACAATTCGTTGGAATAAAAAAAAAATTTACTTACTACTAAACCAACAAAATATCGTTTAAGAAATAAAACTTTTTAATGGATGTCTTTCGTTGAATTTAAACACAAAAAAATATTTAGTAAACAATTCGTTAGAATAAAAAAAAAATTTACTTACTACTGAATCAACAAAATATGGTTTAAAGTTTAGTGTCTCTGTTTAAGTCAACCGAAAAAGAAAGAAAATGACTAAGCAAAAAATAAGTCACCTGTAAAATTCTTGTAAAACGGAAGTTATTTTTTTGTATACGGCTGTTGTCAGAGAAAAACGACTTATTAAAAATATTTTTTTTAATTATTATAATATTTTTTGATAATAAGTATATAAAAACACTCCTGAATTCGAATAAAATACACTCTGAAAATTTTAAACCAATTACTGCAATAAAACTGGAAATTATTGGTTAGTAACAAATATTTACATTTTTATTTATATAGATATATATATATATATATATATATGTTATGACCGATTATTAGGGGTCAATAAATAAACAACTCAACATGGTGATATGAGGTGCCACACAAATGTATCCAAGTCTCTGAGGAGGGTTTCCTTAGTTCAACATACACAAAGACAGGCAAGGTGCTTATTACAGCTACTGCGGTATTTGTTGACCGCCCCACCCAACGGGCAAGTATGGCACAAGGCCTTTTTTATGGTGGGTCCGGACGCAGGGCCGTAGCCCACACGCGCCCGGCATTTCCAAAAATGCCAACGGCTCCGTCGGCATTCCCCTTGTTAGGGGCGCCTCAGGCGCCGGGCGATGAACCCAACCCTCCTTAAGGAGGTAAAAGCCTGGGGGGAAGGCCCCCTGAGGCCGAAGGAAATTATCCAGCTGCCAAGACACACTAGGCCAGATCCGTGCCAGCAGCCAGCACGGCCAGCCGAAATGCGACTCAACAACTGGAGAAGCACAGTGTTATTACAGCTGCTGCTTGCTCTACTAGCTTTGTTCTTGATTAATATACCCTTTGGGTAAGTCCATTATTCTGGTCATAGGTGAGTCACCTAAAACAATATATATATTAACAATAAATATATGATAACACAAAGAAAGAAATTCAATACACTTCAGGAGATATCAAAACACACCAAATGACGAATATGAGAACTTTGTCAATACCCATATGGAAGCAGCAGCAGAATGGATACCAACCAAACTAAGAGCAAAAAAATAAAGTTCCTTGGGAGACATTAGCAGTTAAGAAAAATATGTGATAATATAAAAACGGCATCCCTATGCAATAAAAGGAACCCAACTAATGCCAACGTTTAGAAACTTAAGGAGGCGCAAAGTGAACAAACAAACGCATACTAAAAGAACAAAAAGAATACATTCAAGACCAGATCAAAAACTTGGTAGAAGAGAGACAATCTCAAATAGCATGGCAGACAGTAAATAAAGTGAGTAAAAGGAAGAGCACCTCTAGAGCTAGACTAAAAGCTGCTAGCCAAGGACGAATACACTTGTGCAAAGAACATTTCTAGAATCTGCTTGGAAAATCCCCTAAAGTTACAGATGAACCTATCATGGAAATTATTAATAATCAGCTAGACATCAAACTAGGACAGTTTACACAAGAAGAACTCAACATAGTACAAATAAAAAGTAAAAACAGGAAAGCTGCAGGTTTTGATAAAATACCACCAGAAGAATGGAAAGGAAATTCAATGACGTACTTCTCTGATACTGTCACACCATATATAACTTGAACACCCTTGTTTAGAAGTGTATAAATTTATATCTGTTTAGCATATTTTGTTCTTTACTTTTCATTATTCATTTTGTATTTTAAGTATACATTTATCCTGTGTTCAGAAATCTGGAAAATCCTGAAATCTGAACCATTTCCTGCTAGGTAAATGGTTTGGTATCTGTATTAATCAATATATAAGCTTTTAATTCAATCTTCCTTTTCTTCTAGAGTATTTGTCATCAGATTGTGCTTGACTGGGAAATTGGTTTTTGGTTTTCCCATGAAATCTTTTTTTGTTGTGCAACTGAAGTAATGTAACATTGCAATCTTGTCTGTTCTTTTTAACAAAACTTGTTTATGTATATGAGATGTGATCAAAAATAGAAAATTCATTGGAATAGGTATGCCCAAGGGGACAATTTTTAAGAAAATTAATGTCTATTCATTGTTGGTTTCTGTCTTGTAAAATACAGCTTCAGTTTAGAAGACATTTCATAAACCAATTATTTTACAACATTTGATTGAAGATTTTTGTAGACTTAATAGCAAGAAAATATAACAAAAGAGTTAAAACTTGTTAAAAAAAAAAAGAAAAATGAAATCTTTTAGATTTTTACTAATCCCGCATATTTGGATAAAAGAAATACCAAAAAATTAATATTTTATTCATTGTTACCTATTGTGTCTACCAAAATTGCATGAGGGTGTCCTCATGGTGTAATGGTTAAAGCGATGGACTGTGGAATCGTAGTACGCGAGTTTGTATTCCAGTCGCGCTATTACGTTCACTTTCGGGCAAATATCCTTGGGAAAGATATGAACCCACTTATCCTCCCAGCTATAGGTAAAATAGTACAACTACTGTTGTTCTAGGAGAATAGCTTTGGCATTAAATAACCTAAAAAGGTTGATATGCCATTAAAACAAAGAAACCAAACCAAACCAAACCAAATCAAACCAAAATTGCAGTACAGCAATGCATAAAATAAGAAGTATATAAATAAATCCTTTTTTTTATTTAAACTTCTTTTTGACTGTAAAAATATGAGAAAATATAACAAAATAACCAAAGGTAACATTATGTCAAGTATTATAAAATTGAAATATATGGTGGATGTGCCCGTGGTGTAATGGTTATCATCACAGGAAATGGACACGGCGACACGGTTCAAATCCTGGACGAGACTGATTGCATTTCACATAGCACTAATACCCTTGGGAAAGGTATGAATCCAATTATTCTCCCTCCAGCTGTGGGTAAATAGTAGGACAGACTGATTTCTTCAGCCTTGGTGAGGCAACTAGTCTAGGAGAAGGAAAACTCTGAATTCAAACCTGTTAAACTCCACTTAAAAATTGACCTCGTGTCATATCCTGCCCAAGCAGAGGGGTTGGTAAATATGATAAAATTGAAATATACATTTTTAAAGGTAGATTTTGATCTGAAAGTTTCACAATGTTATTGATGAAGAAGTATTAAGTTAATTGTGTTAATAAGGTAGGAGAAAATTTTAGAAAATAAAGTGGACAAGAGAGGAACTCAAACAAATGGACCAAAGAACAGAAAAAGTTAATGACAATGCACAGATCCTTAAATCCAAGAGATAACATAGACAGATTATATGTGTCAAGAAAAGAGGACTTGCTAGCATTAAAGATTGCATGGATGCATGAATATGAAGACTCAAGGACTACATGAAAAAGAGCAAAGAAAGACTAATTGCTGTGACCAGTAACAGTAGTGACAATATCAGAACAAACAGAACAACAAAAACTAAGAAACAAAAATGGGAAGAAAATAACTGTATGGATATTTCAAGCAACAAACTGGTGAAATTGTACACAAGAAAAGGAAATCTTGGCAAAGAAACTGAATCTCTTTTAATTGCAGCTCAAAACAATACCATAAAGACTAATTATATTCAAATGAAAATCAATAATACACAAAAGAATAGCAAATGTAAATTAAGTGGTGACAAAGATGAAATGGTTAATTACATAATAAACAAATGTAGCAAACTAGCATGAAAGAGTACAAGACTAAGCATGACTGGGTGAGAAAGGTGATCCTCTGGGAATTGTGCAAAAAATTGAAATTTGACCATACTACTAAATAGTATATGCACAAACCAGAATCTTTTCTAGAGAATGAAATGCATAAAATTCTCTGGAACTTAGAGATACAAATGGATTAATTAGTCCTAGTCAGAAAACCAGATCAACTAATTCTGACCAGAAAACTAGATCCAGTGTAAATTAACTAGAAAAAAAGAAATTGCTGACAAGTGGATTTTGCCATCCTGGCAGACCTAGGGGTGAAAATAAAAGAAAGTGAAGAGATAAATAAATACTTGGACCTTGCCAGAGAACGAATAAAGTTGTGGAATATGAAAGTGATCATGATATCAATTGTTGTTGGCGCACTTGAAAAGGTTCCCAAAGGAATGAAAAGTGGATTGGAATAGTTGAAAATCAGAGCAAGAATCAAGATCATCATCCAGACTATAGGATAGTTGAAATCAGCCTGAATATTCAGAAGAGTCATAGAGTTCAAAAGGAGACTTGCTGTCACTCAGACTTCTATTTCCCAGTCAAGCACAATCTGATGACAAATACTCTAGAAGAAAAGGAAGATTGAATTAAAAGCTTATATATTAATTAATACAGATACCAAACCATTTACCAGGCAGGAAATGGTTCAGATTTCAGGATTTTCCAGATTTCTGAACACAGGATAAATGTATACTTAAAATACAAAATGAATAATGAAAAGTAAAGAACAAAATATGCTAAACAGATATAAATTCATACACTTCAACTAATGCTGGTGTGAAAAACTTACAAAGAGTAAAATATGACCTGAATGAAGAAAAGAAAAATGGAAAAAAAAATCTCTGCTGCACAATCTGTGATAAATTTTAGGAGAGATGATAGAATGGACAGGTACATATTCGTCTAAAGTTCTCTTGCTATGCTATCAAAATTAGGTGCCCATGGTGTAATGGTTATTATTGTAGGAAATGGACACAGTGACAAAGGTTCAAATCCTGAGCAAGGCTGATTGCATTTCACATAGCATTAATACTCTTGGGAAAGGTATGAGTCCAATTATTTTCCTTCCAGCAATGAGTAAATAGTAGGGCAGACTGTGTTCTTCAGCCTTGGTTATATATCAGTCAAGGAGAAGAAAACTCTAAATTCCCACCTGTTAAACACTGCTTAAAAATTGACCTTGTGTCACACCCAGCTCGTGCAGAGGGGTTGGTAAATATGTAGACTATTAAAATGATTTGTAAGCCTTAGGTTATGTTTTTCTTTTAATTTTTGTATTTTGTTTGTCTCTGAATACAAAAGGTAGTTAATGTAGATTTAATATGATACATGAAAGGTGAGTTGAAACTCTAATTAAGAAGAAAAAAAAAGCAAAGGTATTGTGAAAAGTGAAGAGTTAACATAGGAAAGCGATAGGAGAAACTTCCTTGGCAAGTGATTAACTTTTTGATCAAAATCACTTAACAGTAACAGGAAAGCACAAATGATATCACATTTTGAAAAAACAGAGCCAAAATCACAATACAGGAATACCACAAAATAGTGCAGGGTTTATAACTTGAAATATCAGTTATAAGCAAATCTAACACTCAAAGTAAAAATGAAGAAATAAAAGAATCCACTCTTAACAAATTTACTGCAAAAAAAATTTTTTTTGTGTTATCCACTTAGAAGTTCTCTTACTTTAAAGGTACTTGGTCACACTTGTGACAGGGGCATAGATAAAAAAAAAAGAACCCCTGGGTCTGATATTGCCACAATATACTACCTATGAAAAATGAGAAATCAAAATATAATTCAACAGAGGACTCAGACAACTGGTTTGAGTGCCATGATTATCAGGTACTTCCTTGATAGCCAATGTAATGGATCCGATCAGCATCCTGCAAGTGTTGGCTGTTGACTCAAAGAAGGCCTAAAGGTGAAAGTACACTTCAATTCAGTTCGATCAACACTCAAAAAATTAACATATTAGAAAATGCCAGGCCATGATAACATATATGGATTCTGGTTTAAAAAATTCACTTCCATCCATAACAGACTAGCTATTGAAATGAATGGATGCTTAAAAGAAACAAATATACTTGAATGAATGACCAAAGAAAAGACCACCCTGATCTGAAAAGACCCACAAAAAGGAATTGCACCCAATCATGCCTACTGATGATGAGGAAAATACAGCACAAATTATGGAAGAGATTTACTGCTCACTAATAAGCTGTGAAATATTCCGTGAAGAACAGAAATGATACCACAAGGGAACAAGAGGAAAAGGTGATTGATTATACACATTTCCTAGGAGAGCAAAATTATACACATTTCCTAGGAGAGCAAAATTATACACATTTCCTAGGAGAGCAAAATTATACACAT
Organism: Sepioteuthis lessoniana; assembly: GCA_963585895.1. Taxonomy (NCBI): domain Eukaryota; kingdom Metazoa; phylum Mollusca; class Cephalopoda; order Myopsida; family Loliginidae; genus Sepioteuthis; species Sepioteuthis lessoniana. Next base: position 476,403 of record CAUZXS010001117.1, on the reverse strand, counting down.
TTCCTAGGAGAGCAAAATGAGACAAAAAAATTTAGCTATGGCATAGATTGACTACAAAAAGGCATACAAAGCTGGGTAATAGACTGTTTTAAATGTACAAGATATCCGATAAAATCATAAAGTTTATCAAGGAAACCATGAAAAACTAGAGAGTGGAATTGACTTTAGGAGGAAAAGTTTAGCTGAGGTGAAAATTCAGAGAGGTATATTCCAGGGATATGCACTGTCACCATTACTATTTGTAATAGTGATGATGCCATATTTAAGAAATGTACATGTGGCTACACACTTACTAAATCACAAGAAAAGAGTAACCACCTAATGTACATAGATGACATCAAACTGTTTACTATAAATTCAAAACATTTGGAAATTCTGATACAAGCAGTGAGAATATACAGTTAGGATATTGGTATAGAATTTGACATAGAAAAATGTGCCATGCTAATAATGAGAAGCAGAAATTGACAAATGATGGAAGGAATAAAACAACCAAATCAAGAAAAAATCAGATCAGAGAAAAGAAAACTTACAAGTATTTAGGAATATTGGAAACAGACACCATCAAACAAATGGAGATGAAAGAAAAAATTAAAAAAGAATATCTCATGAGAACGAGAAAACTACTTAAAACAAAACTATGCAGCAGAAATCTCATCAAAGGGATAAACACCTGGGTTATACCCCTTGTAAGATACTTGGACAAGGGAAGAACTTTAACAAATGGATCAGAGAACAAGAAAACTAATGACAATGCATAAGGCCTTACATCCCTAATATGACATATACAGACTATATGAGTCAAGAAAAGAAAGAGAAAGAGGACTCGCCAGCATTGATGAAAGAGTCAGTACATCAATATGACAACCCGATGACTACATAAAAAAGAGTAAAGAAAGACTAATTACAGTGACCAGAAGAAACACAAGAATAAAAAAAACAACAATAATTAGGAAACAAAAATAGGTGGAAAAACAACTGTATGGATATTTCAAGCAACAAACAAGTGAAATATCACACAAGAAGATTTGGACATGGTTAAGAAAAGGAAACCTTAAGAGAGAAACTAAATGTCTTCATATAACAGCACAAAACAACACAATAAGAACCAATTATATCAAAGCAAGAATTGATAAGAAGTAACAAAATAGCAAATGTAGGTTTTGTAGTGATAGAGACAAAATGATCAATCACATAATAATCAAATGCACCTAATTAGCGCCAAAAAAGTACAAGACTAGACACAACTGGGTGGAGAAGGTGATCCATTTGGAATTGTGGAAAAAATTTTTAATTTGACCATATGACTAAATGGTATATGCACAACCCAGAATCTGTTCCAGAGAATGAGATGCACAAACTTCCCAGGGATTTTGAGATCACCTAACCTTGGTTAGACGACCAGACCTAGTGATAGTTAAAGAGAAAAAAAAGAGTTTGCTGTCCCAGCAGACAACAGAATAAAATTGAGAGAAAGCAAAAAGAGAGATAAGTACCTGGACCTTGCTAGAGAACTGAAAAGGCTATGGAACATAAAAGTGACATTGATACCAATTGTAATCGGTGCAGTCACCAAAAGCAAAGGGTCTGGTGGACTTGGAAGTTGGCAGACGAGTGGAGACCATCCAAACAACAGCATTATTAAGATCAGCCAGAAGAGTGAGAAAAGTCCAGGAGACTTGCTGTCACTCAAACTCCAATGAGAAACTCTCAGCAAATGCTGGTGTGAAAAACTCTCAAAGGAGTAAAAAAAAAAGGTGATTAGTTTCTCTGTTTAATGGCATATCAACCTTTTGTAGGTTATTTAATGCCAAAGCCATTCTCCTAGACGAAAAGTAGTGGTACTATTTAACTCATAGCTGGGAGGATAAGGGGGTTCATACCTTTCCCAAGGGTATTTGCCCGAAAGTGAACATGATAGCATGACTGGAGTACGAACTCACTTACTACGATTCCACAGTCCATCGTTTTAACCATTACACCACGAGGACACCCCCTCAAAGGAGTAAAATAATAATGATAATTCATAGACTTCTTTTAGCATATCATTTGTATTTGATAGGACCATGTGTAAAAAATCTCTTTAGAAACAGCTATAGAAAAATGTAAATATAAAAGAACAATAAACACAATTCCCAAACATCTTGGCAGGAAATAACCCTAGATTTCTTAACATGCTGTTAAAATCAATTAATCATATCATCTGTACTTATTAATAAAGATATGTCATCTTTATACCATCTTTTTCAAAGTTATATCCTTATAGATGAAAAACATACCAAAGTTTAATGACAGTTTACAATCAAACTGTTGTGATAAAAAGAAACAAAAAAAAAAGATTTAAGGCTAATTTGTTGGTTTGGTTTTATGGCATATCAACCCTGGTAGGTTAGTTAATTCCAAATCTTGTTTATATATATATATATATATATAATCAAAACCCAATAGAGAGATGGATGAAGGGATACATCCTCCCTTTCCCTAAAAGGGCAACCTTGGATTAGCTAAGAACTACCGAGGTATAACCACATAGAACCCAAAATTGACATCATACTTAGGAAGAACCAAAATGGCTTCCGGAGAAATAGATCCACAACTTCACAAATTTTGACTATCCGTAGAATTCTTGAAGGTATACGTGCAAAAAACCTACAGGAAACAATATTATTTGTCGACTTTACCAAGGCTTTTGATTCCATTTACAAAGATGGAGCAAATTCTACTCACATATGGCCTACCAAAAGAAACTGTCACAGCCATAATGATTCTCTATAGAAACACCAAGTGAAAGTTCATTCTCTGGATGGAGACACAGTCTACTTCAACATTGTAGTAGGAGTACTGCAAGGGGACACACTAGCCCCATACCTCTCTGTTTATCATCTGTCTAGACTACATGCTTAGAATATCTATTGATAAAATCAAAGAAAATGGTTTCAAGCTAACAAGGGAAAGAAGCAGAAGGTATTCTGCAAAAACAATTACCGACACTGACTACGACAATGACATAGCACTTCTGGCAAATGCACCCGCCCAAGCCGAAACCCTACTACATAGTCTGGAATGAACCACTGCAGGCATTGGGCTTCATGTTAATGCACACAAAATGGAATATATGTGCTTTAATCAAACAGGCAACATCTCCACACTAAACAGTAGCTCTCTGAAACTAGTTGGCAAGTTCACCTACCTAAAAAGCAGTGTCTCATCAACCAAGACCAACATCAACATGCAACTAGCAAAGGCATGGACTGCTATCAATAGGCTATTGGTCATATGGAAGTCAGACCTGACCGATAAAATGAAACGCAGTTTCTTCCAAGCAGTGGTCATGTCAATACTGCTATATGGATGCGCTACATGCATACTAACTAAACGGATGGAGAAAAAGCTTGATGGCAACTACACAAGAATGCTGCGAGCAATATTGAACAAGTCCTGGAAGCAGCACCCCACAAAGCAGCAGCTGTATGGCCACCTACCACACATCATAAAAACTATCAAAATTGATAAATCAGACATCCAGGACACAGCTGGAGAAGTAGGGAATGAGCTCATAAGTGATGTACTCCTGTGGACCCCTTCACATGGATGAGCAAAGGCAGAGCGACCAGCTTGAACGTACATACAGCAGTTCTGTGTAAATACAGGGTGTAGCCCTGAAGACCTGCCAGAAGCAATGAACAATAGGGAGGGGTGGCGAGAGAGGGTCAGGGATATCCGTGCTGATGGCACAACAGGATGATATATATATATATATATAATCATAATATTATGTATATATATATATATAATATAATTATAATATAATATATATATATATATATATATAATATAATTATAATATAATATATATATATATATATATATATATATAATATAATCATAATATAATATATATATATATATATATATATATATATAATCATAATATTATGTGTATATATATATATTTATATATATAATATAATTATAATATAATATATATATATATATATATATAATCATAATATTATATATATATATATATATATATATATATATATATATATCTATAAATTTGTTAATGAATAGTTTGTTGATAACATTTTTTTAATGAACCAGGGCTCATTTGTTTGCACACAGTTGAAAAGTTTTAAGTATTACTACTTATAGTTTGCACACAGTTAAATGGTTTCAAGCATTGCTATCAAATACTGATTTAATTTACATCAATTATTTGTTTGCTGACAATTATATGCTTTCAAATATAGTAAGAGATTAAATAGTTCTATTTTAGCCATGGAAAAGACCCTAACAGATAATACCATCATAAGTCAAAGTGGACTGGGAAGTAATTACAATGAAGGGGTATTTCGCATTCTTAAAGCTCAGGAAGTGGAGCCTCACCCTCAAAAGTTTTAGTGTCATATCCAGAATACTTGTTAAGGGAGAGTGTCTTACCTGTCTGCATAGATGTAGTTAGCATATTCTACATCTCCAGCCGACTGGGCTGATAAACATGTAAGAAATACTTGTCATGAATTTATAATAATTGACAATAACTGTTTTTAACAAATATGATGCTTGCTAAATTTGTATATATTTTTATTCCATATTCATATTTTGTTTATATAATCCAAACAGCTTCTCATAAACAATAATAATAATTATAATAATAATGATAATGATAATAATAATGATACTTAAAAAAATTAGAGAACCTGCTAAATTGTGGATTTTGTCATTCTAGCTGACTACAGAGAAAAATCAAAGAAAACAAAAAAAGAGACAAATACTTAGATATCTAGCAAGAAAACTAAAAAAGCTATGAAATATGAATGTGACAGTGATACCAATTGTCATTGGTACACTTGGAACAATCCCCAAAGCAAGAGTGCTGGAGGAGTCAGAAATCTGAGGATGAGCTGAAACTATCCAAACTACAGCATTGTTTAGGTCAGCCAGAATACTGAGAAGAGTCCTGGAGACCTGAAGAGACTTGATGTCACTCACACTCCAGTGAATGACCATTAGCTAATACTGGTGTAAAAAACTTACAAAGTGTAATATAATAATAATAATAATAATAATAATTGATATATCTTCATCTGAGAGCAATGTTCTTCATCTAATAACAATGTTGTTATGAAAACATTTCAACAGCTAATAAGATAAAAAACACTTAAAAATTGGAATGCAAAAAATATGAAACATAAAAATAACTGTCAACCCCAGAGGCGTCCTTGGTCTCATTAGTCAAAACACGAAAAGAATTTCATTAGAAATACCTTGTGAAATTTCACTGACCGACATACAGAAAATAGTCGACTTGGTACTGTATGTTTTGAGAAAATATCTTTCAATGTAAAGAGTTAACTCACAAACCAATTCGTAATCTCCCTAAGAAAAAAATGCATATTAAATCTTAAAATGTAAATGTTCTTTGTAAATCCAATGCAGAATCAAACATTATATAAGTAAAGTCATGGCTTTAGAGCAGGTGATAAAACCTTAAAAATACAAATTTAAAAAGGAACTTTACAAGGGTCAGCTGATAAGTTCGTAGGCTGACCAAGATACTCTCATGGAATGTGACCAAATGAGGTTAATTTTCAAACATAGTCTTCCTTGCAGTCCACATACTTCTTCCATCAGTGTTGCAGTGCTTGGATCCTATTGGTCAAAAAAAGTCATCAACAGCAGATATGACCTCATCATATGAACTTTTCAGTCTACAAGGGTAGACTGGTGAAAATATTATACTAACAACTTAAAAATAAGATCAGTACAGGGTGGAACGATAAATTTGTCACCCTAGAAAAGACAACATGATTCCATTTCCATTTAATGAAAACCGGTTTTCTTTTTTTGTTACAGACCATCTTCTAGTTGGCCAGTTGTGTACAAATCCCAAGAGCGATAGGAACCTTCTATCATATCTGAAAGTGACACAATGTTTAACGAGCGAGATCAGAGATGCGCTGCTGTATAACTCATGCTCTCTACCAATCCAAGTTATGACAACAGGACCATTGCCAGCACCCTCAAAATGCAAATCTGGATTGCCACGAATAACAGGGACGTGCCCAGGGTGATGAAAACAAAGTTTCCGGCTCCAGTTATGGTCTTTGGTGTGGTCTCAAGTGAGGGCCACATCATGCCACCTCACATCTTCAAAGTTAGCTTGAAAGTCAACACCAAAGTGTACCTGGATGTGCTGAAAAGTGTGGTGATCCCCTGGTGCAATCAGGTGGCCAGTGGCAGACCCTGGCTGTGGCAGCAGGACTCGGTGCCAGCCCACAAGTTCAAAGAGACCCAGGCTTGGCTTCAGAAGGAGTGCTACGTCTTTGTACCCTTCTCTCACTGGCCCCCCTCCTCCCCCAATCTGAACCTGCTGGACTACTTCATTTGGTCATACGTCGAGAACATCACCAACATGACCTCCCACAACACCAAAGCCAGCCTGATCGCCACCATCTGCTGAGTATTCACTGAGCTCCCATCAGCGCTTGTGGAAAAGGCATGCTCCCAGTTCCATATCGAGGCAGTGATTGAGGCTGAAAGCGGCTACACTGAATAGATGTCAGCTCTAATACATAATCAAGTTACCTGAATTGATTTTTTCAATAAAAGTTTTAAAATAAAGCTGTAGTGTTGTTTTCTTTAGGACGACAATTTTATCGTTCCACCCTGTAATACAAACAACTTTTAGAATGAGGTTGAAATGTTGTCTACATTTCTGATCTGAAGATTTCTTGTTATTACAAATGTCATGTAGACTATTATTTATTTTTTGTTTTGTTTTTTCAATGAAATATTTCTGTTTGTTTATATTACATCTTCATTTCTGTATACGTTATATCTATTAATTAATTTATTAATGTGCTTAATGTGATTTATTACAGAATAATGATACAGTTTTAAAAAAAACAGGCAACAATTTCTGATTCATGATCTGACCTTAAGGAATTGAAAAAGAAAATGCATACCCCCAAGGAATGCTGAAGAATAGAATAAACAAAATATTCTGCTCAAAATAAAAAAAATAGTGCTGGTATTATTACCCATAATTGATGTTTTAATGAAATTTAAGATGTTAAGCAGTCATTAAAAAAAAATTAAGAATAATAAAAAATTTTTTAAAAACTTAAAAAATAATCACACATGCAAAAGATGGTTGAAAGTAAAAAGAATAGTGTGATGAATGGTATTTTTTCTTTTACTGGAATATTGATTTATTCTTGTACCTCTTTGCCTGGCCAAATTAATTATCTACAAAACATGGAAGCAATTTGAGCCAAGAACAATTATTCTCTAAGCACACACCTGTTTTAATGGAAGCAAATTGTTGAGAAGTCAGCAAGCTGATACTTAATACCTTGTCAGAAATTAACAAGTAATCCTCAAGTACTCTTATAAAGGGACTTAACTCTTCTATAACCCCTGTGTTCTCATTAACCTCAATTCATTTTCATTATTGCTAACGTTTTATTTGTTTTTTTGTTTTTTTTAAATAACTTCATTTTTATCTAATTTCAAACATTATTCTTATTCTAAATGTATTTCTTTTGTTGTTGTTTAATTATTATTATTTTATTCCTTTGAGAATTTTTCATGCTAATGAAAATTTTCATTTGCTAATGTTCTTCCACTGGAGTTTCATCAAGTCTCCAAGAGTCTTCACACTATTCTGGCTAATCTTAATAATACTTTTATTTGGATGGTCTCCACTCATGCTCTTACTTTCAAGTCCACCAGCCCCTTTACCTTTGGTGACTGTACTGAGTGCACCAATTACAATTGATATCACTGTCACTTTCATGATCCATAGTTTTTTCAGCTCTCTAGCAAGGTCCAGGTACTTATCTCTCTTTTTGCTTTCTCTCAATTTTACTCTGTGGTTTGCCAGGACAGGTTTGTGAGTTAACTATCTACATTGAAAGATGTTTTCTCAAAAAAGACTTTGCCCAGTCAGTTGGGGCTGTAAAATACACCGACTGCAAGACACCCCCTACAAGTGTCCTGGATATGACACTAAAGAGTCTGATGGTGAGGTTGCAGTAATGCTGGAGCCTTGGGGAATACAGAGCACCCCTTTATTGCCATTGCTCCCAGGTCCACTCTGACCTGACGTGGTAGCACCTGATAGGGCCCTATCTATGTGTTAAATAGAACTAACGGCATACTTATGCTAACATGAATTGTTTGGTTAAACTGAATAGCTTGAAATAGAAATGTTTTTGACAATTAAACCGTACTTACATTTAAACTGTGTGCTTATGATAAACTGAATTATTTCAAATAGAACTGTTTTTTGACAGTGAAACTGTATTTACACTAAACTGAATTGTTTAACATAGAACTGTTTTGAATATTAACTGTGTGTAAACAAAATCTGTACTTATAATAAGCTGAATTAGAACTGCTTGACTAAACTGAATAGCTCGAAATAGAAATGTTTTTCACAATTAAACTGTACTTACATTTAAAGTGTGTGCTTATGATAAACTGAATTATTTGAAATTGAACTATTTTTAACATTGAAGCTGTACTTACACTAAACTGAATTGTTATATATAACTGCTTGAATAGTTTGAAATAGAAATGTTTTTGACCATTAAACTGTGTACTCATGCTAAACTAAATTGTTTTAAATAGAACTGATTATTTACATAAAAATGGATTTGGCGTTAAATGACTGGCATGGGTTGATATTCCATAAAACCCAACAAACCAAACCAAATCAAAACAGACTGTACCAGGTTCTCTATTTTTTATGACTATTCCTTGGCTTGGTTGTCTGGCCAAGATTAGGTAATCAATTTGTATCTCAAAATCACAAAGAACTTTGTTCATCTCATTCTCCAAGATAAATTCTGGGTTGTGAATATACCATTTGTTCATATAGTCAAATTTAAACTTCTTGCACAATTCTCCGTGTATCACCTTCTCCACCCTGTCATGTCTAATCTTATACTCTTTTTGCACTGATTTACTGCATTTGCTTATTATGTGATTGATCATTTTGTCTCTATCACCACATAGCTAATTATTATTATTTCTTGCAAGTTTTTACATGAGTATTAGCTGATTAGCTTTCATTTGAGTCTGAGTGACAGCAAATCTCCTCAGGTCCCCAGGACTCTTCTCAGTATTCTGACCAATCTTAACAATGCAGTAGTTTGGATGGTCATCCTCTGATTTCCAACTCTTCCAGACCCTTATCCAGCCTTAAGGTATCGTTCCAAGAGCACCAATTGCAATTGGTATCACTTTAATATTCTTTTGCTTTTTTAGTTCTATGGCAAAATCTAAGTATTTGTCTCTTTTTGTTTTCTTTGGGTTTTCACTGTATGATCCGCCAGATTGGCAAAGTCCACTATTTGGTAGAGTCTCTTTTTTTTGTTAGTTATTACAAGGTCTGGTCTTCTGGTCAGGATTAAGTGATCCGTTTGTATCTCAAAATCCCAGAGAATTTTCTGCATCTCATTCTTCAGGACAGATTCTGGTTTGTGTGTATACCATTTGGTAGTATGGTCAAATTTCAATTTCTTGCCCAATTCCTAGTGGATCACCTTCCCCACCCAGTTGTGTCTAGTCTTGTACTCTTTTTACATTAGTTTTCCATATTCACTTATTATGTGACTTATCATTTTGTGTCTATCACCTCATAACCTATACTGTATTATAATTATTATTATTGTTCTTATTTGTTTTTATTTTTATTTTAATATACAAGGGTAAACCATTTGGGTTTTGGGTTTTTTTTTTGCTTAATGTCAGATTAACTATGAAAAATCCCAGGTGTCAATTTTGAATTGTTCTAAATTAGGGGTCTCCAAGCTTCTGCCCATGGTCCATCATCCATCCTGCAATAACATTTTATCTGGTCTAAAGCCACTTAAATATTTTCCCAAGCTCACAGTTAGTTAATATGGACTGTTCTGTACTCTGAACAACACAAAATTTTCCAAAATTTTATAAATAGATTTATTTACATTTGATAAATATAAATACCTAATAAACATAAAGTCTAATTCAATTTTATAAATCTTTGGAGCCTAAGCACCTTTTTAGTTTGGAGTAGTTTGTTGGTGGACTTGTATTGGTTTTTGGTATAACTCGGGCTTCTCTTCCCAGCATCTACACCATCTTGATGTAATCACAGCTTCATTGAGCCGGTCATATTCTCTGAATGAAAGATCACTGTCTCTCAAAGAAACTGCTCTATATTGAACTATCTCAGGGCAAGCGCTCCCAAGAAGGCCAGAAAAAGCACTTCAAAGACACACTGAAGGTCTCAATGAAATCTTTTGGTATCGCCCCTAATTGCCTGGAATATCTGGTGCAGGACAGACAGAAGTGGCATAAAGTTATCAAACATGGAGCGAAAGCCTGTGAAACCAGAAGAAATGCAGTAACTGAACTGCACAGAAACTTAGAAAAGGCACTGCCACATCAGCTATTGCCACCACCATTCCTTGTTCTCACAACCCAAGACTCTTCTGAGCATAGATTGGTTTCATTAGCCACTCACAGATGCCTTCCTTAATTATAAGATTGATCAAATGGTCCTCATCAATTATGATAGACAAGAAGAAGAAGAAGAAGAAGAAGAAGAAGAATCTGTATGAAGAAACATTTTCCCAAATAAAATTCATCAATTCAAAATACTAAGAAAAATTATCTGACAAGCATTTAATGTTTATTCTAATAATTGGTTTATCAAACTTGTAACCTTAGGACAGTGACATTCTAAAATAAAAAAAAATCAATTCCATGATTTCATTAATTTTATTTTGTTGTTAGTGTTTATTTTTTTTATTCTTGCACTTATTGTGCACAACAAATTGGATTATTTGGATTTATTTCAGGTGAATTTAAAAAAACTTTAGCAAACAAATTTTTTTAAATGAATAACCTGTTTTTCTTATCAGTAGTTAAATAATAATTTTGTCTGAAATGTTTCTATTTGACATTTTTCTCTCATCATACTCGTATATTATTCATTTTAAACCTAGTATTGTTTCTTTTTAATTGTTATGTTCCTGCCATTGGAGCATATGTAAAATATACAATGTGGCCCCTGTACAGAAAATTATAGAGACCTCCTGTTCTAAACTATCTAAATTCTTTTTACAAATATTTCTTTATCTGTTAAAAAGTCAAGTTACAACCAGAGTGCATCACTTTATATTATCTCATTGGAGAATATATAATAAGATAATCTCCCTATTATTTCATACATTACAGACAAGTTTAAAATAAATCTTTTAAAAACAATTCCTCTTTTAAAAAAATAAAAACAATGTTTATTGATAAACCTTTCTGGTTTGTAATTTAGATAATGGTATTCTTATCTAACAAAAATGAAAAATTATTTCCTACACAAAAACCCTTGCCTAAAATAAACTCAGTTTGTAAAAGACGAGAAAAGAAAAGAAAATGAAAAGAAAAAAGAAAAAAGTGGAAAAAAAAGAAAAGGAAAAAGAAAGTGAAAAGAAAAGAAAAAAAGGAAAGGAAAAGAAAGAAGTAAAGAAAGTGAAAAATAAAATAAAAGAAAATGGCATTCCCATCACTTAGATTAAAGATGTGAATTGTTCAACTGCTTACACAGCATTGAAAGTTTGTGTAGAACCAGCTTCATACTTTTTGGATGAGCTGATAACAGAGGAATCATGCAAAACTGAACCAGAGATTCTTCAAGCAACACTCCTCTCAGGTTTTGTATTCAGAGTTTTTTCCTTTTCCTAGACCAGTTGCCCTACTAAGGCTAAAGAACACAGTCTACCCTAATATTTACCCATAGCTGGGGGTAGAGGAGAACTATTTATACCTTTCCCAAACTGATTAGATTGTTTTGGTTCATTGAGTCTTTTTTCTACAATGATAACTATGCACCTTTGTACCTTTTTTTTATTGCATATTTTTAATCACATCATATTGTAAGGAAATTGTTATTTCTTTACTATAAAACAATGGTTAGTTTAGTAACAAATTTGTGGCTAATTTCTTTCTAAAGTGTGTAAAATCCTAGAAGCTCTACATATAAAAACAAAAAAACCTAAAATCAGTTGAATTAATTTTGAAAATAGAAGCAATGTTTTGAAATGCCTTTATTTTTATTTTTATTTTTTTTTAAATATTCCATATTTCTTGATAATATTCTATTTCTGTTGATAGCGTTCTGTTTTTTAAATTCATCAGCATCTCAGTTTTATCCAACTCTGTATTTGTGTAGTTCCATTATGTTATAAAAACCTATAAACTTTCAAAACTCTTTAAAAACACTCTTTACACATGCAAGCAACTCCTGATGATGGCCTATGAAAGGTCGGAAAGCACTGAGGACAATTTTAGTAAATTCATCCACAAATTCCAACCTGAAACTAAGACACTTATCAGGAAACTTGAAAGAAAATTATAGAGACAAAATGTGTCTTTATTATTTAATCAAACATGCTTAAATGAAAGACTGCTGGCTAACTACACACACACACATATATATATATATATATATATATATATATACACTGACAATTTTATATATATATATATATATATATATATATATATATATATATATATATAGAGAGAGAGAGAGAGAGAGAGAGAAATAATGAAAAACGAGTTAATCCAAAAGAAGAATTGAATATAAAAGAAAGTCAACATGATAACATTTTGGTTCTATGAACTATCATCAGGGCTAGGAAAGAATGTTATCAAGTGACATTAAATCACTGATGGATGTTTAATAAAATTCAAAAAAAGGAGGAAATATTGTATATACAGAGAAAGGAGTAACCATTTAATCAATAAATCAGCATTCGTATTTGAAAATATGTCACATGACTGTTTAAGACAATGTTGTAGAACAAACAGAATAATCAAAAGAGATATTGAATTAAAAGGAAAAAGAAGGGAGAAAGAAGGAAGAGAAAAGAATGCTGATTTATTGATTAAATAGTTTCCCCATTCTCTGTATATATAATATTTCTGAGTCCTGATAACAAGTCATGAGAACTGAAATATTATAACGTTGACTCTATTTTACATTAAATTCTTATATTTGGATTTACTTTTTTTTCAATTTTTCTCTTTATTGTCAGATTCATTTCCATTATTTACTTCCATATATATATATATATATATATATATATATATACTGACAAATTTATATATTAACAGAATAATGACTTGATAAAAATTACAGAATTATCAGTGTTGAATCTACCATAGATACTGACAATTTTATTATATACACACTGATAATTATATATATATATATATATATATACACACTGACAATTTGATCTATCCATCTATCTATCTATACACTGACAATTTTATATGTGTGTGTGTGTGTGTGTGTGTGTGTGTGTGTGTGTGTGTGTGTGTGTGTGTGTGTGTGTAGAGAAAGAATGATAAGTTTTGATTTGTCAAAATGTATTTACCAAAAAACAGATGTACATGGTAAGGGAGATAAGTGTGATAATTTGTATAGAATGTATGAATGCATATCTATCTATCTATCTATCTAAAGAGAGATAGAGAGACAGACAGAGAGCCAACAGAGAGCCAGATAGAGATAGAGAGACAGACAGAGAGCCAACAAAAACACCATATCATAGTGAGATTTTTCTTGGAGCAATGCACTTAAAATGCTTCTAGAAAATACATCACTTTCCAGCTCAATTTACTACTGAATGAAATTTTGTGGGGTCTGCATTCATACTGAACATCATTTTTTAATCATGTGAATTCTTAATATAATAGATAAATATAAAATACTCATCACAAACCTTCTCTCATTCTAAATAGAAATACCAATATCATCATGGATCATCTTTACAATAGGAACCTAATGTGGCTCATCTAATTATTAATTCTGACTCGTATTTTCTTTCACTTTTTAATTTTTATTTGTTTTTGTTTTTTATTATAACACTGTTGGTAGTGAAGCTGGTGTTTAACTAGAATTCCTTGAAGGAAAAAGGAATATGAATTTAAATCTCACTGAGAACTTACTGCTTATTACTTCTGATTTATGTTGAGTGAGTTGTAATTACAAATTAAAAAGTGAAAGGAGATACTAATCAAAATTGATAAAAACAAAAATATTTTCAAAACCCTAGGCAAAGGGTTTGAGGGTATTGCATCACAAAGGTGGGTTTTCAAATAAATATCCTTACTATTAAAGTAAATCCCTCACAAAAGAAATATATTGATGAAATATAAAATTGTAACACCTTGAAAAATTACACTGATTTTAGCCTGGATACTATATATGCATGGAATCTGTGTACTGCTGACACACCCCTTATTCTGGAACATGTGCATTTATCAATCTGTATATGCAATCTTTTACTATAATCCAGCTAGATTTACTGTCTGTTTAATCTTGAGTAAATTGAAACATATTGAAGGTGTTGCTACTTTATTTTCTGTTAGTGTATATATTTAACCAACTTCTGCCCATCATAGGCAAGATGTGACACTAGGTCAATTTTTATGCGGAAAACAGCTGGTTTGAATTCAGAATCTTCTTGATTATTATATGTAAGATGCAATTAGGTGAGAGACCAATATAACTTTGTGGAACACCAAAAATGAACTTAAGGCAAAGATAATAGCAGCATTTGTCAGTTTAAACAAGGAGACTATCAGGCTAGCAGGAGATTCCAAAGTTAACTGGAGGCCATGGTGGAACTAATTGTAATTTCTTTGATTGAATTTAATCTATAGTATTTCGAGATATTTTCATATTATTTTGGTAAATATACTTGATAAAGTGATAAATCAGTGTGATTTAATTTCTCTCTAACTTATACAACAATTTACCCATTGTACCCTATATATATCAAATAACAATGTTATATATATATATATATATATATTCTCCAAGACTAGTTGTCTGATTCAGGCTAAAGGATTCAGTCTTCCTTATTTATTCACAGCTGGAGGGAAAAGAGATGGATTTATGCTTTTCCCAAGGGTATCAGCATGAAGTAAAATGCAAACAACCTCATCCAGGAATTGAACCTGGGTTGTCAATTCCATTCCCTACAACAGTGACCATTACATTGGCATAATGCTAAGAGTGTTCGCCAATGGCCCAGGAGACTGGGGTTCAATCCCTAGTAAAGTCATACCAAAGACTCAAAAAATGGTTCTTGATGGTAAAGTGGAGCAATCCAGGGAAAGGAGCGGTGCCCTTTCCTATACCTCGGTGTAGTAGCTATTGAAAAGGGAGCCTTCGGGACACCCTCGACAATGGTCGCCAACTTTACTTTTTTTTTTTACTGTAGGGATTGCATCTCTTACTTTCTGGGATTGTACTTCTTATCCTATTTACCAACCCCTCCACTCGGGCAGGATATGACACAAGGTCAATTTTTAAGCAGAGTTTAACAGGTTTGAATTCAGAGTTTTTCCTTCTCCTAGACTATTTGCCTCACCAAGGCTAAAGAAACCAGTCTGTCCTACTATTTACCCATAGCTGGAGGGAGAATAGTTGGATTCATACCTTTCCCAAGGGTATTAGTGCTATGTGAAATGTAATCAGTCTCATCCAGGATTTGAACTCATGTCGCCATGTCCATTTCCTACAATGATAACCATTACACCATGGGCACCTCACTATATTTGTACTTCTTATGATCACTAGGTGGCGTGACTAAATTACCATTATAAAATATGTAGCAAAGTCTCACTTGCCTCCAGGGGAAGGTAATTTGTATTGGGTCCTGGCCCACTGGGTTAGGACATACTTCTGCCAGTTATGTTTCTTGCTATGCAGATTAGGTTGGGTGACTCCTGGCTCCAGTGACTGTCAGGCGAGGCTGCCTGACACGGCTGCTGAGAAAGCCAGCATTCGTGTCTTGTGGCTAAGACTGATACTCTTTGAGTCTAAGGGGTTGTCCCTCCAGGTTCTTACCTGCTCTGGCAAGGCTTGGTTTATTGCCTGGCGCCTTTTTAGGGAAATGCCCACAGGACCTATGACATTTTTAGAACTGCCGGGCATGTGTGGGTTACAGCCCTAAACCTGGTTCCCACACTAAAAAAGAACTTGAGCCACACTTTGGTGTATGAGGGGTACCAGACAAATACCGGACAAGCTTATCTGGCATTCATGCTGAGTGGGTAGTTGAAGATTGGTTACCTGGTCTCAGGGTCTCAGAAGGGCTTTTCCACCGGTGTGACCAAGCATTTTTTG
Organism: Sepioteuthis lessoniana; assembly: GCA_963585895.1. Lineage (NCBI taxonomy): Eukaryota > Metazoa > Mollusca > Cephalopoda > Myopsida > Loliginidae > Sepioteuthis > Sepioteuthis lessoniana. Next base: position 460,205 of record CAUZXS010001117.1, on the reverse strand, counting down.
GATCAGCTGCACATCTTTATGGCTCTCCACTATAAAACGACCTAGTGTCATATATAGCCTTGGTAGGAAGTCGGTTAAATCACTTCTCTTTGTTCCAGCCTTGACACTGAATGTGTGCATCTCCTAACAGGGAAGAGGGGTTTTGCTCCAATAAATCTCACTTTCTACCATGTACAGTATGATGCTTTGATATGGAAAAAAAATTTAGAAGAATCTATTAAGTGAAAAACATCTCTTGGGAAAATCTTTTCACTTTTCCATCAAGTGTACAGTGAATAATGCTGACACATGGGGGTTCATTCAGCAATTCTTTCAGCACTTGTATAGGACAGCAAATTCAATTGTACACCTCATGGTCTGAGTTAAGACAGCACAAATTCTCTGATATAAGCAACAGCATATTTCTCTAAGAAGAATACAGCTCAGCAGGGTAGTTCTGATGGACACCTCTTGGTTAAAGTTGAGACAGCACAAATTCACAGATATAGGCAATATCATATTTCTTTAGCACAGCAGTAAAATTCTCTGAGGGATTTATTCCCTATTCACTATTTTCTCTGAACTGTAGGGAACAGCAAGATTTAAAAACCAGGACATCCTGTGAAAATTCACAGGACTACTCAATTCACGCCTTCTCTGCGCCGTGGCTTGAGCCCAAAAAACAGTTATACTCTCAGCAGGCGGTGTCAGTTCCAAAAAATCCAGTCATTTCTTTACAGCAGTGACAACCATACCCCCCACCACCAAGAAGATGTTTCCATTACAATAAAATAATTCCAACACTTCAAGTCGTTGATACCAAGGTCCACTCAATCCTATTCCATACTACTAAAGTTGTCTTTTACACTTTATATCAAGCATGGACTACCTTTCTCAATAAACAGCTGCATGAGACATGACTGATCATAAAGCAGGCTGCACCTCTAAAAAATTCAATAAGTTTCCAGACTTTTTTATACAGGCATTTAAAATTGTCGTAGACTCTTGAAAATTCAGTATGTTATTGCTATACATCTTATGAGATGACTGACCAATTTTTATGATTTCAGCTTCAAATAAATAGCTACAGCAGCAATTGGAATACACCCTACTAAAGCCTGATTGCCACAGCTGGTGAATTTCAAAAATGCAATCTGGACGTGAGGACACTTTAGAAGAATGATATGCAATAAAATTCTGTTTTAAACTTGGAAAAAAATGCCACAGAAACGTATGGAATGCTTCAGATTGCTTTTGGAGTGTCTTGCATGAATCGAGAATCAGTTTTTGAGTGGCATAAGAGATTCAAGGAAGGCAGGGAGTCTGTGAGGGATGATGAGAGGTGTGGGAGGAGTAAGGAAGTCAGAACACCAGAGTTGATTGGCCAAATAAAGAATTTTATGGATAAGGACCGTTGTGTATCTATAGAGACAATAAGTGCACAGTTTGATGTCAATGTGGGAACTGTACACACAATTATTTGTGAGGAACTGAAGATGCAGAAGATTTGCATGAAGTTTGTTCCAAGGGTGCTCAGAGAAGATCAGAAAGAAAGATGTTATCATGACAGCAGGGAGATGGTCGAGCTGATCAATTTAGATCCCACAGTTCTTGATGCTCCGGTGACCTGCAATGAAAGCTGGATCTACTGCTATGACCCAGAGACCAACAGACAGAGTTTCCAGTGGAAGCATGCTGGCTTTCCCAGACCCAAGAAGAGCAGACAGAGCAAATCCACCCACAAACTTTTGATGATCCCTTTTTTTGACTGCACTGGCATGATCTACATGCACTGGGTTCCCACTGGATACAGTCAACAAGGAATACTATGTTGAGGTTTTAAGGGAATTTAGGAAGAGATTCTGTCGGAAGAGATCAGCACTCTTCAAATCGGGTCAGTGGCATTTCCACTAGAACAATGCACCAGTCCACATTTCCATTCTTGTCACAGACTATTTGACCAAGATGGGCATCAAGAGAGTTCCTCCTCGTCCCTATAGTCCAGACCTTGCTCCCTGTGACTTTTGGTTATTACCTAAGCTCAAGGAAAAACTTAGAGGCTGTTGTTATGAGATAATTGAGGAGATGAAAGAGGCTGTGACGAAGGTCACTGACATGCTCACACAAGAGGACTTCCATGGGGCCTTCCAGAAGTTGTTGGAACTGTACAACAAATGCATTGCAGCCGGAGGAGATTACTTCAAAGGGGACTAGAGTTTCATGTGTGTACTATCAATAAAAGTGCCCATACGAAAAAAGTCTGGAAACTTATTTAATGAGCCTTGTAATTCTATGTTGACGGTACCACAACCATTTTTACTATAAAAGACTATATGCTTAAATGTGTTCTTCTGTTGTAAATAAAGAAAAAAATCAAATTTTTTCTCTTTGGTAAAATGTTTTCTATAAAAAATTGAAATCTTAGGCAAGCCATTCAGAAAGCATTGCTGGTTACACTTGACCCACAATTTACCCCTCACTGCTTTATATCTTACTATCTACATTTTAAACGGTGTTCATCTATGGGGCCAGGTAGAATTTGTTGATGTCATTTGTTTTAGTTAAGTTAGTAGTCAGTTTTGATGTATTATTCAGTTGGTTTTCCACTCTACCTTATTTTATTCATTGGCTTCTTAGTCTGTGAAGCCTGCCGAGGAATTACAGAAGGAAGGAAGAAAGAAGACAAAGATAGGAGATACCTTTTGAATTTCAACTTTATTTGGGGGCTGTCATACGGCTGTTCTGAAGCGAGTCTTCCTGGACTGTTTGAGAACAGTCGTTTCTCCTAAATAAGGCGTTGAAATGCACTAGTCGTTTTCAGGGTTGATATATCCAAATTAAGTGTTTTTAGTAGTGGGTGACAAGTCCATTTGGTACTTTTAATATAGGTTGCTATTGGTGGAAGAATGAGCCAGAGTGCTGCTAAACAAGCGTGTGGTTTTCCCACCAGCAGCAGGAGAAAAATAGGTCTTTCCAATCAGACCGGTCACTGCTGAATGAGGCCAAATTTCTTTCTCATGCCCTTAAGTCTGTTTCAGGCATGTGCAATTCCAACTTCCTATCAGAGGCCTCTGGGAACTTCTACACTTCCTGAATTTACTTTATTTTCTTTTTCTCTATTCCCTACATATCTCACTCTTTTGGTAATTATCATAAGAGGCAGATGAGTATCTCCCTATATCATGGCCAGGTGTAAAACTAAGGGTGAATTCATTTCATCTCAATAGTTGGCCAGCTAGTCCAGCGCGATATGATGATGATGAAAACTCGTCTTCTGTATGCCAACCTTTGGTATAAGCAATATAATGTAATATGATTTTTAAAAAATATCTTTTAAATATGAATAATCCTAAACTTTAATCTAAAAGACTCACCTTCCTTTTTTAATCATGACCATCTTGCAACCCATATGTATGGGTAAGTATTGCTTGTATATAATAGTGATTAACAGAGCTTCATCTAAAAATGTCTGAATTGGGATAAAAAAAAACAACTGGAATCAAGAAAATGAAGTATAATACTAATCAAAATCATTATAAACAATGAAGTACTTTGTTTATTTTTTGCCATTTGTATGTCACTTGTATCATCTCTCTCATCCACTGTAGATGGTTCTAGATCAGTGTTTCCTAATGTTGGGGACAATTTGAATATTTTGGGAGATGATTTGGAATTTCAGAGAGAAAACAGAAAAGTATTTTGTAGCTTTGGTTAAAGTTTAATTAATTAATAGTAAAATTCAGTTGTATTTAGATTTAATTTGTTTAATTCACAATATTCCTTTTCTACAAACTGTTTATCAATCATAGCCATTATCTTTGTATTTCTTGTAAAATCTCTATAAGAATTTATATATTACTATTTTTACAATATATCTTCTCCAGTCTATCATTGTTTATGTTATGAAGCTAACAACTTTTCTTGCATTTTGATGTTCAACTTAGAACTACTTGTAGAAAAGGTTGGTAATAATGGATTCATAGTGATATGCAGTAGAATATTTTAGTTATCAAGATAGAGTATGGAGTTAAAAAGGTTTAGACACTTTAGTCTAGATCAGTGTTGGGTAAATATTAACCTTCAAGCCATCAAGTGCAGCCATCCATGACTTTGTCAAAAGATCATAAATATCACATACCCTCACTTTAGAATCTAATATCATAATTCTTTCTCAAAAAAGAGGCAAAGTAAAAGAAAAGTTTTTCATTTCTTTCAAGTAGTATATATTAAATTTGGATTAAGTTATTAACAAATAATTAAAAGATTATATTTTGTTTTAAATATAAAATTTTATTGTAGCCTTGATAATTGATAAATTTTGATATGACCTTTAAACATGAAAAGGTTCCCTGTCACCATTGTTCTTGATCTATTTCAACATTCAAATTATCACTATAAGACCCTCAATAATTATCATCTTCTATAATCTCATATAATTGATAATCTTGATAAAAATGTTTTCCTTATCACTATTTTCTAGTATCTGCCACAACTACTGTGAATTAAATTAAGTAGATCTATAATTTCACAGAGTAACTAGTATTAGAAGTATTTTAGTGGTAAAATTCACAAATGAAAAAACATTCACATTTTGCTTCATGGCACAGATCTTAAGGCTTTCTCACCTCTCCATTAAAAGAAAGGTGATTCTTATATTATACCTTTTATTGATCATATTTACCCAACCCCTTCGCTCAGGCAGGATATGACACAAGGTCAATTTTTTAAGTGGAGTTTAACAGGTTTGAATTCAGAGTTTTCCTTCTCCTAGACTAGTTGCCTCACCAAGGCTGAAGAACCTAGTCTGCCCTACTATTTACCCATAACTGGAGGGAGAATAATTGGATTCATACCTTTCCCAAGGGTATTAGTGCTATGTGAAATGCAATCAGTCCAGGATTTGAACTCGTGTCGCCGTGTCCAATTCCTGCGACGATAACCATTACACCACTGGCACCTTTTATTGATAGTTAATGAAACTCATCCTAAATTTTTGGGTTCATGGTGTATAGTAAAATAATGTTTAGCCTAAAATATCAGGCCTGTGTGTTCAAAAGTTAACCCTTATAGTCGTACCACTATCTAGAAGTACATATGTCCAAGAGACCTGAATTTTATTTAGGAAATCCCTATTTCTATTACCTTGCAGAAATACAGCCAATCAGGCTGTTAAATAACAGATTGTAACATTTTCAGATATTTTCAGCCAGGACCCCTAGAGTAGGAAGCCCATGGTGTGGGTTGCTCATGGTTGTTAAGTGTTAAGCAAAGTAAGAATTTAATCTTCCCAACACACATTTGGTATGGAACTGACAAGAGTAAGAGAAGCATATTATCCAACTCCCCATGTGGCCAGAATGTGACGCATGGTCAGTTTCATATGCAGTGCTTTGCAGGAAGCAAGCCTCCCACAAGACAGTTAAAAACTGCTTAGATTCTGTTAGCATTCTATTTCAGGGGCACCTCAGACATGAGGCTATAAACCTAGCTCTTATTTCTTTTCAGCAAGGGCAGGTACTGCCTAGGTGGGAGGACCATGTATGACAATATTGGTCGATGGCGGTACGTGAAGGGTTAACCAAAAAGTTGAGTAGCCAAATATAATTGCCAAGAAGTGTAAAATTGAAATTTCTGGGAAAAAGAATTGAAAATTCTGAGAAAGAACTTTTGACAATAGTCAAAACAGGAAATGGAAAGATGTTGACAGGTAATGGGGGTGACCAAGTTGGTGACAAGCACAATCAGAAAAATATGTTGTTTTAAGAAATGAGTGATATCATGAAATAATTCCCAAGCCTGAAAAAAAAAATGAAAATTAGAAATTTGACAATCAGGGAGGATAACCCGTGACCTGTGACTCTCACCTGATTGCAGTGACATGGAGATACCCCAGTTAGAGGATAGACCTCAGAGGCAAATAAGTACAAACGGAAATTGAGGGAGAAAAGGTGTTGAAAGGTGAACAAGGGAATCTTTGTTGATGGTGGGAAGACTGTCTGGCATTGATGAAACACTGCGACTAATGAGGTGAGGTAATTTTCCGGAATTACTTATCGGTGCTAAAAAAAGGAATTATCAATTAGCATGGATGAAGGCCGGCCCTTCCGCCTATGTAGGGTTGAAACCAGTTCCATCAAAAGTGACAGTCCAGCATATTTGGACATAAAGGGGTTGGACCCTTTCTGACGTCATGAGCCGTAAAATGAGAGAAACTATGTTGGTAGGAGGAGAGCTGTCCTCCTGTAGTCCTCACTACGAGGGTAGTGAGAGGGACGACTCTGTGAAAGTAGTGAAAAGGGGGTTGGACCCTTTCTGATGACGAGAATTGAAACAAAGACATGATGAATGTCTAATGAATTGAAAATGACGTTATAGAGATCACCCCTGCCGCAGTCAGAACCTACCCCAGAATATTTGCAAATATTATATAAACGAGCTGATTTTTGAACTCAGCAGTTGGTGGCAGAGAACAAAGACCAGGCAGGGACCAACAGTTTGGAATTGTGCTTTGCGCTGCCAACTCATATATCGCCAGTCTGCCGCTGGGATAAATTGTTGCTAAGAAGATTTAACCCTAGACCATTATAAGTCACACCCACAGATTTTTGTCGCCATCTGTAACTTTGAAGATTATAAAACCTTTTTATTATTACCTACTGCAGAAATCGGAGTTGTATTTTTTTTGTTTTACAACATATACCCTTCGGATTTCAGTCTTCAGCTGCCAGTACACCCTCTTCCTTTCAGACGTGGTCATCGACCCTTCTTTTAAAGAATCACAACGTGGGGCAGGGTAGTGTATGGTCACTTTCCTGGAGGGAGCTTTCAATCTGTTTTTCCACGCTGTAGCAGAGAGACTGGAGGGAGGTGGACAAGGTTGTGGCAAAGGGGTACCATAATTGGTATCGTTTAGACCAGATTGTGACCCTGAGTGGTTATATTTAGTATATTTAGTGCCGTATAATTGGCGCGGTGACCGGAGGACTGGGTCTGGAGATTTGGTATAATGGAACTAAATAGTTATTTATCTTATGTTCCTCCCAAGTCAAAAGGGCAAGAAGTGACAGGCAAGGAAGATAAGCAATACATAGATAAACCACTTTACATAGATGCCTATAGATTAATGAACGTTGTTATTTATACAAAATTTCATGTATTATCAATCCTTAATGACCTGAAATGTTTTTCAAGAGACATAAATAAAAACACAAAAAAATAGGCTAGTTAGGGCTATTTATCCGACTTCCCACCAAGTCAAATTTGACACAAGTTTATTTTATAGTGGGTGGGCCCATGCACAAATTGAGACTTGTGGGAGGTTACAAAAATGCTTGGTCCTTTTGGCATTTGCTCTTTTGAGGCATTGAGTGATATATTCAGGCCTCAAGCAGGTAGTGCCTCTCAGGAACCAGGTAATCAACTTAATACCACCCACCCAGCACAAATGTTAGCTGAGCCCTGGATGTGCCAGGTAGTGCCTATAGGAAAGCTCACCCTCTCTCGTGGGATCAGGTAATCAATTTTATATCACCCACCCAGTACAAATTCGAGCTGAGCTCGGGATGTGCCAGGTAACCATTAAAAAAATAAAATTATTTTAGCACAGTCAATATATAAAATTAAGGACATCTTTCAAAAAAAAAAACCCAAAAAAACTATTTTATGTCAAATAAGTAAAATTATTTAATTATAAATAATTGTCTTTACAGTCCTTTTATATATGCAATACTGGTTTGGGTTTTGTTTAATGGCGTATCAACCTCTTATGAGTTATTTAATGCCAAAGCCATCCTTGTAGAAGAACATTAGTGGTATTATTTATCCCATAGGTGGGTGGGATAAGATTTGGTTTTATTTCTTTGTTTAATAGAATATTAACCTCTTATGGTTATTTAATGCCAAAGCCATGCTAGTAGAACAGAGATGAATACAATATGGGAACCATTAATTAAAAAGACTTGGTTAGATTTGTTTTTAATTACCGTATGAGTACACACACACACACACACACAGAGCTATTCAGTCAATAAAACCTTCATTTGATGACTGAGGTTATTCATTCCATATAACTAAATACTTATTTTAGATCAAGAGGAGGCATGGTTAGCCCAATGGTTATTATAGGAAATGGAATTGGTGACCCAAGTTCAAACCCCAGACAAGGCTGTTTGTGTTTCTTTCTGTGCTTATCCATCCATCTATTTTCCCCTCAGCTAGCAGGGTAGACTAGGTTTCTTATCTTTAGTTAGGCAACCAGTCTAGAAGGAAAACTGAAGTTAAACCAGTTTTACTCTTAAATATATACATGGCGAGAAGATAAGACATTGTCAAATAACAGATAAATGTTAAAAAAAAAAAGACCTAACACATATAAACAACTAAAACTCAAGTAGTTTATTTTCTGAGATTTATAAAAGAGCAGAGCACTTGTGCTGCCATCAACTAGAAATGGATCTAAATTTATTCTCCTGTTCAAACATAACTTAAGTTTTTGATAATAATCTATGTTTGAGCTCATTTAATTTTCCAGTTATTCTGCAGTAAATCCACTATGCTTTTTAAGTGATTAATACTAGAATTGTTTTGATCTTACCATTGCAAAATTCACAACAGAAAAATTAAATAAAATCAAAACTATGCTCAAAGGCACAGATCTCATGAGATACTATTAAAAGCCTAAAATGGAATTTTGAGGCTCAGCTGGATGAGTGGAAAATAATTTTTTTTCTCTTTTAAATATCTTTCATATTTTTTCTTAGATAAAAAAAAAGAAAAAAAAAAAAAAGAAAAGAAAAACAAATTAGCAAATGAAATCCAAGTGTAGGATTGATTTTTATTGAGAAATAAATAAAATTACATCCAAACAAAAACCAAGAAAATTTCAGACAATGTTTCAAAAGAAGATCCAACCCACACAGTTCAGCATACAAATCAAACACAAAGGGAAAGAATTTCTGATTTTTTTTTTTTTTTTTGATAATTACTTTGCAAAAATAGTTAACATGTTCCCTAATTAGAATTTAATTGAATATCAACACTGGAATTTTGCTATGTAGAATGAGTTACAAGTCTATTCCTGGTTTCTGCAGTATACTTACAAAAAAACAAAAACAAAACAAACAAACGGAATTTTGTTCTTAATTTTTATGAACTATTCATAAAATCTGTTGGCCCTATAATCAATAAGCAGGAAATTTTGTGGAAATTAGGATTGTTTCCCCCCAATAAAAATTAGAATCAAGATTTCTAATCCAGTTCATGTTGAACAGTTTGGGAAAATGAATCTAAGCGGTAAATTTTATTTCAACAATGATAACAAAAAACACACATAACTAAACAAAACAAAATTAATTTTAATTTGTTCTAAAATTGATGAATAACTATTTAAAAAAAAATTTAGGTGAAACAATCATTATTCAATGAAGGATCAAATTATTATATTTAGATTTGTTTCAAAAGTTTTGGGTAGTGGAATTTGTTATATTGAGCTTCTATATCTAAATTTAACCCTTCCCCTCCTATATTTCAGACCAATCTTTGTTGTTTACAGCAGATGATAAAAGTACAAATATATTCTGATTCAAACAAAGATAAGCCTAATCTTATTGTGAAATAAGACAAGACAAACTGGGTACACACACACAATTTATTATATACAAATTGACCAACCATAGTTAAGGGCAACCTGAAGGCTCCCTTTTCAATAGCTACCAATAGGTGTAGGGGAGGGTGCTACTCCTTTCCCTGAATTGTTCCACTTACCCTTTATCCATAGCTTATAAATGCTGGTGTTAAACAAGGAGGCATCAGGTACCATTTTTAGAGTCTTTGGCATGACTTGACCTGGGATTGAACCCTGGTCTTCCGGCTACTGGCAAACACTCAATCCATTATGCCAATGGGCCTCTGTGTGTGTGTGTGTGTGTGTGTGATGCACATGTGCGCACGCACATACACACAGAATTCAAACCTGTTAAACCATTCCAATATTGACCTTATGTCACATCCTATTTGTATGGAGGAGTTGGGTATTTAAATATAAAAAGATTACCAGTCATGAGACCCACCTGAGGATGCTTGGATAGTAAAACAAGTGATGATACTAGCCCAAATAACTCATTGAATCATGTAAAATTACAAATTGACAGGGCAGGAAAAAAAAGTTGTAACAATTATAATTAATAAAAAACAAAAAAACCCAACCAATTTCAGTATTAAAAAAAAAAAAAAAAAAAAAAATTGAATTAAAATTTTATAGAAACAAAACACCACCCCCCACACTAAAAACAAGTAATTACATGGTTTTATGCATTTAAGTTTGGTGGGAAAATTAAAAATAATCTCACATTGTCATGTAATATTCCCAAGTGAATTGGTTTTGTTTCTCATTGTAAAATATCATTCATTTAGTTTTAGAATTGTGTGTATTCAAGAAAAGATTTTATGCATATAAGAATAGGAACTATAAATTGAGAACATCTTAAAATCCCCTTTATAATAACTATTTGGAGTTACAATTTATTTCAGTTTTCATTTGACGTCAAAATGAAATGTTTTTCTAACAGGAATTGGTGTATTAAGTTCCAGTTTTATTTAGTAAATAAACAAGTTAAATTAAAGTAAAACTAGATTTTATCTGACAGATTCTAGTGACAGTTTAATAGAATTAAGACCAACTTCTCAAACAAAATTCAAATTGTAATTTTAAAAAGATAATACTATATTGAAGGGAAGCTATTTGCTAACACTGAAAAACTTTAAAATGTTAAGAATCAAAGAGTAACTTTGATTGCAACCAGCTTAAATTCTTAAGTGTTTGGAAATAATTATTTTATTACTGACTGCTGAGAGTTCCCTTGTTACTGCAGTCGAGAGTTCACTTGTTACTGTAGTCGATATAAAGACTAATCTCAAATTTGGCATAGTTATTTTTGAGATGAATAAATGGTAATAGAAGAAAAAAAAAAAAAAAAAAAAAAAAAAATCACATGAAATAATGCACTTACAGATTTTGAGTATTAACTGCTGTAATTTCTTTTCTTTTTGTATATAATAGAATTAAAAAAATATTTGGTAGGTTAACAAAAAACAAACTATAAATTGAATAGTTTGAAATATTGATGCTAAGTTATTTTTCATTTTTTCACAAAAAGTTAATTTTTTTAAAAAGTACGATTAAATATAAATTGTCTATAAGTCAAAAAGGGAAAGTTAGCATCTCATTTAAAAAACTTAACAATTTATAAGTTGATTTTTTTTTTTTTTTTAATGACTTGGGAGGCACAAAACTAAAGTTACAAACAGAACAAAACTGAAATAAAAAGTTGAAATTGATCATTGTTATTTGCATAAAAATTAATGAATCCTGAATTACAAATTGGTATTTATTACAATTCTGGTTTGATATATGATATAGAACATGATATAAACAAACAGATATTAGGTGGTGTGCTTGCCTATCCATAGTTTTATGTCAAGGACAGATGATAATGCACAAAATTAAACAAATTTTTGTGTGAGAGAGAGAGAGAGAGAGAGAGAGAGAGAGAGAGAAACAACTGGCCATACCTATAAAAACTAACATTTTCTTATAAACCTTATTTTCTGTGTAAAGTGTCTTACAAAATTTCAATTCTAAAATAAGTTTGTTAAAGACTTTCGCTGTATATTTGGTAAATTCTAGAATTATAGGACTGACTGCTAAGACTTGGTTCCATTTGGGTATCATGTGAAATCTTTTCACACAGGGAACTGAAGTGAAGGGTATTACCAATCTAATGCTGGGAACAGAACTTTGCTATCAGTTCTAATAATTAAATTAAAATGTTTGCATGTGTACACACACACAGAGTTGATATTTTAAATTGATACCATTTGCCAAATTATCTTGGTTTTTTTAATAATGCATTGAATTTTTTTCTTTTTAAACAAGTGGTAAACTCTAAAGAAAATATTACAAATAATTTTGTTACAATTATATTTTTTAAATACCGGGGAATGTCATCAAAATCTTATAAGAGATGCAATATGGTAACATTCGGCATTAATGAAAGGCAGTTAAACCATTATTCTTTCACCGAGTTCTATCTTCAAGTAAAGAAGGAAGAAAAAAAGTACAATGATATTCTCCTGTTTATCATTTTTTAAGTGATTATTAATATTAAACTTACTTTCAACATTTATTTTTTCAACAATTTTGATTTTAACAAAGTCAAGAATGCATAAAAAACTTTCTACAAATGGCATAGAACAATCTCTCCAACACATACACAGGTACACACAATGAAAAATATTCCAAACAAAAAAATGGTCACAGCACCAAAAATTGTGGGAAAAAAAAAAAAAAAAAAAAAAAAAAATTTGAAAATAAAATGAAAATCATTAAATGATCTGTTTCCAATACTATTCCTATCAACAGGTCTGGTGAGCAGGCAGCTGGAGTGTTCGTTTGGAGACAGATGGGCTTATTTTTAAAATAAATTTAGTTCTAAGTTTTCTAGTTTTCCATTTTAGATTTATCTTTGCTTTTTTCATGTTTTGTGGATGAGTATTTTTTGTAAAAGTTAAAAATCACTGATTTATACAGAGAGATTTTCTCTGCTTTCTGATCAAGAAGAAATAATTGATTCCTAGTAATAGGTACAGTTACTAATAAGCTAATCATTGGATATCATTAAGTCCTTTTCTAAAATTTTTTTCTCAGTATTTGTAGGTTAGTAGTAATCATCACATATCCACTTCCAGTTAAAACACTCCAGTTGTTTACTAGCTCTTAATAGGGATAGTGTTGCTCTGTTCCCAAACAAATCTACTAGAATCATAACTAAAGGGGAGATAATTGTTTTTTATCGAAATAAATGTAAATTTTTTTTTTTTTTTAAGTCTAAACAAATCTGCAAGACAGTCTGGTGTTAGAAACATAGCTTAAAAAAAAAAAATCAAAATAAGATTGAATGGAATACAATCTTGTTTTTGAGATTATCACCAAGCCATGCAGATGGCAAAGTTCCTTGACTTTTTCTTGCCATACAAATAGAAATTACATATTCTGAATAATCTAGATGTAGGGACAGTTCAAAAAATATATTTAATAAGGTCTTAAAAAAGAAAAAAGTTAATTAAATACTATGAACTGATAATATTTTGCAATATGGGTTTATTTCAGTCTGCTTTACATATTCAAAATAAAGATCTATATAAAGGGTAAATAGATTTTAAAATGGAAACAAATATAACTTTATCATTTAACATTGCTGGTAATGCTCTGGTGGTCATGGCAATGCCAAAGATTAAGAATTTAAAGTGAATATTCTCCAGATTATTTAGATTTTAAATATATCAGTTTATGGTGGGGAATGGTAGGACAATTACAATTTTTTTTTCATGCAAAAATTATTTTTTTGGCTTATTTATGTACACCATGAATTTCTAAACATTCAGGTGTAAGATTTAAACTGGCAAAAAAAAAAAAAAAAAAAAAAAAAAAAACCAAACAAACAAGGTTTAAACTATAAATATTGATGTATTGTTTTTAAACATGATTAAACTATCCAAAAGAAAATATTTTGGTTGATTTTTTCCTTATGAAAACATCTTTGTTTACCCAATTTATAATCAAAAAGAAATTTAAACAGTTTATGGACAGAAATAATTGCAAAGTGGACAAAGATCTTTGCTATGATTTGAGCACAGAAGATATAAAAATTTTTTTAAAAAATACACACACACACAAAATTCATTTAAAATAAAGAAACGGTATAAATTTGAGAAAAATGTTTTTTTAAATGTTCATCAACCCTATGTGGCCAATTTAATTAAACATCAAGTAGTATTATCGTATGGCAACAAAACTTAAAACATTTTATAAATTAACAGCAGAATATTTTTCAAGCAGCTGCAAAGCCTGCTTATAGCATGAAGGCTATATGAAAAAAAAAAAACCTAAAGAAAAAACATCTTATTGATAAGATGTGTAATTCATATTATTACAACAAATAGTAAGCTTACTTTACATGTTACAAAATAGACTATAAAATATAACAATTCAAAAGAAAATAACCATTGTTATTTTGCATGAAGAAAAGAATTATCAGTAATACAGATTTACTTCTCCATAGCTGTTCATATGGAATTTTTGTAAATTTATTAGTATGTTTATTTACATTGTTTCCCTGCTAAAAATAGGCTCAACACAAAAATTGTTTTTTAAAGCTGAACAGTTGGATGGTGCCAAAAACAGCTTAGTTCCATTTCTTTTGATGGGCGCCTCAAGCATTGATAATGACTACCACATTTTAGTACTATTGGGTAGGTGCCATCTGGTGGAGGATAACTTCCTGAAGCTAAGATAATTTTCTGAGAGATCTTACTGGTACCAGGTAAGTAGAATCATCAGTATAAATGTAAGTAATAAATGTGATGTTGAAAATATCATTTTTTTAAAACTAAAATTTAGCAACTGAAGATCAGTATTTCAAGTGGGAGAGAAGGAAGGGTTGGAGGAATACTCTAACAAATTTGAGAACTGATTATCTGATATATTTCAAAAGCAAAGAAACCAAACTCACTAATTGAATTAACATAATATTGAGTAGCTTTGTAGAAAAACTCTTAAAAGGGATAATATTTTCTCATAAACACAAAATATCACAAATTAAATACAAAGAACTAATTTTTATAAATTATTTTGTAAGGAGGGTAAAAAAAAAAAAGAGATAATAATCAAACAGAAAATTCCCCAATATTAACCAAATCCAGATTAGCAAATGTCTGTCTTTTTAAGCATAAAGGGATTAAAATTGGATGAATAATCCTCTTTATACATAAAAAAAAAAAAAAAAACAGAACCACATTTCCAGTTAATAATGGCATTACTAATTATTCACCAACATTACAGTTACCTATCCAAAAATCAGAGTTCCAGCAGTGTTTAGATCATTTTTCTTTTATGAGGTTTCTTTTTTTTCTCTTTCAAACATTAAGACATTTTTTTTGTCCAAGTATTACAGAATCACAATGTACTATTTAAAATGTAAAGCCAATTCCTACCTTCAGGCCACAAACTATCCATAGACTAAGTAGGCTTTATATTATTGTTATTTAATCTGATAGTCTTTATTTTTGTTCTTTTTTTTTCTTCTTCAATTGTATACAGTTCTCCAATAAAGTAATGTCTGTATGAGAATAAACTAATCATTCTTTTTCTTAGAGTTTGATTTAACAGTTTCCCCTTGTCCATTGTCAGCCTTCACAATACTTCCATTCTGCTCAAGCATTTCTTGGCTGGTGCCAAACTCATTTACACGTTTCGGGTCAACACCATAAATATAGCGTTGGTAGAGGTAGATGAAAAATACAATGTCTGTAGAAGAAAAGAAAAAAAATTTGTTTAAATTTAATTCTTAATGATATCAACAATTAGTATTTAGTTAAAATTTGAAAAGTAAAATCTTACAAGATATTCAAGAATATCTAATCTATTATTGTTTTCTGTAGAAGAGGAAAAGCTTACATAACAGAACACTGAATAAATCTATGGATAAAAAAATTAAGATGCAAAAACCAATTCGGTGGAAGGTTTACATTTATATCAACACCTCACTTACAAGCTTCAATAATATAAAGAACACCAAAAGAAATAATCCAAGTAAAATTGAGTTTAATAGAGGTATAAGTTTGCTCATCAATTCAACATTATTTATAAGTGACAAAAAATAATAAAAAGCACTAAAGACATCATAAACACATCCAAAACAATTGAATAAAGCGAATAAAATTACTTCAGAGACAGATAAATGTAAGAAATGTTAAAAAAATTCATGTGTCAATGAAACTTTGTGATGTCTTAAAAAAAGTGCTTATACAATTATGCTAACTATAATTGAGATAATTAAAATGCCTGCAGTTTGAAACACCAAAATTTTAATTTAAAACTATGCATAGACTAAATAGGTTTTATATTATTGTTATTCAATCTGATAATTTTAATATAGCAATAATTATAACTTTATTAATTATTTGAATTAAATAATTTCACTTCATACAGCAGTAATAATTCAAAATTCTTTAATTCATAGCTTAACGGTCAAATCAGTTACAAATGTTTTGATTCCTACTTTTTAAAATTTTCATAACAATCAGTGTTCCTAATTACATTTCTAGGACAACTTCAAAAGTAGTTTTAATATAAGTTTTTCAAATTTGTTTAAGCTCATAATACAGCAAATATGATAAATATATATACATTCCACCAAATTAGTTTTCACATCTTATTTTTTTTTCCATAAGAAAATCCTTTAAAAAGCTGGTCATATACAAATTACAACAGTCACACAATAGTTATTTTTCATGAATTCCCAAACTGATAACAGAAGTAAGTGCTCACTATTTCTATATTTCAGATGAATAATGATAAGTTTTTGTCACAAGTGTAATATAATATAAAAACTTAATTACTTACCATCTCTGAAGCACCCTAATCTGTACAATGTTGGCATTTTGATGACAAATGCAAAAATGTCATCAATGAATGTGTTCAGGGCTTTGTAAGTTAACATTCTCCAAGGGAGATGGGCAACAGACTTCATCTTGTAGTTAATGAACAACTGAGGAGTCATCATGATGAAACCTAATCAGCAAAATAGAGAATATATACACATTATAAGCAATAAACTTTTCTAAGTATGGTCTTTCTTAGAAAATTTAGATGCAAATATTTACAAAGGGCAACTATACAATATTAAAATAACTGAAGTAATATAAAGAAATTAAGAATAAAAACATTTGAAAAAGTGTCCCTGAAAGAGATTAGTAGTTAATATATTTTACAATCTCTCATCACATATTTTTGCTTTTCAAAAAAGAAAAAGTTGCAATCTCTAAATGTACCAATGAGAGAATACTTATTCCAATACCCATAACACTATATATTCATAGGTGCCATTATTCAAGAGCTTTAGAAACAAAATTTATTTGGGGGCATAAAATGAAATAAAATTTAGGAATATTTTTTTTAATTATGAGGTTGATGAAGACAAAATTATTAAATAATTTTTTTTCAGAACAAAGCGAGTAGATATCGGGCTTATAAAAATTGCCTTTTTGGAAGGGGCTCTATTAAGGTTAGTAAGAAATAAGGGATAATATAATTTAAAAAATAAATTTTTTTAAAATAAGTAAAAAAAAAAAAAAAAAAAAAAGATTTTGTCTGGATAGGACTTTTCCATATTGAAATTTAATAGCATGTTGATAATTAGATATATATCTTTGTATGTCAAATGATCTTCTGTATTGAGGACAGAAATTTGTCCAATTATATACTATATGTGCAGTAACAAGTTGAAATTTTTTTTTAACTATAGAAATGCCATTCACAAAAAACAAAAACATTTTGACTTGTTTATACTTGTGCTTTCATAAAAAAAAATCAAAAAAAAAATCTATCTACACAGACCCAAGTGGCATTCTAGCTCTAGGAAATTATGGGTGTTGGCCCAGTGTAATTTTTTTTTACTATTACTATACAAAAAAAGTCTAACACTTTGTTTTAGAAACAAGGATGCTAGGGGGGGGGGAAATCAAAAGGAAGATTCTTTCCAGTTGTGTAATATACCATAAAAATAAAGAGACTATTCACTTTGTTGCATTTATTTTTGCTGAGATTGTGAAACAATTTATCTTATTTTAATCCAAGTGTATGTGGAAGAACAGTTGAGAAAGAAAGTCATGATTTCCATAGTACATTTTTTTTTATCAAAACAAAAAACATACTCCTAAATAAAATAAAAAAAAAAAACAGGACAGAAAAATTGACCTGGTAAAAAATTAAAATTGCTCTATTTCAAATAATTCAATTACGTTGATTTGCATTAAAACTATAAAAGCATTTTTATAAGTAATTCTAAAAATTAATCTACACACACCATGTATTTTCTTAAAAATTGTATAAAAATATAACCAGTATGAAGGATTGTTTATTTGATAATAAATAAAATATTGCCAAATGAAAATGAGAAAGGGAAAAAAGGTTTTATTTTAAAGTTACAAAATCAAGTGAAAATTTCAATTTTTTTTTATCCTAATTGATAAAGTTTTATTTACTTGATTTCATTTCTGAAAACATTCATTGTATCTATTAATCTATACTTTACAACAAATCATTTTTCATTATTATTATTTCAAAAAGTTAATGAAATAAAAAAAATTAATTTTTTTTTTTTAAATTACTATTTTGAAAAATATTCAAAATATGAAACAATGGTGTTAGGGCTTAATAAAAGTCATAATGTTTTAATGTCTAGGAATGTATAAAAGTTATACAGCAAAACTTCAACATCTTTTTCTTTCTGCTTTAATGATATTGAAGAAAATTTTTTTAAAATAAAAATTGTGACTTAAGTCAACATTGTCACTATCTGAAGTACCAGTAACTTATATAGAAATCAAAATGACTTAATACTTTTGTCATTAAAATGCTGCAATGTCAAAACTTAAGATTTATAAGTTTCTATAAGATATGGAAGGTCTTAAAGAATTATATTAATGTCAAAAACCTAAAAGTATACCAATATAGATTATTGCAAAATGAAAGTAATACAAAAATAAAGAGAGGACTTACCAAATGTAAGTAAAAATCCATACAACATACTCAATGAAAATGAATACCATCCTTTATGTTCATTGTATATTAATGAATAAACAGCATATATTGCCAACAGAGGGAATAAACCCCAAGATAAATATTTGAATGCAACCTGAAAATTAAGAAAAATATAAACTTAAAAAAATAATTAAAAAAGGTTTTATCATGAGTAATTTTAAAAAGTATTTTTTTTCACATTAAGTAAAAAGTAACTTTCAAAAATTTCCTTAAATGGTGTGTGTGTGTGTGCACACGCACACATGTTAGTGAAAATATCTTACTACTTCCAAGCAATTTCCTTTACATTAAAATGTATTTCTTTTAAATATTGAAAATATTTTTATAATAAAAAGGAAAACATCAACATTACTTTAGTTTCCTGGTGAGGAATCTAATAAGGAATAGTTTAAAATGAATTAAATACATACCATATCATACTTTTTTGTTTCTGACTCAATATATGTAGATTTTTCCTTAAAAATTGGCTTAGGCAGAAATCCAAAAATTTTGCATTCTCTGTCAAACTGAAAACAATAATTGATCTCTTATAAAATCTATTATTATTATAATAATAGATATGCACATTTATACAAAGCACCCTTTTTTGAAACCATAATGCTAGAGACCCACTAGATAAAGGCCCTTTAAAAGTTGTGTAATCATTGTAGTAAAATATAAGATATTTTGAAGAAAAGTATTAACATAAGGTCAATGTTTAAAAGAAAATGTAACCCGTCAATAAATTTACATAACACAGGGCAAAAGCTAGAGCTATAAAATGTATTTATTTACCAAGTCACATAAGTATAAAAATCATGAAAAGAGAAAGTTTTTATCTTTATCAAAAACTTGTTAATGTTTGAATGTTCCAAATATCAAAAGAGGAATTAATTCCAAATCCAGACTGTTTATATAGCACTCCTGAGCCCAGGATGTTATGTTCAGAAAAAAGAAATTCCAAAGCCAGATTGTCTAAATCTCAGATTTTTACGAAAGCAAAGATTTAATATAAAAAGATGAGCAAAGATGAAATTTTAAATTAGATTAGGCATACAAATAAACAAAACTAATTCAATGTAAGTATAGCACCATAATTTTAAATACTTTTATAATATGAGCAAATTGTAAGAAAATTGATTTTGTGCATATTCTTATATGGTGCACAAATCCAAAATTTAATTTGAATAATTATGGATTTTACCATTAATCTTTTCATTGTACACACACACAACCAAAAAAACGTCTTTAATATTCTTACCGTTATATCCACAACCTTTTGAATCTTCCATATCTCTATTGCAAGTCCAACAATAACACTTATCTTTACTATCATATTTGTCTCATTGTCCAGAACATAAAGCACAACTACAACTGATTGAAATACATTGAAGAAGACTGATCGAACTGAGAGACCTTCCAGTGATTTTCGACTCTTCCAAAATTGAATATCTGTAAAATTAAATTTGAATAGAACATTACTGAATGTAAACAAATTCATAAGTAGAATAAAAATAAGTAAATCAAATTGGCCAATAGACAAAAATTAACTAATGCATAACTTACCATTTTTGAATGCAAGAAATTCGAATATACTGTGGACAATGGATACAACAACTGTAATAGCTAACAGGTATGGATTCGTTTCCAAGAAAGCAATCTGCAAGTAAAAAAAAAAAAAAAAAAAAAAACTTAGTTAAAGTATGCATTATTTTTTAGTTGCTAAAAATCAGAAATAGATACTCCATATAAATTTTATTGTTATCAACTTACAGAAACAGAAATCAACAGTAAATGAATATAATATGAATGTATATATATTGAAATTTTTATTATTCTAGGTGGGAGGGGAAAAAAAAAAAGAAAAAAAAAAAAGGTCTATTCTGTGTGTGTGTGTTATATATATATATATATATATATATATATATATATATATATATATATATATATATATTTTTAAGTGAAATGTCTGCAGTAAAAGTCAAGAGTGTTTATGAAATTAATGGAGGAACTAGAATCTACCTTAACAGAATCTTGCTCTTCTTCGCCTTCTTCAACCAAATTCATTCCCAAAACAGAATACCATTTATTCCGCATGTTTTGAGCTGCATATAATTGCCATCGGAACAGCGAAATGGGACTGTATGTGAGAGTCAAATTCAGAACCCTAAAACGAAGAAATTAATAAAGTGTTACTAAAATGCATAACAGAAAAACATAATCCAAACATTATATGGAAGAAAATAAGAATAATTTAGTATTTTGAAAAATATGATTCAAATTTCACCTATTCCTAGAAGACATACTTGAGATCTTAATGCAAGTTTACCTTGTTACTTATGTGACAAGAAAAAATATGAAAAAATTAAAAATAACAAAAATTGTTAACTAAAGATTAATTTTTATTTATTCATTTTTTTTTTACTGAAAATTGCATTTGGTTCAAATAATTTATACTTAATTATGAACAAATTCACTGAACTGATGAATTGTATTGCTTGTGTTTTATTGCATATCAACCCTTGTCAGATATTTAATACTAAATCTTGTTATATATGATTTGTCTGTGAATAGTTTGTAACATTTTTACATGATCTAGTAAAATGGTTTCAAGTATTGTAATCTAATACTAATAATTTTAGTCAACATTATTCATTCATACATATTTAAATGATTAAAGAGTTCTATTTGATCCATAAATGATGCATATATCAAGATCTATCAGTCTGGGTCAGAGAGGACCTAGGAGTAATGGTAATAAAAGTGTATCCCTTTTGAAAGTAAAAAAATCTTTATTTCATCTAGGAGGATTAACAATGGATTCAAAATAATATAAAAACAGTTACTTTCATGGAATTAATAGAAGTTCTGTTATATCCCAATGATGTAACAACAAATTT
This sequence comes from Sepioteuthis lessoniana, assembly GCA_963585895.1. Lineage (NCBI taxonomy): Eukaryota > Metazoa > Mollusca > Cephalopoda > Myopsida > Loliginidae > Sepioteuthis > Sepioteuthis lessoniana. The sequence goes on along the minus strand of CAUZXS010001117.1, from coordinate 438,689 downwards.
AGTACTATACAATTATATTGTTATTAATAAACTTGTAAAGAATCCTTCTTTTCTTCATTCAATGAATCAAAGAAAATTGTTTATGTACATAACATTGGATGTTTTGGCCAATGATGAACTTCTTTCATGTTGACTCAGCATTGAAAAAAATGATTGTCTGGAGCTCTTCTAATGCATTATTAAATAATTTTTGTAGCAAGGAAAATGATAATATTACTTGTAAGTAAAAAAAAAAAAAATTCAAACATTTAATTGAATTATAATAAAAAGACTTTTATAAGTTTGATTTTTAAAAACAGTAACTTTAACTTTTTTAGTTTGAATTAATTTGATTGAATTTAATTTGTTGCATTTTTTAATATTTTTAATTAATTTTTGCTTATTTATTGTTGCTTCTTAATTGTTCCTAAATTCTAATGATACTATTGTTGGTTGCTATATCTGAGTGATTCTGATTTTAAAATTCTTGCAATTAAAACAAAAGTGATTGAGATTTTTCATAATTAAATTAAAAATATGAAAATTTAAGCAGTGTTTGTTTTTAAAATTTAGACAAATAAACAAAGAATTTTGTCTTTAAAACCGTGTTTATTTACAAACACGACAGACAGTCAGTGATCATATTTTCTTATTAATTATTGTTTTTCTTAATTTTAATTAAAATTAATAAAAACCAGTATAAATCAAAACGTGTCTTTTTTTCTTTCTTGTTACATTTTAAAAAGTTTTAAAATCTCCCCCCCCCGCCACAAAAACGACTTCGTGATTATAATTCAATGTTGTCACGAAGTGAGAGATTAATGGCTCCACTAGTGTGACATCACATTTCATCGCACAGGCCTGGGTATTAGCGACAGACACGGTACTACCCATTCCCCATTCAGATGGTTTAATGTCCTATCCAGGAAATTTGTGGGGATGGGGTCTTTACTCTTCTACTGATAAGCAATCAGTATATTCTACAGCCCCAGCCAACAGGAGTATGAACTGATGGAATACTGATTAAAAGAATAATCAAATTAAGATAAGATGAGTAAAAAACTTTATTTTCATGTTTGAAAAACAATTACTTTTAAAACATCAACATAAACTTTGTACTTACTGTGTCGTTTCATTAATTGGCATATAGTCACTGTTGAGATTCCAATAATCATTGAAGAAAATAACAGGATAATAATTATTTGTGCCAGGTTCAAAAATAACATCTGCAATAGAAATCAAAGCAAAAACTAAACTAAATTATGAAAATAAACTGATTGCAAAGTTACATTATGTAAAGTAATCAAGTCAATTTCTTTTGGCAAACTTGGTTTGAAGTTTTAATAGCTTTTGTTGATTAGTGCAAGTAACTTAAGATGTGATATGAAAGTAATTTAAATTTTTTAATTTTTTAGCTAAGATGAAGATAAATATATAACTAGAACAAGCATATCTTCAAGTGTATGCTAAAAATCTATTTGTATAACATGAAAAACCCTACCCCACCCCCAACCTACCATAAATATCACACACACACACACACACACACACTTCTGTTTTAAGTAGACAATGGCCCTTCCAACTAAGCCATAACTGAATAATGATCTGAGTTGTCATGGTTCTGAAGGTAACTTAAGATGCCCAAGCAATATCATACATCATAATGTGAGAATTCCAAATCCACAGATGGTCTTGGAGCACTTTCAAGTATAGGAATTGATCACAATTTATACACTTATTTCAACAGTGGTAGGCAAACCAGTGCCTTGTAAAAATGGTATGGTGAGAGAAAGAGAGGGCGAGAAAAAAATTTTTTTTCAACAAATTCTCATGTAAAGCAAATGAGAACTTAAAATAAAAACTGTTGTGATCTCTTGAATAAGAAATGATGATTCCAGAGGTGATTTCACAAAGGATCTTGAAGTGCTCAGATTTCAAAATTTACAAATACACACACCTGGACAAAAATATAAGACCACACTCAAAAACAAAGAAAAAGATATTGTTTACAATTTTTAAATTATGAAAATCAGATATATGAAAAATAAGGTTGAGAGACATTTAAATTTACAATGAGGAATTTCAATTCATTTTTTATATGTATATTAGCATTTAAGCTTAATTTTAAAATTTATTCTTGACAAATATAAGGCCACCAATAAAAACTAAAGAAAAAAAGACTTAATTTAATTGAAAAATTTATTATATATAGTCTATGTAATATAAAGAGCTATTAAAACTGTAATAATTAAAATACTAAAAACATAAATGGCTAAAGGAAATAAATTATCTGAATTTGAGAAAGGTGAGATTACAGCACTGAAGAGTCAGAAAATCTCAGAGAAATTTCAGAGGATGTAGTAAAATTGTTATCTGCAATCACTTGAAAAGTCCAAATAAGCATGGAACAAGAAAACCAATAGGCAGGCCAGAAAAATCATCACAAGTCAAGAGAAGAATTATTCACAAAGTAAAAAAGAAAACTTCATCAACATGAAAAATATTGAAATCTCTTGTGGATGCTCCTTGCAGTACTAGAACAACTAGAAGGCATTTAAACAATGAAAAAATTATTTTCATTTTCAGGTAAATTTAAACAACAATTTGTCAGTGGTTAACAAAAAAGCAGCAAATTATGTGAAGATGTAAACTGATTTACATCTCGCACAAGAAGAGTGTTGTTTATGTGGAGAAGAATATATCAATAACAAAGTACTTGCTTGAACAAAAAAATAAGAATTCTTGACCAAGCGTGCTCTCTAGACCTCAATCCTATGGAAAATTTGTGGGGATTGACTGTTGCAAAAGCTCATGAAAGAGATCGACAATACTCAGCAATTTCTGAACTCAAAAACGCAATCTTAGACACATGGAGAAAAAATACCTTTGATTCAACTTCAGAAACTAGCTCATAGCATGCCTAGCCGAATTTTTGAGGTTATCAAAGCTAACGGCAGATCTACAAAATATTGAATAAAAAATTTGCCTTTATATTCTATAGATCTGCTCATGGGTCTTATATTTATGTTGAAACAAAATTTCAAAATTAAGCATAAATGCTAATATACACATAAAAAAATTAATTGAAATTTCTCCATATTTTAGATTTAATTGTCTTTATGTCTTATCTTTCATATATCTAATTTTCAGAATTTAAAAATTGTAAAAAATATCTTTTTCTTCATTTTTGAGGGTGGTTTTATATTTTTGCCCAGGAGTGTGTGCGTGTGTAGTTAATTAGGATTAATCTTTTTTTAAAAAATTGAATAGTTTAAACCTTCTGTGAAGTCCTTAGAAAAACTTTAATTAAATGTGATCGAAAAGTTCATTCTTGTGATTATTTTAAATTAAATTAAATTCATGATCTCTTATTAGTCATGTTGTCTAAGCTTTCCACCGAATTTAGGGGGGGGGAATCACCTGATCATAGTATTTATAACAATTTAATTAATCTTACTCTTAAACTATATTCATATAATTTCAATAAAAATTATTTTCTATTCAATAAAAACAAATCCATACATTCAAATATATTCACCAAATATGCTTCACAGTGTCTAATATAATAATTATTTTAAACTTTGTCTCACTTTAGCAGTAATTATCCAACCAACTTTTGAATAAATAGCTATTGTTTAAATTAAGTGACTTCCACTTCCCTCACTTTCGTGATTTTACTTTCATTCAGCAAAACATCAGAACTATTTACTTACATTCATCAAGTGGTGCAGGTACATGACCTTTGACCCAAGAAGAATGATCATCCAAAAGATTAATTGTCAAGTTTGGATGCCAATGGGAAAGTATCTCAAAAGAGGAAGAATTTGCTTTCTGTAAATACAAAAATAAATAAATTAACAGAAATAATATATATAATTTCAAAGTGTTCATTTAATAAAATGCTCATCATTATTCATTGTAGTATTCCTATAATCATCAAGTATTTTGCAAATTTCAAGTATCTTGGTAAACAATGTTGAAATAGAAATGCCTGAAAATTTTATATATATATATATATATATATATATATATATATATATATATATATATATATATATATATATATATATATATATATATATAATTTTCAAAGATATGAATGCATATTTGTCATAGGAATTAGCATGTCTAACTTACTTTTAGCTAATTCAAAATAAATACTTATAGAGAAAGAGGCAACTTAAGATAAAATTTTACAAGTAACAGACTATTAACAAAAATTAGCAAATTTATCAGTAAATTTTAAAAAACAAAAATCCTGATATCTATATTAATTTTTTTCAATTATAAAAATAATTTACTCATTTCTATTTATAAAGCAGAAACCAAATATCTGAAAAGTACATTTATTAGAATGAAATTAAAAATAGGTCAGTATGACCTATTTTGACAAATATATACAAAACTTCAATTCAAAGAATTCATTTCAATGTAAAGTTTAAATTCCAGATATCTAAAACATTAGAGGAAAAAAAGTTTACATACATAATTCTAATACATTCTTGGTATGTTGTAAATATGCTTTGATCTAAGGTGTGGGGGTGAGAGTATATGATCTTAAAAATCCAAAAAATAAATCTATTATAACGAAGTAAAATTTAAAGTCAATTCAAAAATTATATATTTAAAGTCAATTACTGCAACAGATTTTAAGTTCTTATTTTTTATGATTTATTTTTGGGGAATACTTTTATTTATTATCTTATACTATTTTCCAAAAGGTAGTTCATTTTACAAATAATTTACATTAAAAAATTTGATTAGGTTTAATTATACAAGTCAGAAACTGACAAATTAAATTAAAATTTCTTAGAATAATTTAACAATTTCTTCTAACACAGATACTTTAGAGATATTATTTTCATTAGATAGATATTTTTAAAAAAATATTATCTATAAAAAGTTAAGAGAAAAATTAGAAAGCACTAAACTAAAATGACTTAAAAATCATTGTAGTTGTAAAATTTTTCAAAATACAAAATAACAAAGATGAATCATAAATTAACATACATTGCATTAAATCTATACATTAAGATTGTATCTTATTTTAAATTGAATCTAGTAATTTATTTTACTCTTTAAAATCATGAACCTGGAATTTATCTGTGGCCAAAATATCCTCAGCTGAAATATTGTTACCAATACATACACACAAAACAAATATAACACTTTTATGTATCTAAATAGATAGTTTCTAGTTAGAGACACTGCAGAACTGAATTACACTTACAATGGCCTTTATCACAATTACTAACATAACAGTTGATATTGCTACGAAAGTATATGATGCCGACTTATAAAAAACCCCCCAAAAACTGACAAAATTAATATGTAATCTTAGAGATTTAGAGTCCATTAGAGAATTTTTTTCCAGTGTTCATTCAATACAAAACTAACTTTCAGTAGCTAGTTAACATCTTGGTTAATTTGTTAACTGAAAATATAAAAAAATATAATTTTCTGAGATTTTTCTAGATAAAGCTATTTCATTAAATGAGAAAATTTATCAAACTTTTTTAAACTCTTGAGTGTGCGTATATATATATAAAAACAAGAATATTGTCCTTTTATTTTGCTTGTAAAACAGTAAGGTACATATAAGAGGATATATTTTTTGTATGAAACCAGAAAGTGAGAAACAAGCACTAACAATGAACATTCAATTTCTACTCAATACTAGCCTCCTTACTTTTTAATTATGTATCTAAGCCTAATATTATAGATAAGTTGATATTGTCAATCAATTAAGAGACAAATTAAATGATTTATTTTGTATTGTTTATAAGATGAAACGGGTTCTTGTGTAGGCTTTTTACACACACTCACATAAATAAAACAACACTATACTCAAACATTAAACTAAAGTGAAACACTAACAGCCTTGCTCAAATCCTGGTTGAGGTTGTTTATGTTTCACTTCATGCTAATGACCTTGGGAAAAGCATGAATCCACCTCCTATCTTTTCTTGAAGGAAAACTAAATTCAAACTAGCAATACTGCACACACAAGTTGTATCCTGATTGTGGTGTAGGGGTAAATACGAACCAACCTTGCACTGCATCCTACCTCTTATGATGTGTTGGAAAAATTTACATATTAAACTGAATTACAAAGTAAGAATGGCCAGGAAAGAAAGACAAATGGATTAGATCTACACAAATAATTGTAAGAAATATATAGCACAAAGTTGCAAACAACTGATTTATCATCTATTTTCCACTTTTTAGATAAATTATAAAGGATTACAGACTTGTTTAAAAACACTGATTACTTTGGTGTTTGATACATGAGCTCAGCACAATCCACAATAGTTTTATTTAATGAGACATCCAATTTTGCAATGAATGAATATGTAAAATAGGTGTGAGTTTATACAACTTAGCAATAATCATTGTAAACCCCATGATATTTGTAATCATACAAGGACAATTTCCAAATATACAATACATTATTTCCCTGTTTAAGATTTTACTGACAAAACTACAGTTGAACTACTAAAATTCCCACACAGTAATAGCCACTTTAATTTTGCTGAATTTGACTGAAGCAAGTAATGACTATTTAGATTCAATTAAAAAAAGAAAAAAGAAGAGTTCTTAATATAAATTCAGATTCCAATTGAAATTTTGACAATTTTAAATAGACCTTTCCTGATTATCATTTATGAAATTGAACAACTTGTAAAGTTGTTTACAACATTTCTTTAGATTATTATTTTACTAAAGTTCTAAACATTTTATTTATTTATTTTTTTTTATTACTATGAATAGATTTTCAAGCCAACATAAACCAAAACAATAGAAATACAATTATAATTTATCAAGTTCAACTTAATGTAACATAAGACAAAACAAAACCCAGTGAAGATCATCAAAGAATAACTGAGCGAAGAAAAGACCTTTTACATTCATTCTTAGTTTTTTGAAGTATTAGATTAAAAATTCATTGCACAAAAGTAAAAGTTCAGGTGGAGAAAATGTACCTTAATAAGTGTTGGGTGAGCTTCAGTTTCACCTGTCAGAAGATTGACGGTATCATGGAACTTCCTCTTTTTGTATTTATTCAATTCTGAAAATAAATTGAGGATTTTAAAGAACTCTAAAAAATGTACAAAATGATTCTTTTACTAAAATAGAAAAGTGTAAACTTTTATCAAGCAAAACACACACACACATATATATATATGTGAGACATATATAAAAGGACTACCTCCTTACTTAAGAGCTAAACATAAATGAAATCTATAGTAATACTTTAATTAAGGTAATTCAAGAATATTGGAGAAAAAGTAATGGTTAGATATAGTATAAAGTTATATTAGAGTTACTTTAAGGATTTTTTCTGCCTGTTACTAGAAGCATGTGTAGCATAAAAAAATGATGCCAAAGGAAATGGAATTGGCAACATGAGTTCAAATAAAAAATAAGGCTTTTTGCATTCTACTTCACTTAGAAAAGGCATGAATCCATTTGTTCTCCCCATCCAGTTATGAATAGTAAATAGTAAAAAAAGACTGAGTATGGTAACCAATCTAGGAAAAGGAAAACTGAATTCAAATCAGCTTTACCCAGCTTATAAAAGACCTTGTGTTACACTCTGCTTGCAACAGCTGCATTGAGTAAATATAAAATGAAAAAAAAATAAAAAATAATATATATATATATATATATATATATATATATATATATATATAAGTTTTCATTTTCTTGTCTCAAATATTTACAACAAATTTATTTTAAGTTATAGATGTCTAATGTAATTTTTCCATTGATAAAGTACTAATCTTCAAAAAACAAATTTTTATAGATAGTAAAAATTTGATTAAAAGTTAATTTATTAAATAAATGTGATATAGTGAGGTACATCCTTACATTTCATGAATATATGCCTTCTCTTTCCTTAGACAAATTAACTTTTGTCATGTTATTAAGTAGAATAATAATCTTCATGGCAATAAATTTATTTTGAATTAGGATTAATGATTTGGAACTTATAATTTAAATTTCATTGTTTATATTTTACTTTAAATCCCAATAATGACAGTGAAAGTGGGAATGAGATGAGGGATTTTTATCTGTAGCATTATTTTTTTAAAAAGAGACTTAATTTTAAAATAAGTTTTTTCCTAAGCTGTCGCTGATTATAATGCTTTTTTAAAAAGAAAAATACACCATGAAGTAAAAGTAAAGTTGGCAACCATAGTCGAGGGTGACCTGAAGGCTCCTTTTTCAATAGCTACTACACAGAGCTGTTCCCTGGATTGCTCCACTTTACCCTTGATCCATACCTTATAATGCTGAGCGTTAAGCAAGGAGACATCAAGTACCATTTTTGGAGTCTTTGGTATGACTCGACCTAGGATTGAACCCCAGTTTCCCGGGCCATCGGCGAACACTAACCACTAGGTCAAATATATCAGAAGTTTTCAAATCAAAACATAATCTATAAGAATGTTTTATAAGATTTATTCATATTCAAATATAACTAACTCAGATTTGCAAAGTTTTACATATTTTGGTGTCACAGTTGCAATTAAAAGCAAAATTTTATTTTCAAAAATATTTTATGATATGTAAGTATGGAATATTTACATGTTTGTAGTGAGGCTAGTTAAATAATCAACTTCTATTAAAAAGTTAAAAGCAAACAATGAAGTAATGAAGAAACCAAGTGAAGACCAAAGATAAAAGTTACAATGTGAGAAAGACAATTATTCCTTTGCCTTTTATTTACATTTCCTTGATATAAAATTTCATCCTCACAAATTTGAAAATCACAAATAACCAATGGATTTATAACTTCAGAAAGAGATGAACATTATGTTGTAGGGAACAGTAAATAAAGCTTCCATTAAAATTATTCACAAGTCTCTGTCCATTTAATTTTTTATTTCTGGTTATGTTGTTATATTAACACTTCTTTTTTAGTGAAATCTAAACAATAACATTAGTAAAAATCATAATTCATAAAAAATAATCAAAAATCTATTCTTTAGTCAGTCCTTTTATTTTAATATAAATTGTTATTAGTTTTAAAAAATATCAATAACTCACTTAACCGCAAAAATCACTCATTTTGCATTTTCTGTAGATATGCAATAAAGATAAATTGCATTTTTTTGGTTGAAAGAATATCACTTCTTAGTCACACCTATTTTAAGAGATCAGTCACATTTAGAATTGCTTTAGTTTTTACACTACTTTTTAAAATACTTAAATACTAATACAAATTCTCCAGAAATGTTAAAAGTCCACACATTCAATCATTTTAGAATATTCTTTATAAGATGGGGAAAAAAAGTTAAGGAAAACAGAAGATCATCACAAACAAATGCTTTTCCAAAGCTAGTTTGTTTTTACCACCTCTCCCAACAAAAACAATGCACTGACCATTTGTGGCCAATAAATCTAATTTCAATTTTTGCCGGCACAGCAACAATTTTTAAAATTTCATAAATTAAAAACATTGCTATCTTGGAAAAAAATGGTTTATAAACAAGTTAATTTAGTTAAAAAGGAGAAAAACTGATTTTTATATTAAAGTAAATTTTTTTTAAAAACATTGTGTTTATAAAAAGATTTAAGAAGTAGGAAAATATTATTTTCAGGCTTTTTGGTCATAAACTTAGACCATGTTTTTTAATATCCCTATAACAACAAACACTTTATCATTGAACAAATGAATAATGAACTCACTTTTGAAAGCATATGCTTTAAGGTTGTATGGAAATCTAGAATCCTTGCTACTTGGAGATACACCAGCCTTTGTAAAATATACATGTAAATAAATGGAGCCATTTTTCATCATGGACTGAAAGAGAAAAAAAAAAAAAGAACAAGTTGAAGGAAAATACATTTTAAAAATTATGATTTAAGGTTTTTTCAAATTGCAAATCACACATTTTTAAAAATTCAGATAAATCTCAGCCATTCTGGTATTTCTAATTAATGTAAATTCAATTAATACAGGTTTATGCTAATATTATAGAAGTTAAAATGTTTAATAATTATGACACTTTAAATGTAAACTAATAAACTTATTTCAAGTTAAAATCCCTATCATCCAATACTTTGAGAAATTTTTTTCACTATTGAATAACATGAAACTCATAAGTTATCATTTCAGAAGTGTTTAAAAAGTTTAACTAATCAATGCATAATTTACAATATTACACACATCAATGTTTCTCATTGAAAAAGAACAAAACAAAAACATGTACAAAAACTACAAGAATAAAGATTATATATATATATGCCAAATTATACATAGTAAAAATTTAATAATTCACTAAAGACAAACATCATTACATATTCAATGAACACAAAATTCAATTACTGCAATTTAAAAAAAACTGTAAGCATTTCCTTTTCTAGGAAATCATTTATCAGATCTGAGAAAATAGAGTTTAGTTCCAAAGCAGTATAAAAAAAAGAAAAGAAAAGCAGTTTAATCGTAATTATAAAAAAAAACCCAACTTATATTAACAATTTCAGTTAAGTTGTCAATTCTTTCTAAAAAGATGTTTTTTTCATAAGTGTTCATGGACAATCCAAAAGGATGAACATTCATAGTAACTTATCTTATTAATTTAGTAAAGTAGGAGTTGCCTGTAAATCTTAAACCCTTTTCTATAATTTCAAAGTACAGATTTGAAAAATCATCAACAAACCTCTGTCAAAGTGAGCTGTCCTTTTTTTTCAAAAGAGCCATCACCTGCAGGACCAGCTATCCAATCACCATAGGAAAGGCCTTTCTGAACCCAGAATTGTGCTTTGGAGTTGTTGAAATCAGTAAATACTTCACTTTCAGACACATAGGCATGCATATCCTTAGGAAAAAAAAAAAAAAAATTTAAAAAAAAATCACACATCAGTTATAAATGAATGTACACAATATTTGTGAGTATAATTAAAAAGAAATTAATTTTACAGTCTTCAAACATAATACATCCTAAACAAAAAAAAAAAAAAAAAAAAAAAAAAAAACAACAAACAAACAGTTCAAACACCTCATTTCAATTAAACTTATGAAAAAAATTTAAAAAAAAAGAAAAAAAAAAAAAAAAGTTTCATTAATCCTGCAGTTAAAGTCAATATACTCAACATTCCTTTACAGTAATAATACTCATCAATTCACAGAAAAATAAAACTAACATTTTTTTAATAATTTTCTAAAAATGAATTCTTAATTGGGAATGTTAAAAAGAAAAATCAATCCACAAAAGTTATCCTGAAAAAATTTTGAGAAATGATCCAAAAAGTTAACAAATATGAAATCAAAGTATTCCTAACACACATCAAAAAATTATTTTCAAAACAAGAGTTAAAACAACTGTAAAGTTTAACTTAATGAAGTATTACATAAAATAGTTGTTTAAAGCAAATCTATAAGACATAATTATCATGTCAGATAATACAGAACAAAGATGAATCATTGTTATTCCTTAATTCTTTTTATACCATAGTATACACATCATTGTTGAGATTCTAGTTCAAACAATTTTCTTTTCTTTCGTCTAAATAGCTAATTATATTATATTAATGTTTAGTAGTTAATATAATAATGCAAAAAATAAATAAATAAATAAAATAAAAAAAGAAAGAAAGATTGAAATGCAAAAACATTTGTTCAGCTTATAGAAGATATTTTAAATGATAATGTTTAGAGGGATTTGCAAAATTTAGTACTGATAATTTTTTATTGATCACTGCCCTAGTCAATTCAATTTAACAGTCTAACAAATATTCTATTTATTGTTAGACTGTTAACTGATAATTTCTGATGAGATTTTTTTGTATATTCAGGATATTGAATTTGATGGAAGACTATATTTAAAATTGAGTACAATTTAAAAAATAGAATTGGATGACATCTCTTATCAATCTCTTAAAAGAAACAAGGAGACTATGCATCAGAACCTCAAACTGAGTGAGGTAGATGAAAGTCAAAAATGTAATCACAGCTTTTATTTATTTATTTATTTACTTTTTTATTATATTACTATAGTAACTATATTACAATAATGATATAGAATTCAATTACTAAAAGTTAATCCCCTAAATTTACAATGAGTAAACTTATTTCAAGCTATATATGTTAATTTTTATTAATTCAAACAAGAAATTTGTCAGTTGTGGAACAGCTTACACCAATTCCTAGTGTAAATATTACAAGAGAAAGAAACTAAAATAAATTCTTCAGCTAAGAATAAAAAGGTACAGTAAGTTATTAGCCTGAAAGAACAAGCAAAAAGTGGTTTATTATGTATATTAGAAGGTATTATTTTCATGGATACTGGATAGAATAAAAACTACTCAAATATGAAAAAGAATCATAAAACATACCATGATTAAACCTTTAGGAAACAAGTTTGATGAAGGTTCCTGTACCATTCCAGTTTCTGTTGTAGGTGTTGGTGACCGTCTAAACAAGCTGCTAAGACCATAGATAAAAATCATCCTAAATGCAAGGGTCTTGATAACACTCCAAAAATTCAGGTTATTTTGAACTGGCCGCTGAGCTGGGCGTTGTGTAGCTTGTTGCTCTTGATTCTGAGCCTTAAAGAAAAAAGTTGTTATTAGTAATGTTCATGAAAAATATTTTAAAAGTAATTTTGCCATAAAAAAATAGGATATTTATAAAACAGATATAAGATCTTGGGTTTTTAAAGTAGCAAAATCTATAACTTTTTAAAATATAAGCTTGAAGTTGGAAAAACTATAAAAAAAAAAAAAAAAAAAAAAAAAAGCCTTTTTTTTTTTTTTACTGAAAGTTTTTGGGCAATGTATTGTTTTTGTTGATATATCCCATTTACAGTACCCCCCTAAAAAACAACAAAACAACAATGAAATAGTGTGTGTGTGTATATATATATATATATATATATATATGTGAGAAGGAGAGTATTTGCCAATGGCCTGGGAGACCAGGGTTCAATTCCAGGTTAAGCCATACCGAATATAAAAAAAAAAAGACATAACTCACTACTTGAGCTTCTTATCATAGCAATGCTCATGCCACCCTAAAATATAGTAGACATTTACATTTTTGGTGGGCTCCAACTTAAAAAAACAAAAACAGATTAACACATGAAATCCTGTCAAACTATGCATCAAACAAAAGGAAATTGTTTTATCTACAAGTTTATCAAGGTTGTTTATAAGTGCATTGTTTTTTTTTAAATAACATTATCAATAAAACAATAAAATTGATGAATATTTGATCATCTATTTATTTTTGTTTTGCATATAAGTCAGTCAGTCACACAAGAATGTTTTAGTTTACTTGACTTATTTACAAAAACTCATAAGTAATGTCAATCTAGCCAAATTTGTCAGAAAAAAGAATGCCATTTAACAGTCTGTAAGCAGATTAGATTGAGAATGGCCTATTACTTCTGTTATAAAAATCCCTCTGAATCACTGATCAGTGAAACAGAATTTTTCATGTATTTTTTCCTTAATTTTATTTATGCCCTGTAGTTTGTTCATAATTGCAATAAAAAGCATCTACACAGATTTATCTTAAAAATTTGTGATTGAGAGGATTTTTTACATTGAAAATTTACAATGCCACAGAAGATGAACTTTGAGTGGCTGGCGACAAAAGTAACTAACCAATCTAAACATCTAATAGACTGAATTAAATGTCATTCTATTTTTTTCAGCCAAAGTTAGCCAGATTCACCTTACTGTCAATTTTTATAAACAAGTGAAGTATACTAACACCCTTTCACACGCAAAATCAAGAAACGGTTGCTATGACATCAACGGCCGAAAGTAAACGTGTTTTTAAGTCACAAACTGCACTAAAATGAAGATGAACAAACATCCAATGTAATGTCTGCTTTTAGTTGATCTGGCATATACATAGATATATATTTCTTTTAAATAATACAGTCTGGTGGCAAAAGCTGCTTGGTAGCCCCAGGAGTGGCAGTACCACCTTGAGCTACCGAAACTGTGTTATCACCCTGGTTGGCAGCTGCTGAGGGCAGGGTATTGCACGTGCTTTCACACATGGTATGATGAATATATATAATAAAATGAAATTTTGTTCTTTTCCTGTCTCAATAAGTTAAAAAATTTTTTTTTTAAATTACACATTAACAACCTTGATAAACTTTTAAATAAATCAATTTCCTTTCATCTGATGCATAATTTGACAGGGTTTTATGGATTTTATAGCAATTTCATAAGCATTTTTTCAGAAAGAACCCACCAAAAATGCAAGAGTTTACGTTTTAGAGTAGCATGAGCATTGCTACTGTTATGAAGTAAATTAATTTGTTATACCAGAAATGGCTCAAATGATTGAACAGCTTTGTATTCTTAATGTTGTTAATACTCTTTAGCTTCCATCAAGCATATAATTTGGGGGGGGGGGAAGAAAAAAAAGAAAAAAAGAAAGAAAGACAGAAAAAGATATTGAATTGTCTAAGCATAATTTCTCATTAATGACTTCTCAAAGCCGTCAACAATAGATTGTTCTCAAAATTTTTTCTGATTCTAAACATATCTGAGATTATACTTTTTTAAAACCAAGTATTTTAGTGATATTTGTTACTTCAGTAGAATAAAAAAATTAATAAAAAAATTACATGCAACGTTTTACATAAAAATTGGGTAAATGAAGTAACAATGATTCATATATATATATATATATATATATATATATATATATATATATATATAGCTACTTCATTTACCCAATAGAACTTTGACTATAAAAGCAACAAAGTATCTTTTTATTCTATAATTTTTTTTTTTTGAGATAAGAACTTCATGAATGAAAAAATTCTTTTTTTTATCAAACTGGTTTATCAGCTTTGCAAGATAAGTCTTGTCATGAATAATTCTAAATTTTCACCATAAATTTTTTAATCAGATTGTGATGTCAACATTTTACTGGTTATGTCATTGAGTTGATATGCCTTTCCTGAAGAAATGTTTTAAGACTGCTCTGTAGCAAGATGCATTATCTTTCTGAAAAATTATTTCTTTATTGATAGAAAGTAAAAAGTGTCCCAAAATTCAAAGATATCCCTTTACATTGAGTGTTAAGGTAATGCTTACAATTGACTCTTTGGGTCCTTTACCAGACATGCAGTTCAAATAAATGAATACAAGAATTAATTGTCTGAAGACTTTATATATTTCATTAGAATAGCACTGAACAAAAGTTCCAGTATCTTCACCTTAGGAAATGCATATTTGTAATTAATCCCTGAATATCACTTTCATCCAATCATCCACATGTCACAATTGTCTTTCTGTAGCTAAAGGTTTGTTTCCTTCAGTTTAGGGGTTAGCACTGGTTTTCATTTGGTTTTTGGCTATGTAAATCCTATTTTATTCAGCTGGATTCTTATACCCATTGGTCTGTTTTTTTGTTTGTTAATTTGTTTTGTGTATTTTCTATATTAGGGACATATTGCTTTTAGTTTTCTATTCTAATACTATATTTTTTTTGTATAGCTTCCTATTTTGTTTATAAGTAAAAGTAAAGTTGGTGACCATAGTTGAGGGTAACCCGAAGGCTCCCTTTTCGATAGCTACAACACCAAAGTGTAGGGGAGGGCGCTACTCCTTTCCCCCCGGATTGCTCCACTTTACCCTTGATCTTTACCTTATAATGCTGAGTGTTAAGCAAGGAGGCATCAAGTACCATTTTTTGAGTCTTTGGTATGACTCGACCTGGGATTGAACCCAAGTCTACCGAGCCATTGGCGAACACTAACCGCTTGGCCAACTGAACCAAATTTCAGACAACTGATAAGGAACAACCAAAATCTTTTCCCACACTTCATGTAGGATTTCCTTTTCAAGAGTTTTTTTTTATTTCCTTTTCAATTTGTCAAGTCCAACAACTTATTAAAATTGCAAAGAACTTTTAAATATAGACGAGTTGGCATATTTAAACTTATGCTGGTATTTATTTTAGAAATGAAAATTACAAAGAAATTCCCTGATTTTTCATCTCATTTTATCCAGAATACATATACAATTAATTCAAATACTCTAATTTGTTTAAAGTATACTTCAAGCTAGAAAGTTTATTTGTTGTGAAGTAAAACAGCTGGGGAAATAACTTCTAAGTTTGATGAATCCATAATTATTGACAGGAGTTATATTATTCTAAAGAATTTATATAGTTATAGACATTAAGTAAAACCATGAATCTATTCTCAGTTTAAAATTTCTCAAGTTAGAATTATAAAAAGTATTTTGCTTGTTTGAAGTTTATATTTTCAATATTTTTGGTGGATATCAATCTATAAAAGTCAGGAATAGACCACACACACACTTTAAGGCTAATGGAACAATAAATAATAATAAAAGGAAGTATCTATCTAATATCATACTGCTATACAGGTTTATCTTAGGTAAAACTTAACTATAAATCAACCCCTAATTTTGACCTTTTTAGTCTTAAAAATCTTTATATATTTTAGATTCAAAAGTTATAGTTTCATTATTTAAATATCTAATCTTTTTAGAAGTATTTGAGATTACATAAATGCTAAATTATTTAAAGTGTAACAACTGTGGCATAAAATACAAATATAGTCAAATATATAAGAGAATTTACAAAATAATATATATGCATAATAAAGAGATAAATTAGACCTATAAAAGTTATATATAAGAAAGGGTTTCACCTAGAAAATAGAAATCAACACTAATATGTTTATAAACACAAAATCTGACAGGTCAATTCATTAGTGTAGCAAGTCCAATTTTCATAACTATAATCCTGTGTCAGCACATTATCACCCATGATGATCATCCACTAAATGCTAATAACTTATCAGCAGAGAATCAACTAAAACTTTTTTTGTAAATCAAGCCTTTTAGTTAATCATAAGTCTTTTAAATCTGAACATACAGCTAAAGTAAATCTTGTGTATTTATAAAAAGGTATTATATCAAATTGGTAACACCCAATAAACATCAGTTATCTACAAGGAATATTTTAGATTAATATAAAAGGCAGAAAGATTAGAAGAAAGAGAATGATGTATGGATTTTAAAAATATTCTATAGCTATTTTTGATAACTTAAGCAAATGCAAATTTAAGGCAGCAATAGAGAACATGATTACAATTATATTTTTTCCAACTAGGCCTTAGTAAAAAGTTTGCAATGCAACTTTTATTTTCAGACAGCATTGCTCAAAGTGAGATGCACAAGATCTCTTAAGTTGTCAGTGACAGAAAAATCATTTTGAAAGAGTAAAGACAATCAGTTTTTTTTGTAATTAGAAAGGTATTTTTTATTGCAGAATTAGTGCAAATATAAAACTAAGGAAAAGAATTTATTTGTATTTTACAAATCACTGTAATTATATAAATATGAGAATCCAACTGTCTACCATTAAAACAGGTGAAAGGTATTTGGAAAAAAAAAAGAAAAAAAGAAAAGAAACCGTGTTATTTACCACATTGACTTATTTCCCTTAAAGAAATTTTTTTTAAAATTGTGAAAAGTTTTATTTTCATTTACTTTTACTAATCACTTAATCATCATAACTCGTACATGTATATTTTTATGATAAGGGGAGTCAGAGGAGGGATATCAAATCTATTAAGGGGGTCAGAGGAGGGATATCAAATCTATTAAGAGGTCATTGGGAAAATATTTAACAGCTGCTCTATAACTAACAAATCATGAACAGTTCATAATGTATTTTCAACTGAAAAGTGTTTCAGTTGCAATAACAAAACAGTTAATCTTTCTAATACAAAGTAAAAATGTTATATTGAATGAATCCTGACAATTATTTTTGTAGTTTGTTGTTGAAATTGTACAAGTTGTTAAAAAACAACAACAACAAAAAACAATTTATATTCATGTTTTGAGAATAAATCCTGCATCAAGACTCAATAATTCTGGAAGGATGACCTTCATATAACTTACTAAAAATGTGTTTCAACATTAAGTCGACCAATGGTCAAATGTTAGACATACTACTTATATCCATTATACAAATTCAAGGATTTCCTTAGTACTCGTGACGAATCTAGGTCAAAATTAGAGAAAAACAAGCAATACTTTAAAACAGAAAAGAATTTGATAGGTTTTTTTGAAAGTGCTAGACGCAAAACGTCTTCAGTAATACAGAAATTATCAACGGTTATCACTAGGTACAAGCAAATAAATGATATATCAATAATTGTTTTTATGTCCCTTAAAATAATCTATTGCTCCACGGACTAAGAAGATTGTTTATGAGAAAATACCTAGAACTAAAACAAGTCATTTATTAGACTTACCGAAATTGCACCTTCAAAAATGACTGAAATGCTAGTTTCAATTTATTAATTTAAAATGAAAAACAAAACAAATAAAAAGCAATGCTTATCAAATTTACAAATTAAGACCCCCCCCCAAAAAAAAACCAAACAAATGAAGCCACTGAAAAATGTTTATATGTGTAAGCTTGGAAAGATAAACAAATTTAAAACAAGTGTGAATAAGTTATCATTTTTCAAAGTCACTTTGAAAAGGTTGATTTTAATTCAATTGAACTAAGCAGGCACTCACTAAAATTAAATATTTTGCTTTAATTAAGGCAAGACATTTAATTCTATTGGGTATCTACTTTGAAATAATCCTATTCATAATCGGTCAGGTGTTTAATGCATTATCTTTAATATATTTTTAAAAAATCGAAATGCCCAATACAATGATTTTTAAAGTTCCTCCAAAGCTTTAAATGTTCAGTTTTAATGCCAAAGAACTTATGAAATAGTAGTAAAGAAAACTGTACACAAGTTTTGAGTTTAGAAACATAGGTCTAAATTTTTTTCAAAAATAAATAAAATATTCTAAACAAAAGAAAAAAAAGAGGGGTAACGGTTCTTAGGGACGTAAGTAAAGGACGGGGGGGGGGCGAATGTTTTCGAGAAGGATTGGAAACCTCTAGAGAATACTTTCAAAATACTCTTAAAATAGCACATGTGATTGACAACAATGTTGTGCGCAGCCATCTTCGCGTAAAAAGTCATCGTGACTGAAATCCATAAATTGTTGAATTAGCTCATCATATTAAAAGACAAAATTTAAATTGTAAACTATTTACTATAAGAAGTTGAAATAACTTTAACTCTGCTTTTAATTTATTTACTTATATAAGAAAATAAAATACAAACAAGTTTTAAAAGTTTTTTAAGCAGATAAAGAAAATTATAGATTCATCATGACTAAAAAAATTTTTTCTATTGATAAGTACTTCTGACTTTGGGGATTTAACTAAAATCGCTAAGTCATTTCACCTCATGACAAAACGACAGTAGTAGTAACAGTAAGTAGAGCTCTTACAAAAATAGTACTGAAAAAGTTTAATGTACTAAAATTAAAAAAAAGAAAAAGGACTTTTCACTCACTCACACACACACACACACACACAATGCTCGAATTAATCAAAATACTTTATAAATTAGTTTAAAACTCAAATAAATTACTTGTTGGTGCAAATCAGAATTTAACCTAGAGACAGACACGTGCCAATGAATACAAAAATTTATCCTATCTTAAACAGTTACGGGATAGCGAGGAGCAGAGTATATTTCAACTCCAATGTAAATTATTTATCATAATTTTATATTTAAATTTTACAATTTAAATTTTTTTGTTTTTAAGTCCATTGGTACATTAGAAACAGAAATTACTGCAGTTTAGTAGTTCATTCACATTTTTCAAGCCGATATACGACATTAAGGACTATTTTGCTAGGTACCTTTTTTTAACCTTTACCTTAAGATCTTGATTACCTAATTTTTTTAAGTACTGTCGTCTGTCCAGTTACATTTGTATCATTCTTCTGACCTTTAAGATTGATCACAAGTCGAGAGCAGTGATGTCACATTTAAATTTAGATTTATTTAATGTTAGATTTATTTGGATTTAATTCCTAATTTTTTTGTCAACTAAAAAAAAAAAAAAAAAAAAAAAAAAAAAAATTAAATCTAGATTTAAGATTTTTGGAAATTTAAAGTTTTAAAAGTACTGGAACAAGTGAAAAATATTGTATCGTTAATCTAAGGTTAATTCTCGAAAAATGAATAAATAAATAAATAAATACAAATATTACATTGATGAATACAAATTATTGGTAGACAAAAAACGATGAACCTTTTTTCTATTCATGTTGGGAATATAGTCGACACACAGTGACTCGTTTTATGTGTAAAAATAAAACTAATATTTAAAGAAAATTTCAATCGTGCTCTTTTGGTTTCTAAATAAAAAAGAGATGGTATAAGTCTTTAAAATAATCTTAAAACATAACAGAAATGAGAAGTTTTATTCGTTGTTATTTAAGACATAAAAATACGACTCCAAATAAAGTCAAAAACGATTTTTAATATAGACATTCAAAGAGAAATGTTTACCGGGATGGTAGGATTTTGAAAGTGAAAAATAGAGAAAGCGACACATTTGGGTGTAATCTATAGATAAATAGCAAACCTTTCCATACATTAAATTCAAGTAAATATTTTATAAGCATAAGAAAGTAAGTGTTTAAATTGAAAGAGCGAAACCAAACTTAAATCCGCGTTCATCACAAAATTTCAAGCAACTCCCGGTGTAGTTCCATAAAACATTATGGATCGGCACCGATCTTTGAAGGAAAAAAAAGTTTAAATATCATAATACTTACCAAAATTTCGTCGGTAGGCCCATTTTCAACAACACCTTCTTCCTCCTCCTCTTCTTCTTCAGAAGCATGCCTTTCATCTCTTATAGCACTCATCCTACCGTCGGCCATTAAGGTCTACCTTCGGCAGCAAATTTTACACGGCAAAGACCTAGCTTAACTACTTAAAAACAAGTCGAGATAAGATATATTCACATCCGCCAATTAAAAAAAAGAAACAGTTTAAAAATAGCAAATAAGCACCTTAAAATGACTTTTTCTGCTGTTTAAATTATTTTAACGATAAAACCTTTAAAAAATATCAACAAGTTGTAAAGTGCAGATACGAAATTAAAAGATTTCTTTTTCAATCTTTATATACAAGTTCAATCTAAAGATGGCGGGCCTTCGGGATCGTGTTGCATGTTACTTCCCCTTTCAAAATATTCAAGGTGTTGTAAAATTGTTTCAGGACCAATTGAACAGACTCGAAGAGCCAAATTTGTCTCTCCTTTCAATTATATTAGGGGTGATCGAGAACATTTTGACTGTCAATCGTAATGTATCGACAGATATTGACACTTCAAAAAGTTTGGAGCCAATTTTTCCAGTGATTGAGTTTTCAAAAATTGAAGCCCTATACAACAAATTTATCACTATCGTAAAAAGTTCTGTTGATCTAACCGAATACAGATCCGATTATGCTACCAGAGAACTTGTCAAGAAAGTTTCTGATGTCATTTGGAGTTCTCTCACTCGCAGTTACTACAAAGATAGGGCCCATTTACAGTCTCTGTATAGTTTTTTAACAGGTGAGTTTAGAAGTACCTTAAGCATGTTTTTTTAAAGTGTTTATTTTACTATACTCGTTGTTTCTATGCCTTATTGTTAGCAATCTAAATATTTATTGATTATACTGATGCATATTTAATATACTCTTGGCATTTATTTTATTATGTATGTGTAAACACTGTTTAATTTTTTTTTTTTTTTTTACTAAATGATGTTTGAGTTTCAAAAACTTAAGTGAGCAGTTGAATAATAAACAAAAAAAATTGACAATTCCGATTGTGTCATGGAAGAACAATATTTAAAAAATAATAATAAACAGGCAGTATCTCGATTTATTTTCTTCTGTTCTTATTTATTATTTGTGTGTACTTTTCGATGTAAACTGTTTGTATCGACCTGACCACCTGTAAAAAAACAAACAAACAAAACAAAAACAAAACACTGTTGCTTAATTTTTTGTTTGTTTTGCCTAGCAATATGACGTCTGCTGTGATATGGCAGTCTTATTGTTTCCACTAAGAAAAAATAAATATATTTTCATCCTTTATAAAGTTAATGACTATTTTTAAAGAATGTATTTTTGAAATGTTTTTTTTAGTTTCTGACCGATGACAGTCGTGTTGGATTTGATAGTCAATCGGTGTTCTTTTTCCCTCCAATATACAAAAGTACCACTGACACTGCTTGTTGTTGTAGGAAGGAAACGAGCGAATAACTTGTGGCTCTAGTAACGTTTTATGCAACATATTGACAACTAAAATAAGTTATATCTAGAGCGTAACTAAAAACAAAACGAAGAAATAAAAATATTACGAGGGGTGAATATGCTACAGAAGTTAATTTCTTGTTAATTTATTTCTATTTCTTAAAAGCACGAAAGAGGGTGAGCGAAAAAATATTTTTGAAAAAAAATCTGCATATTTTGTGACCGAATAAATACTGTCAACAGTATATAAGTATTCGCAATAAACAAAAGTAAGCACACTTATTTATCATTTATTGATTTTACTTTTAAACTCTTCTTTGAATTATTTAAAAAAAATGTATTCTCCCCCTCATGTTTCTCCCTTTTGGAACGTTTTAATAATCAATGTAAATATGTCTTTTCATGTCACTTTTTTCTTTTATTCTAATCGTTTCAGAAAATATAAAAGATTTTAAATTCAGTAAACCAATTCTTTGTTTTGGAATTTAAAAACTGCGTAAAAAGTTAAACAGATCAAAAATTTTAGGTTATAGAGTTGTCGTTCCCAACTTCTTTTTGTGAGATAAACTTGACAAGAAAAGAGTAAATACTCTTATTTATTTTTTGGAGGGAAATGTCTACCTCTATTTTTTTTAAAATATTATTGTTACATTATAAATTAGGATGATTCTACTGAATCTTAATTACTTTTTCATACTTTTATTTTTCATGTAAACAAAAAATACTGAATTTAGAATATTTTAATTTTACTATTTTTAAGTATTTTTTCTCTCTTTTTGCGTCATGAATTAATTGTAAAGAAAAATTTAAGGTTTTTAAAATTTAGGTTCAGGTCAGAAATTCAGGTTGTGTATGGTGTAGAATTTAATGCTCCTTTTTAAATTTAATTTTTCTTCCATTTTAAAAATTTAATTTAAAATTTCGTTCATTGGGTAATCTTTGAACTTAGTTTTTTGTTGTTGTTCTGTGCAATAAAGTGTGTGTATTCTAAAAGTCGTGGCAATAACAGGAAGAAAGAATTAATCCCTTCGTGGATATCTTGATTGTATCAACGAATAAAAATTATAAACTAAAAGAAGATATCAGTCAATTTATGAAAAAAGAATAAATCGACATTTATCTGTTGTTGTTTCTTTTTGTAATGTTTATCGTTTTTATTTTGTTCGTTACTCCGCAGTTTATTTTCTTAACTGCTTTCAAAAAACATCTTCGTTTCTCTTTTTTGTTTTTCTTTTTTTTACATTCTACTTACTATTAATCAAATAAAAACAAAAATAATTATATCTGTTTTTAGTATTTATTCAGTTGTTTTTCCTCTAGTTAATTCGATTGTTTATTTTTCTTGATCGAAAGGGTTAGGTGAATGTTTGTTTTTATTGTTTTTTTGTTTTGGAAAAATTGTAACTTGTTAGTGCTTCTCAATCTGGAGTTTAGATGAATAATAGAAATAAACACTTAATAATAATAATAATAATATGTACTTTTTCCCTCTTTTTAATGCTAATGTATTTTTTTTTTTACATATTCAAGACTTTCTTTACTGCTGTTATTTGGCCATAAAAATAGTTTTTAATTTTTTCCCACCTGATGAATTAGTCAATACACATTTTTATACTTTTAAAGGAAACACCAGATGTTATATTTTTGTTTGTTTTTAATTAAAGAAAGAAAAGATGATAAAATAAAAATCCACCATGTCAATTATTAATTAACAAACATTCAGGGACCAGTAGTCAGTTATGTCTTCCGTTTTTGTTTTCGTTAAAAATGAACGTATAATTTATAACTGGGTATCCTGAAATTGAAAAACAAAAAAAACAAAACAAAAATTAAACATTATATAGCACTGACTGTCGTAAAAGGTCCACCTACGCAAAAGATGATGCGTAATTTTGACCACGAAAACCCTTTTTTGCCTTAAACGAAATTAAAGGTAATATGTACTTTTAAAGGACTATATAGTTTCATTCATAACCAAAACCTCCTCCTCTTCTCTTACATAACGTTCTATTTTGTCGTAGTAGTACTTCTACTAGTGGTAAATATTTTAAATTGAGTCGCAGTGGTGGAAATAACCATTTTACTGGCCATTAGTACGCAGTTAGTAATATACTTCGCCGTAAGATCAACTGTACAACGCTGTGTAGACTGTCACCATGACATTAATCATATAAAAACAAGTTTGGCTTAATTGACAAGTGCTTTAATGGTAGAAATTGTAAAATAAGAATAAAAAGTATTAGTACACTTATGAGATGCTATAACTCCTGTTAAGGACTTAAATTGGGCGCCAATTTTAATTTAACTTTAATGACACTCACAAAAGCAGTAAGAAAGATGTCATTATCTAAAAAAATAAATAAATGAATTTGATCAATTGGTTTGACAAATATAACAGGCCACGTCTTGCTACGCATATTGTTGACCTACTCAGTGTTTATCGTTGTATATAGATGATGCCATCGTCCATTAAATTAAATTGTGTGTATTCGAAATAATCTCGAACAAGGCTCGGACTTTGGCATTTAAGGGGAGGGGGTCGACGCCTTCGATCATAACATAAGTAAAATGCGTCATTCTCGAACCAGCTTAAGAATTATTGACATATGTTACAAGACCAGTTTTGTTTCCAAATAAATAGTTTGTTAAAAAAGTTTTTGTTTTTTTTTCTTCCTATTTTGTGGGCTTTCCCAAGCATTATGCTTTAAATGCACTTAGGGCACTGTTACTTGTGGTGTTTTTGAGGAGGAATTTAGCAACTAACTGACTATATTTAATGAAAATAAAACAAGTAATATTTTTTACTTTTATATATGTAGTAATAAAATAAGTATTTTCAATTTAACATTAGTAAATGTTTCAATAAAAAAATTGAAACAGTTAAATTTTAACCACAGGAACTTTACTTATTTCTTATTTTTAGAAATTAATTTAAAGATACATAATTTTTCTCTAACCTTTTTTTTTCTTTTTGATAGCCAGAAGCCAAATTTGTATTTTAAATTTCTTCTTTTTACTCATTCTTCAATTAGGTTTTTAAGAAGATTAATTTCACTTAAAACCCATTTGGAATAAGTTGAATAAGAAAAATATTTTGCTTATCAATGATAGTTATGATTAACTTTTTACTAAACCTGCTTAATGGATTGTTTAAATCTAGATTAATTTTGTAAAAATAATTAAAATACATAAAAGAAAAAATTGATAAATTCTAACAGGTAGGAAAATAAATTTGATTTATTGATAAGAAAAAACAAAACTTATCTTTAAAATACAATTTTGATTTCTAAAATTGTTTTTACAATGGAAACTTCTGCTCACAAGATTTTGCAATATACTAAAAATATCGACTTTTTTTTTTTTTTTTTTTTTTTTTTTTCCAGAGCTTCAAATCAGGAAATTTCATGAAACACTAAAATTTTTGAAAGGAAATGTTATTTCCTTGAAATGACCATACCCATGGGGGAAAAGTTGATTACAATTGATACAGTCGTAATCCCATTTTTGGCCTCCTTGATTTATTTGAAATCCGCCCCCACCTATCTTTTATTACCTCCAACCTCTTTTTTTTTTTTTTTTTTTATTAATTAAAACACTTTATTTACTCTCTCCTGTATTTTTCTTCCTTTTATATCCTTCACTTAGCTTAGTTTAGCAAAATGCCAAACGTGGCACCCAGTAAGAATTGAACTTGCTATCAATTATGTGCTAGTCTCACTTATTAACTATTACACTGTGGTATAGTCCCACTAGCTTAGTGGCTAATGTGCTGGAGTGTGACATCATAGTTATCTAGTTCGAACTCCAGTCACTTTATTATGTTCACTTTCAGATTAATAGCCTTGGGAAAGGTATACCTCTTATCCCCATAGCGATGGGTTAAATAGTACCCGTGCTGTTTTTCTAAAATGATGTATATGGCATTAAATAACCCACGAAAGTTGATATGCCATTAAACAAATAAATCAACCGACCAACTAACCATTACACTGCATAAGGCAATCCAAAAATTAAGTGTAGCTTAGATTCAGCACAAGACACCTAGTGAGAATGGAACTCACTACTCAGTAGTAATTGTTCTGCAAGATGAACTTATTACACTATGACAAGATGCTCTGTGATAAAATTACTAATAAACCAATAGTAAATAAATATGTTAAATTGTTCTATAATGTACTTGCATAAGTAAAGAGTGAGAGTTTCTCGTGATGCTAGAAAACTGTAAAAAAAAAAAAAAAGAAGGATCATAAAATCTGTTAGCAAATATGGGACCACAACTATATCATTGCGCCAAGAGACTTGTAACCTGTGCTGGTAGTTAAAATAAATAAATGCAATACTTGATTTCTTTTCCGTGTATTTTCTCTAAAACTCAATTTTTCATTTACTTTGTATGAGGATACTTTTTAAAAAAATCCAAATTTAGATTTTTTTTCTACTATAAATGATGTGTAAAGATTAACTTAGATATTTTATTTTCATTCAAATGGAACAATCAACTTTCATTTGGTATATTTTTAAAATGTCTTTTTTAATAGATAACTTGTGAACCCATTAGGTTCCCATTGCAATATCAGTTTATGAAGGTATCAATGTTTCTGCTTAGGAAGGGATGAATTCTATTTAGCATTTCATAAACAGCAGTCCATGATGATGTAGGTGTTTCTATTTAGGAAAGTGTGAAAGATTCTAATTCCCAGTTTGTAGTTATCTCAAGAATTTGGATTATTAAAAAATTAAAGACTCCAACAAAATTATAATCTTGTCTTAAAATGGACTAAAAATTGCTTTATCCTTTAAGTTGGAACATTTTTTAGTGTATTACTCTAATAAAAAAACTTTTACATGCTATTTGTTCTGGGTTATTGTCATACACACATATATCTACGATGAGAATTTTAATAATATATAGAAAGATTCTATGTAAATATCTAAACTTAGTATAGCACAAGGACACAATAGTGAATGAGAATTAAATCTGTGAGATTACCTTGCTAACAACTGCTCTTCAATAAGATTTTTACTGTTAGATTAATTTGGCACAAGGCCACAATAGGAAGAGGGTTAGGATCATTTCCATAACAATGGTCTACAACCTATTAACTACCATCTCCACTAATTGTCTAAAGCTAAGCCTAGTTTGGTATTGTCAAAATAATGTGGCACCTACTAAGAATTGAACTTACAACACCTAGCAATCACTCTGCCATTTGGGCTACTTATTGTTTATTCCATAGTTATTTTAATGATTAATATCCTGGTAATTATAATGGTTATTATTATTTTCACTATGTGAGTTTCCATGTTTTAATTGGTGGTATTTCATTGAAGTCTGAGTGACAGTAAATTACCAGGATTCTTCTAAGTATTCTAGCTGATTTTAATTGCTATGGTCTCAATTCTTTCTCTGATTTTCAGTTTCCCCAGTCTCTTTAATAGGACTTTGAGGACCATTCCAAAAGTACCATGGTATCACTTTCATGTTCCACAGTTTTTACAGCTCTCTGGCAAGATCCAAATATTTGTCTATCTTTTCACTTTCTTTTTTATTTTTCCCTCTGTTGTTCACCTGAACAGCAAAATCCAATAGTTTACAAGTTCTTTTCTTGTTGATTAACACTATATATGGCTTTCTAGTTGAGATTAGGTGATCTATTTTTATCTCAAAGTCCCAGAATATTATATAGATCTCATTCTCTAGAAGAGATTCTGGTTTAGGCATATACCATTTGTCAGTATGATCAACTTTTAATCTCTTGTACGATTTCAAATGCATCATTAGTTATACCTACTCTTGTATTTCTTTTGTGCAAGTTTGCTGCATTTGCTTAAGTGATTAACAGGTTTATCTCTCTCATTATTGTTGTTGTTATTATTATTATTTCTTTTAAATTTTTCCTTATTTCAATAATAATTTAGGATTTTCAATTTTATCAGCAACTTGACTCGAAATTTTGTTTTGAGATAGCTAAAAAAATATAAAAAAAGATAAAAATAAACTGTTAATGGAAGTCAATATAAATAAAGTATAAATACAATGGTGGAAAATAAAATGTTTTTTAATTTCAATTTACTCAAGATTAAACATACATAATGGATCGGCATTAAAGTAATTAGTTATATATACAGATCAATATGTGCACAGGTTCCAAAATAAGGGTGTGGTTTTTTTTTTTTGTTTTTTTTTTTCAAAGCTCAGATTAAAAGTAAGTTTTATTTTGGATTAAAACTGAAATTGAGACAAGTCCAGTACTATTTACTGAATATTTAGTTAATCATTGAAAGGCATAAAATATATAGAATTAAGGAAAATAAGAAATTTTATAATTGATAGCTATGACCTCTTTAATTCATTCATAAATTAAAAACCAAAATTAGTGTCAAATAATGTTTGTAACAAAATATTGTTAAAATTCTCATTGTATTTACCATGGGTAGGATGTAATCCATAGTCAATTTTTAAGCAAGGTAAAACTGGTTTGAATTCAGTTTACCTTCTAGACTGGTTGTGTAATGGTTATTATCATAGGAAATTCAATCAGCAATCCAACCCTGGGCAAAGCTGCTTGCATTTCACTTGGGACTAATGCCTTCATGAAAAGCATGAAAACATCTGTTGTTTCTTTAGCTATCAATAAATATTAGGGCAGATTGGGTTCTTGAGCCTTGTTTAACAACTAGTCTAGAAGGAAAACTCTGAATTCAAACTAGTTGTAATCTGCTCAAAAATTGACCTTGTATCACATATTGCCCATGGTGGAGGGGCTGGGTAAGTACATAATAGTAATACTTTTGTGTCTTTTTTTTTTTTTTTTTCCTCCAAAGATGGAAAATTGACTTAAGTTGTTTTATTCTAGTTATTAAAAAAAACATTTGATAAAAAGAAGTTTTAAAAAGTGTTTTTCTGTTTCTTTGTTGGTTGATTTATTCTTTTGATATATTTTTTATTCTTATTTAATCTTATTTTAATTTTATATTTATTTTCAGGAAATAAACTTGATTGCTTTGGGGTTGCTTTTGCTGTTGTAGCAGCCTGCCAAATTCTTGGCTATAAAGATGTACATTTGGTGCTTTCTGAAGATCATGCGTGGGTAACGTTTGGCAAAGATGGCCAGGAAACTGCAGAAGTAACTTGGCATGGTATTTTCTTTCATCAAATTCATAATTTTAAAAAATGATAATTTCCTTTAGTATCATTTATTAGTATTTCTTTTGTCTTATTTTTGCTGTTTATTTTTGTTTGTTTTCATTTACAATAGTAGTATTAGATGTAATAGTATTCAAACGTAAATGAATCATTGTCAATGATTATTTTTTGAGTTATATTTATTGATAAAATTCTCTAACTTTTAGAATAAAGCATTTCCTGTTCAGTTTGCAACTGTACGATATTCGGAATGATATTTCAGGAAATTATTCCTGAAACATCATTCTGAATGTCATTTTTTAATCATCCAAATTGTTGATATAATGAAGATAACTGATTCTAAGTAGAATTCTTCACTACATTTTATGTATACTATATATACTATAAAAGTATTACTCTCATGGGGTCAGAGGTCATTAAATTATCATATTTACCCAACCCCTCTGCTCAAGTAGGATTTGACACAAGGTCAATTTTTTAAGGGGAGTTTAACAGGTTTGAATTCAGAGTTTTCCTTCTAGACTTGTTGCCTCACCAAGGCTGAAGAACCAAGTCTGCCCTACTATTTACCCATAGCTGGAGGGAGAATAATTGGATTCATACCTTTCCCAAGGGTATTAGGGCTATGGGAAATGAAATCAGTCTCGTCCAGGATTTGAACTCGTGTTGCTGTGTCCATTTCCTACAATGATAACCATTACACCACATCATTAAATTATATTTAATATTCGTATTGTTAGTAGTGTAAATATCAATGATGGTAAAGTATGTGGTATAAAACTAAAGAATTATTTTATTCATTTACCATGAAATAGTTTTTTCTGGAGATGTCCTCAATCCTAAATATTGACTTTGGGCTAATATAATTTGAATTTTAATGGCCAAATACTACCCAACTATTATATCTAATACTAACAGTAAAAAATCTATATATTTACCCAGCCCCTCCACCAGAAACAGGATGCAACAAAAGTTCTATTTTTAAGCCGAGTACAACTAGTTTGAAGTCGGTTTTCCTTTTAGTTTTAAGAGCCCAGTCTACACTACTATTTACCAACAGTTGGATATATACTTTTCTCACTAGTATTAGCACTATGTAAAGTGCAAACAGTATTGTCCAGGATTCAAACTCTGGTTGCAATGAACATTTCCTGCAATGATAATTGTTATATCACAAGCACCTCCAGTATGAAATGTAACCCAACAAGATGGTGACATATTCAAAAACACTGGAGGCAAGAATTTGTTATTTCTAAAGGAAGAATGGTTATCCTTAAAATTATGCTTTTTCATTTATTCAAGAAATTTAATTCATTCCACAGATTTTTTTCTTTCTTCCCCCACTTCACTGTTACTTATACTAAACTGAATTGTTTGAAATAAAACTGTTTATATGTATAAAAATGGATTTGGTATTAATAACTTACAATGGTTGATGTGCCATAAAACCAAACTTCACTTCACTGTAATTTATTCCACTTTTTTTCCCTTCTTTCTTTCTCCACTTCATTTCACTTCACTGTAATTACAAAAGAAGTCAAGCTTAGAATACTAGTTTGAATAATTTCTACAATAGTGACTATTACATTTCTAAAATAAAATGAAAAATTTTGAACATACCTCGTATATATGGTTTGCTATTTATTAATGGATTCCACCATCCCTGAGTTATCTTATAAGCTATCTACCAAGGATAAGGAACTCCTACTCTGTATGTGTGTGTGTGTGTGTGTGTGTGTGTGTGTGTGTGTGTGTGTGTGTGTGTGTGTGTGTGTTACTGCTCATAAATAATTACTTCCTCCTCACTCTTTTTTTTTTTTTTTTTTTTTTCCCAATTTTCATTTATTTATTTTATTTTTCAGAAAAGTTAATTTTCTTTTAAACAAAAGATACCAGGATTTTATTTGTTTCAATCAAAACATTATTAGGTATTGTTTATTACCAAACTTTACAGTATTGAAACTGGGGAAGTCCCTGTTGTGTAGTAGCTAATGTGCTGGACTGTAACATTGTAGGAAGCAAGTTCAAAGTTTAGTCATGCTGTTACATTCACTTTTGAAGTAATACCCTTGGCAAAGGTATGAACCCTCTTATCCCCACTGCTATGGGTTAAATAGTACCACTACTGTTTTTCTACAAGGATGGCTTTGGCATTAAATAACCCACAAAGGATGATATGCCATTAGAATAAAGAAAATAAACAGTATTGAAACTATGTAACTAAATATATGAATATGTAGCAGTCTGAAAATAAGTACAGACCTTGTGTGTGTATTATAATTCTGTTGTGATGTTTTATTGAAAATTCCTGAAGGATTTAGTGTTTAGCTTTTTTCAGGTTTTCTTTTTGGTGAATGAGATGTTGCAACTATGGTTGTAGGCAGTTTAAAAACTGTCTAAAATCTTTATCATTAAGGGTTTTTCGACTATTGTCTTCATTTTTATTGTTATTTTCACAATGTTTCGGCCAATATATCCTCCGGCCTTCTTCAGGTGTTTGAACTCGGGAACCTTCACGCAACTTCAAACTACGTCCTTTATTGAATCCACGGGGGTCGCCTGTTCTGATTCTGTTAGCCATAACCAGGTACAAGTGTTAAGTATTCCTGTATTGTTACTCACCTGCAGTCAGGATTGAACCTGCAACCTCCAGATGATTGTCTCTTTAGAAGCTTAGGGAACCAGCGCCTATAACCGTTATGCTATGTGTTCAGAGTGAATTTTTGGGACTTATAAATTTAATGTTTTTACTTGACTAGAATTACTACTATTATGTATGATTTTTTTTACTTGTGCTCATAGTCAGATTTTTTTTTTTTTTTTTTTTTTTTTTTTTTTCATCTATCCTTTTTAATTATCGGTTCCCATATTGTATTCAACTCTATACTTGGTCTACTTAGGTTATCTGTTTTTAAACTGCCTACAACCACAGTTGTGACATCTTATTCACTAAAAAGAAAATTTGAATAAAAAGCTAAACACTAAGCCTTTGTCTGTCATTTTCAATAAGACATGCTTACAAGAGATTCTGCTACCTAAATACACATCACACACAAACCTATATATATATATATATATATAGTTTTATTTTTGGTTGCAGTTTTAATGCAGTAGAATTTAATAAATACTACTTAATATCTGCTTCGATTGTATAATCTTGCACTAGAAATTTTTACCACCCTTTTGTGTCTTTGAACTTATATGCCATGTATAAAAAAGTCCTTCTACTCTAAGTACTTATTTATTGTTCTTATTTCAGGCAAAGGAAATGAAGATAAACGAGGCCAACCAATAAGTGAGGGAGTTGCTGAGAAGAATTGGCTTTACTTGAATGGCAAACCGGTGATTTGCAATCGTCCTATGGAGGTGGCTGCCATGGTTTCAGCAATTAATCCGTCCATTAACTCAACCATGGACAGTTCAGAGATGGCATCTCTGCAGCAGGTAAAAGATGTTTCTTTATAATTTGTCTTTTCACTAGACTGCCTCCAATGGTGAGGTCCCAGTTCTGAAGCTCTGGATGCTATGGAGTCATCCTTTGCTGCCATTACTTCCAGCTCTACTCTGAACCATAGCTAGGTGAACCAGTATTTAACACATTGAATGCTTTCCTAAGAATTGAAAGTATTAAAATCTTGAGTTGTAAATTTTTATCCTGTTTTATATCTTGTTTTACATTTGAAATTTATTGTGTACTGTTATATGG
This sequence comes from Sepioteuthis lessoniana, assembly GCA_963585895.1. Taxonomy (NCBI): domain Eukaryota; kingdom Metazoa; phylum Mollusca; class Cephalopoda; order Myopsida; family Loliginidae; genus Sepioteuthis; species Sepioteuthis lessoniana. The sequence goes on along the minus strand of CAUZXS010001117.1, from coordinate 405,718 downwards.
TAAAAAAGAACAAACAAGAAAGCATATAAAACGTTTTTATTATTGTTTACAAACAATGTAATTCCAGATCAAATGTATGTATGTAAGTAAAATTGGTGACTTTAGTTGAGGGTGACCCAAAGGCTCCCTTTTCAATAGCTACTACACCAAGGTGTAAGGGAGGGTGCTACTCCTTTCCCTGGATTGCTCCACTTTACCCTTGATCCTTACCTTATAACGCTGAGTGTTAAGCAAGGCAGACTCAAGTACCTTTTTTTTTTTTTTCTTTTTTTCCTTTTCTTTTTTTTTGAGTTTTTGGTATGATTGAATCCCGGTCTCCTGGACCATTGGCGAACACTCTATTTATTAGTCCAAATCATCAAAAAAATTCTGGGTTTTCTATACTTTTAGTTGTATCTCCAGGTATTTTAAAGAAGTAGGCCTTCTCTAAAAGGGGGTATCAAATTTCAGTATTAAGATCTTTCACTGTTCTGTGTAACTAAGATCTAATAGGGGTTACCTTACCAGTCATTGCTTTATTTATATTTCAGATTAGTTCTTTAATTCCATTAGGTGCCTACCTCAGTTTTGGGGATTAACAGCTTCATCTCTCTCATTCATAATTATTCCTTTTGAATTTTTCTGTGCTTTTAAAAGTATTTTAGTATTTTAAATTTTATCAGTAGTTTGAATAGAAATTTTGTTTTGAGATTGCTAAAAAAATGTGGCTAGAAGTCAGAATATAAATAAAGTTTGAATACAATGATGAAAAATAAAATTGCTTTTGTTACAATTTACTCAAGATTAAACATAGATAATCTATCTGAATTGGTTATATATACAAATCAATGTGTCCAGGCACCAAAATAAAGGATTAAAATTGAGTTGAAACAAGTCCAGCACTATTGATTGAATATTCAATCATACATTGAATTAAAGAAAGACATGAAATATGTAGGATTAAGGAAAATAAGTAATTTTATAATTGATGACTATGACCTCTTTAATTAGTTCATAAACTTAAAAACAAAAACTAGTGTCATTAATGTTTGTAACAAAATATCAATATATTGCTAAAATTCTCATTGTATTTACCATGGGCAAGATGTAATCCATAGTCAATTTTTAAGCAAGGTAAAAAACTGGTTTAAATTCAGGGTTTTACATATTTATCTATATTTTAGATTACTTCTTTAACCCTGATAAGCACTTCACCCTGTTGTTTGGGCTTAGAATATGCCAACTGCATTTCCTTCAGTAAGGTAAAACCCTTCTTAAAAGAGATATCAAATTTCAGCATTAAATAATCCATAAAATGTTGATAAACAAATAAGCCAAACTTGATCCAGTAGTCACCATCATCCAATTTATTGCTATATTTGTATTTTAGATCTTGCCAATGTTCCATAAATGGAGTAGAATTGTTTTATATATTATGAATATTTGTATCAATCTTAGATTGTGTATACATTACTTTTGGAATGTGCTGGTGCTAATTATTAAAGAGAAATTTTTAAAAAATCTTCTTCACCTCAAATAATTCTTGCAAGTATTTGGGTTTATTGCTATGAAATTTAATCATCTTTAAGAAAGTTTTTCTTTGCTTTTTATATGAAACTGTAACATTGTAATTTATTGCAATTCTGTTGCTGTATTAAATCTAAAAAGAAATCTGATTCTATATTGATAAAATGTCTTATCAATTCTCTTGACTGAAATTGGAATGAATAAATTCTAGACCCTCTTTGCTAATTAAACATAACTGAATTCACCTTATGTAAGAGACACTATACCATTTTTTAAGTTATTGTATTTCATCTAGTAATAATAGTGCATATAAAGTTTAACTGCCTTGAAACCTAATTAACTTTCATTTATTTTAGAATAGTTTCTCATTGCTCTTTATATAAAACAATAATATATTGTAATTTATTACAATTGTATCTTAGAGTCAAGTATAAAAAGAAATCTGGTTTTGTGATAATGATGAAATGCTTTTTATTACCATTATCTGTTTATCTCTCTTGACTTGGATTGATATTAAATAATGTTGAATGAAAGACAACAAAAATAAAACTAATGATTGTTTTTTAATCTCACAAGTTGTCCAGGTTAAAAGTATGGTAAGAGTAATCCAAAGCCAAACTCTCTTTTAGACCTTACCTGTTTACTAGAACTTTCCTCATTCCTTAATGATACCTGCTTCAGAAAGTAAGGTCTAAAAGTGTTCGGCTTTAGATTACCTTTAGCCAGCTTTTTAGCTTGCACTAAAACCATTGATTGTGAATTTGTAATTTGCTGTTTCAACAACTGAACCTTTTGGTTGATTAGATAATGTGTGTAGTAAATCTTATTAAGTCTGGTACACATGCCTCTATTTGGTCACCCACTTATGTGCTGAACAGGTTCATTGCTGCTTAACTTTATGATCTGGTTGGAGCCAGTGTTTTTAGCTTGACTTGACTTGGTGTATAGTAAATTATTACATTTTAAGAACTAGCAGTAGAACTCAGTAATATTTGTAGGTGAGGAGTTAAAATACTTCTGATAAATATTTTCACAAACTCTATGGGAACAGAAATATGAATGATATAGATATACAACAAAATGAGTTTTAAAAAATAAAGACATTTTTTTTTAAATTCTTCTATTTTTTGCAAATATATGGGTTTCTTTTTTACTACATATAGTTGGCTATGTGAAAAATAAATTTGACTTCATTTCTCTCAAAATGAGGTCAAAAACATTTTACTATTGCATATCATAATCTGATAACCTCCAGTGACCTTGAATTTCTTTAGAGGTCAATCTCATATAGTCTGTTAAAGCCAGAGATCAAGTCAATTTCTCTGCAGAAAAGTAGGTCCCTGCAACTTTCCATTTGACCATGAACCTCAGACAGATACACGCAAATTTTAGCATGACATATCTATTATTGAATGTTTTGGAGCAGTAAATGATAAAGTTAAAAAAATGACTTATTAGATTTTAAAAATCACTTGTTTATTTAATTTTTGTTGTTTTTCCCACAATATTTTTTCTTGGTGGTAAACTAAGATGTCAAGAAAAAGAGACATTCGTGATAAAAGTTTATAACTTTGATTTTTAAAATTTCCTTTTCTCTTCTAATTTCTTTAGGAACTGCTTTGGTTATTGCATGATATGGGCTATCTTTCAAAGTAAGTACAGTATTTTTCTTTTTACATTTTTGTTTTGTTTGGCTATTTCAAAAGAATTTGTTCTTGTGTATAAATGATGATAGAAAAAATTAGGAAAGGAAGAAATATGAGGGTCATTCAATAGATTAGGTGAATTTTGCCTTAGGAGTTGGCAATAGGAAGCACTGTTTCCAATTGCATCTTTTTCAAGGAAATCGATAATGATAGTCCCTTTCATATCCCTGAAGAATGTCAGTATGACCTTCTGCACTGACTGCTACACCCAAAACTTTTTCTTTACTTGAGAGTCAGTGTATTATTTCCATTTCATGAGCTGTCTTTTAAACTTAACCTCATAGTGACAAACCCATGTTTAACCCATTTGTAAACATTGTTTTGAGTAAAATTTGCTTCTCCATACGCATCACATATTCTTTTGTAAATTTCACACTGTTTGCATTTCTCAGCCACCAAAATATGATGATAGACTTCTGTTCAAGCCTGGAGTTTTCTGATTTGTTATAAACCAATTCTAAACAATGCATAGTTTATATTTGTGGGGGGAAATTCTCAAAGTTTTTCTTGCTTTTTTTAATTAAAATTATTTATTGAATGACTCTCATAGATTATGGTCAGCTCTTTCCTAAACTGTATATAGTTAGTCTGCTGGTCTCACCAACTACTGATAAGTTCAACCCTTAGTTTCAGTAGTATACAGTTTACCAGAAAACTGGATAAAAACCAATGGAAAAGATTGAAATGGTTTCTGGGGCCTTGTTAAAAAAGGACAGATAGAAATTCCTTATTTCTAGATTTGTGCTACTATATAATGTATTTACCCAACCCCTCTGCACAAACAGGATCTGATAAAAGGTCTGTTTTTAAGCAGTTTAACATTTGAATTCAATTTTCCTTTTCTTAGAGTGGTTGTCATAGCAAGGTTAAAGAGCCCAGCATGATCTATTATTTATGTATAGCTGGAAGAAGAATAGTTGGATGCAAGGGTATTAACACTATATAAAATGCAAACAGACTCGTATAAGATTTGAATTTGTGAAGCTTTTTTCATTTCCTTTGATATTGGCCATTATAGTGCTACTGTACATGTGTGGAGGTGGAGGAATAATATATACTTCAAGTGACAAATAAGGAGATTACACCAAAGATGACCTGAACATGGCTACAAAGAGAGAAAGTGAATCTCTATTAATAGCTGCAATAACTAATTGAAGGAAAAGTTGATCATACACAATAAGATAGTAAGTGTAGGTTGTGGTAACAGAGATGAAACAATTAATCACATGAAAAGCAAATGCATCAAATTGGCACAAAAGGAATATGAGTAGGCATAACTGGGTAGGAAATGTCATCCACTGAGAATTGTGCAAGAGATTAAAATTTGATGATACTGACAAATTGTGTGTGTGTGTGTATGTATATATATATATATATATATATATATATATATATATATATATATATATACACACACACACACACACACACACACACACACACACACACAAACTAGAATCTGTTCTATAAAATGAGACCCATAAAATACTAACAGATCACCCAGTCCTGGCCAGAAGACTAAACCTACTGTAAATTAACAAGAAGAAAAGAACTTGTCAACTAGTGAATTTGATATTCCAGTATACCATAGAGTGAAAAGACAAACAATTGGATCTTGCCTGAGAACTGAAAAAACTGTGGAATGTAAAAGTGATGATAATACCAATTTTAGTTGGTGCACTTGGAACAGCCCTCTTGGGGTTGGTTAGGTAGACTTAAGGAATTGGGGTTCAGAGGAAGAATCAATACCATACAGATCACAAGACTGTTAACATCAGCTAGAATACTTAAAAGTACCCTAGAGACCTGAAGAGACTTGTTGTCACTCAGTTTTAACTGAAAAACCACCAGTTAAAACTGGTGTGGAAAAACTTGTTTGGAGAGAAAATAATAAATTGTATATACCAGAGAACAATATACCTCATTGAATCAAAAAATTTCAGTTTTATATTAATAGAATGTAATATCATTATCATCATCAAAGTGTGCTTGACAGCTCAGATTCTCTCTCGCCATCTCTCCCTATCAACCATTGTTTTTGTTAATTCCTCTAAATGGCATCTAGTATCCTCACAGAGCTGATAAATGTAAGTTTTTGCTTGTCAGCCAATGCTGGTATGCCTATTAGAGAATGTATATGATGAATCCTTACTTCTTGAGCAGTGCCTAGAACATCTTGCTTGCTTTTACTTGGATGGTTTGTAAGATGAAAGGTAGGTGGCTGTACAGTTGCTGTTTTGTTAGGTACTGCTTCCAGGATTGTTCAAAACAGTATACAGTATTCTTGTGTAGTTCCCATCTAATTTTTTTCTCAAGGTATTTTGTTAAAGTCTGAGCGGTGCAACCATACAATATTACTGACACTGCTACAGCTTACAAGAATTCCAGTTTTATTCTATTAGAGATCAGATTTCCCGGTGGTCATTAACCTGTCAATAGCAGTCCATTTACTTATCCATATGTTTACTTTGCTTTCAGTAGATGAGATATTGCTACTGAGGTATGTGAACTGGTCTGCTAATTCTACAAACTTGCCGTTTAATGAGGAGATGTCACCATCTTCGTTTGGTTTGGTTGTGTCTTATGGCATATCAACTCTTGTGGGTTATTTAATGCTGAATCCTGTTCACACCCACACACACACACAAACATATATATACATATATATATATATATGTACAAAAAAAAGTAAAGTTGGCAACCATAGTCGAGGGCAATCTGAAGGCTCCTTTTCATTAGCTACTATACTGAGGTGTAGGGGAGAGTGCTACTCTTTTCTCTGGATTGCTCTACTTAACCTTGATCTGTATCTTATAATTCTGAATGTTAAGCCAGGAGGCATCAAATACCTTCTTTTTTTTTTTTTTAGTCTTTGGTATGACTTGATGTGAGATTGAACCCTAGTCTCCCAGGCTATTTGTGAACACTCTACCCACTGAGCCGAAATATATATATATATAGTGTGTGTGTAGTTGGGCAGCAGTATTTCATTTAAGCATGCTTGATTAAATAATAAAGACACATTTTGTCTATATAATTTTATTAAGATGCTTTCAAGTTTCCTGATAAGTGTCTTGATTTCAGGTTGGAATTGGTGGATGAATTTACCAAAATTGTCCCAAGTGCTTTCGGACCTTTTATAGGCCATCATCAGAGGTTGCTTGCATGTAAAAAAAAAAGTAAAGTTGGCGACTGTAGTCGAGGGCGACTATAGTCGAGGGCGACTAGAAGGCTCCCTTTTCAATAGCTACTACACAGAGGTGTAGGGGAGGGCTCTACTCCTTTCCCTGGATTGCTCCACTTTACCATCGATACATACCTTATATTGCTTAGTGTTAAGTAAGGAGGTATCAAGTAACATTTTTAAAGTCTTTGGTATAACGTGACCTGGGATTGAACCTAGGTCTACCAGACCATTGGCGAACACTCTACCCACTAGGCCAATGAGCCAGTTATAAAGAGTGTTTTTTAAAGAGTTTTTAGGTTTTTTATAAGATAACAAAATTACGTAAACGCAGAGTTAGCTAAAACTAAGATGCTGATGAATTCAAAAACAGAACAGAAATAGAATATTATCAAGAAATATGGAATATTAAAACAAAACAACAACAAAAAACTAAAGGCATTTCAAAATATTGTTGCTATTTTCAAAATTAATTCTATTGATTTCATTTTTTTTTTTTTTCTTTTTTATATGTAGAGCTTCTAGGATTTGTAGTTGTAGCTTATTAATTTTGTGTGCTATTGTAGTGTTATTTTCAACTAGAATTTTTCAAAATTTTGATTTGGGAATAGAATGGGTTTTAAGATGTAAGGCTATGGAGCTAGAATCATTAAGGCGCATCGTAAGTTGTCTTGAAAGAGTTGTAGTGGTAAAACCAATATTCGTATTATTCTCAGAGACACAGTCTCTCAAACATATATACAACATTTGTTCTATCAAAAAGTTCAGTGGAGGGAGAAGAGTTATTGGAAATAATTAGGTTGTAGGTTTTAAATTTGTTGTTGTAAATGATAAGTCTTACTTTTTTGGTAGGATCAGTAGGGAGAACATTTTTTTTGCATAAGGTTTTTTTAATATATGTTCATCTATCTTATAATTACTATGAAATTGGTTTTTGTAGTAAAGGTTTATTGATTGTTTATGGTTTAGGGTATTGTCTATGTTAGGTTGTTCAGGTTCATAATGAAATGTTTAATTTCTGTATCAACAATGTAGTTTGGAAACTCATTATTTTTATATTTTTAAATTTGTAAAGGAAGATAGTTTGAGAGGAAGATAGTAGTTTAGCTTTGAAAATAAGTGTTTTTATGATTGTTCTTTTATAACAGAAGAGGCATTCACTATGGAAATTGAGGGTGCAGGGATTAATGTTGGTAGGTTTATTATATGTGGAGGTGGTAAATCAGTTAATATTGCTTGTGTCTATTAGTATACCAAGAAATGGGATTTTATTGTTGATATTGATTTCTTGTATGAAATTGAGAACAGAATTATTTTGAAAGGTCTCTTGTATTGTGTTAATTTCATCAGTGCTATTAGTGAGAAGATGTATGTTTTCAGCGTACCTTAAATAGATATTAGCTTTATTGATGGTATTAAAAACCTATTTTCAAGGGCTGACACGTAAAAGTTACTGAAAATGGGTCCCAAAATTGACCCCATCGCAATTCCATCTTTTTGGATGAATATATTTCCATAGGGATCGTAAAATGGTACCTCAGTAGTGCCCATATATATATTTTCTCTTGAAAAAAAAACAACAGTCACATTAAGATAATAAATTTGTTTCCGTCCTGTTAAAAAGCATTGATATAAATCAATGCTCTAAAAAATTAACGGCACTTTTTCAGATCAAACAAGAAATAGATTAAAATAGATTTTTTCCTATTTACAACCACATAAAAAAAACTTATTTCTCCTATGTATTAAAGTAAGCCATTTAGGCTTGCTTTAATACATAGGAGAAATAAGTAACAATAAGTATCAAATTATTATGGCATATAAAACAACATCCAGTTTCATCATACTTCAAATTTAACAGAGGCAAAATTTACAGTTAAAATAATACATGTCAAAAATTCAAACATTAAAAAAATTATTCAGACAATTTAATTTTAGTATATCAATTTTTATAATTAAAATGAACTAAAAAATCTAAAACTAAAGTTAATAATGGTGACCCCCACCTTTCAATAATAGAATAAAAAATCACTAATATAAATTCAAATTCTAATTCATTTACTGTGGATTTTATTGAATAATATATATATATATATATATATATATATATATATATATATATATATATATTATTTAATCCAGAGTTGGGAACAATTCCAAGCAGGACCAATGAAATATTAAAAAATAGAATATTAAATTTAAGTAATCCTGGTCAAGAGTTCAATATAAATAAAATCAACAGAGCAAATAATTTTCTCTTCAAAAAACCTTATGAATGCTTGAGAAATCAAACAGCTTTATCCAAACATTTTTTGAAGTTGAAAAATAGGGGTTTAACTCCAAAAATTCAATGGAAAATTTTTAAAAGATCTACAACTCCTAGCTGCTTTGATGGAAGATTTAATTTTGTGTCTGGAAGAAAAGATACAAATTATGTTATCTTGTTAACCTATTAAATAAGAGATGTGATTTTATTGCTAGATGTTGGTATAAAAATAAATTTAGACTATTTTCAAAAATAAGTGAATAAATAAAATAAATAACTGATTTAGTAAATGAATTAGAATTTGAATTTATATTAGTAATTTTTACTCTATTATTGTATTTTGGGGGATTTTACTGTAAATAAATTTTTTTAGTTCATTTTAATGATAAAAATTGATGTAGTAAAATTAGATATGTCTTAATAAAAAAATTTTTTTAAATTTTTATATATATATATATATATATATATATATATATATATGATGTTTGAATGTTTAGACATGTATTTTTGTAGCTGTAAATTTTTCCTCTGTTAAATTTGAAGTATGATGAAACTGGATGTTCCTTTACATGCCAAAATAAGTTGATACTTATTGTTACTTGAATTTGAAGGGTTACTTTTTATATAGGAGAATTTAAAAAAAAAAATTATTTCAATCCATTTTCTTGTTTGATCTGAAGAAGTCCTGTTAATTTTTTGGAGCATTGATTTTTATCAATACTTTTTGACAGGATGAAAATAAATTTATTATCTTAATGTGACTGATTGTTGTTAGTTTTTTTTTGTTTAAAGAATATATACATATATTAAATTACATGATCCTGCATCTCACATGTTTTTATTATTTAATCAAACCTACTTAAATAAAGGACTGCTGCCCAACTACACATATCTTAAAATTATATATATATATATATATATATATATATGATTTGTAAGTGAATAGTTTATTGATAACTATTTAAAACAAGTTAGAGCTCATTTGTTTGTATGCAGTTAAATGGTTTCAAGTACTGCTATTTAACATTAGTAATTTTATTTATCAAGTATTTCTGTCTAATACAAACAATTTGCACACAGTTATTGTGTTTCAAATTACCAATGATAATCCTTAGTAAATGATTGAACAGATCTATTTGACCCATAAATGGGATCATAACAGGTACTACCACTCTGGGTCAGAGTGAACCTGAGAGTAATGGTAACACTCCATATTTCCCAAACTCTAGGATTGGAGCCACACCATCAGATGGTTTTGTCATACTCAGTACACAGTTGTTTTATGCCAAATCCTATTTATATACATGTATGCACACACAAATCTTATTTCACACACACAGAGACACACGCACACACATTTTGGAGGTGCTCATGGTGTAATGGTTATCGTGGACAAGGCAACTAGAGTTCAAATCCTGGATGAGGCTTTTTGCATTTCACATAGTGCTAATACCTTTGGGAAAGTTATGCATCCAACTGTTCTCTCACTATCTATGGGTAAATAGTAGGGCAGACTTTGGTATGGCAACTGGTTTAGAAGGAAAACTCTGAATTCAAACCTGTTAAACTCCATTTAAAAACTGATCTTGTGTCACATCTTGTTCATGTGGAGGGGTTGGAAAATATAGATAATACATATAAGATTTCTAAGCAAATAGTTTTTTGGTAAGGTTATTTTTAAATTAGGCAGAGCTCATTTGTTTGCACACAGTTAAATGGTTTCAAGTATTACACCATCTTGATTAAAACATATAAACCATGTAATATATATGTATAAAAACGTGATAAAACCACAAAGATGAAGAAACTGATTCAAATGAATTAATATTTTATAGTAACCAAAGACATTCATACAAAGGAACAAGAAATAATAAATTGTTATGTTCCTGTTGAGTATAAGGAATGAAATATTTTAATTTATTAATTCATTTATTCTTAGGTATCCAATGGCTCTTGGCAACCTTGGGGACCTTGAAGAAATGTCCCGTTCACCTGGGCAACCACCTCCTTTGGCATTATTCCAAGAAGGTATTGATGCTGACAAGAAATATTATGATAACCAGCATGTTTACCCTTATACTTATATGGGAGCTTTTCTTTTTCGAAATGGTCAATATAAGAAGGCACTAAACTTCTGGTCAAATGCTAGTGCTGTTATGAAAGGGTAAGTAGATCTATTGATTTTATATTCTTATATAAATATCTGTGTTAGAAACAAGTTATATCAACTAATTGAATGCATGAAAATAGCTTATTAAAACCAAATAGAGCTTAGGAATATTGTATTGCATTAATTTGTGTAGGATGAGTTTATCTGCTTTAAAAATTGGTATTCAAAATTCTAACTTTTTATCTGAGCTTGAAACATCAGCAATCTGATTCTAATGGTAGATAAACAGCATCTACCACAAGGCAAGCATCTTCATCCTTTACCTAATAATTTGAATTATGATATTTGTTTAGCTTAGCTTAGTCTGACACAAGGTCAAGTAGGACTGAATGAAGGATAGGAAGATTGTGTTGCCTCAATCATTAAACTTTAAAGGTGTTTGTGTACTTAGAAACTTAGCATTTGAAATTCTGGCTTTTCTCTTATATATTTTTTTAATTTCTTTTTATGTTGAGTATGTGCAAAAGTTTCCAGCATTTAATTTCTTTAACAAAATATTTCCTTGACCTTATATCAACACTGCAGGACTTTTCAAATTTAATTTTAATGAAATAAAGTTTACTTTGAATTTTTAAACAAAAGATATATTTTTTAATTTTTGACCATGTAAAAATATTTTTACATTTATGATTGTAAATACACAATATACATATTGCAAATAATACAATGGAGTCAAGTTTGGTGAATATACCATTATGAATTTTGGGGAATCAACAGAACACTCAGTGTGTGTATGAAAGGCTGACAAGCAGCAATATGAGATTATTGCTTACTGGTCCTGTCAATGTCTTTTCCTTTTTTTCATACAATTAAAATGTTAAAACTTTGAAGGTGGCACCTGTAACACTGCAGTAGGACTTTCACCAGGCTTTAGTTATCTCTATAACACATATTGCTTCCAAAAGGTTTTATCAATTATCTTCTGTTGTTGGTCTCCACAATACATATTGCTTACAAAACGTTTTATCAATTATCTTCTGTTGTTGGTCTCCACAATACATATTGCACCCAAAAGGTTTTATCAATTATCCTTTCTTCTATTGTTTTTTTCAACAATACATATTGCTTTCAAAAGGTTTTATCAAATAAGCTTATGTTGTTGGTCTCCACAATAGATATTGCTTTTAAAAGATTTTATTAATTATCTTCTGTTGTTGGTCTCCACAATACATATTGCTTTCAAAACGTTTTATCAATTATCTTGTTGTTGGTCTCCACAATACATATTGCTTTCAAAACGTTTTATCAATTATCTTCTGTTGTTGGTCTCCACAATACATATTGCACCCAAAAGGTTTTATCAATTCTCCTTTCTTCTATTGTTGTTCTCCACAATACATATTGCTTCCAAAAGATTTTATCTATTATCTTCTGTTGTTGGTCTCCACAATAGATATTACTTCCAAAAGATTTTATCAATTATCTTCTGTTGTTGGTCTCCACAATAGATATTGCTTCCAAAAGATTTTATCAATTATCTTCTGTTGTTGGTCTCCACAATAGATATTGCTTCCAAAAGATTTTATCAATTATCTTCTGTTGTTGGTCTCCACAATAGATATTGCTTCCAAAAGATTTTATCAATTATCTTCTGTTGTTGGTCTCCACAATAGATATTGCTTCCAAAAGATTTTATCAATTATCTTCCGTCTTTGGTCTCCACAATACATATTGCTTTCAAAAGGTTTTATCAATTATCTTCTGTTGTTGGTCTCCACAATACATATTGCTTTCAAAAGGTTTTATCAATTTGCTTCTGTTGTTGGTCTCCACAATAGATATTGCTTCCAAAAGATTTTATCAATTATCTTCTGTTGTTGGTCTCCACAATAGATATTGCTTCCAAAAGATTTTATCAATTATCTTCTGTTGTTGGTCTCCACAATAGATATTGCTTCCAAAGGATTTTATCAATTATCTTCTGTTGTTGGTCTCCACAATAGATATTGCTTCCAAAAGATTTTATCAATTATCTTCTGTTGTTGGTCTCCACAATACATATTACTTTCAAAAGGTTTTATCAATTATCTTCCGTCTTTGGTCTCCACAATACATATTGCTTTCAAAAGGTTTTATCAATTTGCTTCTGTTGTTGGTCTCCACAATTCATATTGCTTTCAAAAGGTTTTATCAATTATCTTCTGTTGTTGGTCTCCACAATAGATATTGCTTCCAAAAGATTTTATCAATTAGCTTCAGTTGTTGGTCTCCACAATAGATATTGCTTCCAAAAGGTTTTATCAATTATCTTTTCTTCTATTGTTGGTCTCCACAATACATATTGCTTTCAAAAGGTTTTATCAATTATCTTTTCTTCTGTTGTTGGTCTTCACAATACATATTGCACCCAAAAGGTTTTATCAATTATCTTCTGTTGTTGGTCCCCACAATACATATTGCTTCCAAAAAGTTTTATCAATTATTTTCTTTGTTTCCGTTGTTGTTGTTTTCCAAAGGTTTTATCAGCTGTCTTTATTTTTTTTGTTTTACTCAACTTGAAAAGGAACTATAAGCAATATCCCATCTGTTTCTTACTGATAGCTATTTTTCCCTTGCTCAGCTCTGGATAAACGAACATTGAACACAGAATATTTAAAATTGGTTTGCAATTGTGCTTTCCACTTAAAGATATAAAGTGAAAATGCTGGCAAATTTTGCACACCTGATATGTAATCATAAGCAATGTCTATTGAAGTTATATTTTTTATATTACATTCTATGAAAATTGAACAAATGCTTTTGATTTTTTGATTTTTTAAGTTTTTTTTCTCCACAAACCTTAGGTACAACTACAACAGAGAAGATGAAGAAATCTACAAAGAATTTTTGGAGATTGACAATGATTTCATTCCACAAATTGTGAAAACTGTTGACAAAGACAAGAAAGGCAGCTTTTTACGAGACCCAGAATGCTATGCAGACCTGCTGAGATTTTATGATGGCATATGCGAATGGGAAGAAGGTAGCTCTACTCCGGTGCTTCACGTAGGTTGGGCCACACATCTTGTGTTCTCTTTGTCCAAGTTTGACCCCAGGGTCAGACAAAGCATAGATTTACAGGTAGATGAGAAGGAAGAGGAGGATGAAGAGGAAGAGGAGGATGATGATGATGAGGAGGAGGAGGAGGAAGAAGAAGAGGGAGATGAGGAGGCTACTGGGGATACTGAGATGACTGATAAAACCATGGAGAATTCCAGGGATAGTGAGATTTCAAAAAAGCACAGAAATGCATCGCCACCTAATTCTTCTGTGAATAAACATGTCTCAAGGAAATTACGTCGTAAATCAGAACAGGCACGAAGGCCAGAAAACCACAACAATAACAACAACAACAACAACAATGGCAGCAGCAACAACAACAATAATAATAATAACAACAACAACAACAATATTAAAATTGATAGGCGGAGGAAAAAAAGATCCTGGGATTCTCATAAAACTGCAAAAGATAAGTCTGTTGAATCCTCCAAATTAAATGGCAAAACAAGTGAGGATCAAATAAAGTATGTTCTTGAAGAGCTTGTATCAAAAACAAGTGAAGAAGGACAAGAAAGCATCCCTAATTCAAATATAGCAGCATTAGCCCAAGCCTGTGGAGAGTCCATTTTGAACCAAGATTATTTACTTGGGAGTGGGGAACCATTTACAATGTCTGTAACCAATAATAGCAGTGCTGACACCAGAGTGGACTATGATGAATTTCTCAGCACCAAGTCAAATGGGACACAATTCATAGGGATGACAGTCGATTCTTTGTTGAAGGCAGAGAGCCCAGCTGATATGATGATGTGTCGTAAGACACCTGATATTTGTTCCAACAATAACACCTTTCCTACGGTATCATTGAAACTGCGTAGCAAAAAGATGAAGGGTTTGAAAAAGATCCTGCAATCTCCAAAACTGAATGCAAGTGCCATAAAGCTTCAGTTGACTGCACAGTCACAAGTAGAATTTCGACACAACAGGAGAACTGCAGAATTGTCTGATCAGCCATCAACGACAACAAGGAAGCGTTTGCGACGAGAGAAAACCTAATTCTCTCTATATATTTTATTTCCCACTGTAACTAACAAAACCAAACAAAATGTTCATTTAATTTTTTTTTTTTTTTTTTTTCATAATTCATTTATGCAATTATAGTATGTTTTTATGATGTTTCTATAATGTTACGTAAAACAAAGTTACATGACTTTTTCTTGTCAGAACTGTAGAAATTAATTAACCTCTTACCTACTATTCCTGAGTAATGCTTGTTTTCACATGTTAGTGAAAAATCTGTGGCAAAAAAAGGGGTTGCTGTAACATGTTTCTAATGTTCTAACACACAAAAGATACAAAGTTGGATTTTCAGCTTGCACACCTAGGTGTGGGTGGAGGATACATTTTAGCACTCATGTACCTGGTGGGTAAGAGGTTAATGTAACATTGTAAAAGCATTTTTTAAAAATATCATATTTTCACATCAATGTTTTACATATATTGAACACTTTTCACCCAGCCAAGAACATATATCATGTTTCATTAAAATATATATATATATATATATATATATATATATATATATATATATATAGTGTGTGCAAATCATGTTACATACTTATTAACATATATTTTTAATTCAGAATTTATACAAGGGTTACTCTGGAATTTTATTCTTTTTTATTTTTTAAGTATATTTAAAATTATGCTTTTAATTGGGAATAGATTTAAATTTTTGATTATTTTTATGACCATCATACTCGTAAACACACTATCAAAACCTTAGATGGAAAAAAAAGTGGTTTTTTATTTTAATTTTACTGCAGAAAATATCATGTTGCTTACTTCTTTCTTTCTTTTTTTTTTTTTAAGCACCTGATAAAAGTGGGTTTTATATATTGGAAATGAATCTCATACTTACTGTTGAAATAAACCCATTGTACCTGATCATTACAATACCGTGGATTTTCCTTGTTCAGACTAGTATCTTCACCTTTGTTTTTTGATCATTACATTTTGTATTAAACCTGGTGAAAAATTTACGAGTTCAAATTAACCTCTCTCTCTTTTTCTTTCTCTCTCTCATGCAGATTGAATTTTTTTTTTGGGGGGGGGATTTTCAGATGCAACAAATATTACATTAAGGTCACAGAACTTAAAAGCTGAGATGTGGTGATTCAAACAGCAAAGGCGAAGATGGGTAAAAGTTTTTATAGGGACAGCACTTATTATTTTTATATTTTTATTAGGACTGTTGAAATAAACCTATTGGGGTAGTCCTCATTGTAAAATAGGTAAAATGCTGGACTGTGGCCTCTAAGCAAGCATGTTCGAACCCCAGTCATGCTAATATATTCACTTTTGGACTAATACCCTTGGGAAAGGTATGAACCCCCTTATCTCCTTAGCTATAGGTTTAATAGTATTACTGCTGTTCTTCTACAAGGATGGGTATGGCATTAAATAACCCATGATAGTTTATATGCCATTAAAACAAACCTAAACCCATTGTATCTGGTCATTACAGTACCGTGGATTTCTCTTGTTCAGACCAGTATCTTCACTATTATTGTTTTAATCATTACATTTACATTAAACCTGGTGAAAAATTTACAAGTTCAAATTAAACTTTTTTTCTTTGTGTACAGGTGAGGTGGGTGGGGAAATGATTATTATTGGATTTAACAGATATTTCTTAAAGGCCACAGAGCTAACAAAAAAAAACCTTGAAATTTACTGATGGAAATGACAAAGGTGTGGGTGGATACAAGTTCAAATAAGGACAACACTTCATCTCAAAACTCTAACAAATTCTGAAAAAGTCCCAAGAGCTCACCAGCAAAGACAGGTGACTGAAATAACAAAGATTGGGATAATAGTCTGAATAATTTCATGAATAACATTTTATCTCAGAACTTCAGACAACACATTGTATTTTTCTCTTTTTGCCCAAAAAACAAAAAAAAAACAAAAAAAAACAAAGAAACTTAGGGATATATCTGTAGATCTATTTATTGTTGAGACCTTTTAATTTGAGTTTAAGAGTTGCTTCCTATTCTCAATGTAGTGGCTGCTCTGATATTTAAAAGATAAAATGCAGCAACAGATACAATAGCTTAAAAATGAAATTATCAAACAATTCACAGAATGAGTTAAGCTTTTATGTTCCTGTGTACTAGCAAATGGTCTCTTTATATATTTAGATATTTTACTTATCTCAAAAGTTAGATTTCCAGAGTTTACTGTATTATATATGCATTTTACTATCGTTTTGTGTTTGTGTACGTGAAATTCACCAGAAGGCAGCGAGGAGAGAAAGTATTAAATTTCTTGTTTGAGAAAAAAAAAAAAAAATCCAGGATTTTAAAATTTGAAAGTTTAAAAAAAAAAATTTAAAGCAAGAGCCTTAATTTATTGAAAGCCCTTAAATTGTAAAAGGACCCCGGTGACATGAAGGTCAAACCTCTAACTTAAGGTTGATTTCTTTTTGGCAATTTTTATACTGTAGCTACTTTTGCAATACAGTGATTCTTTAGCACTTAGAGCAACAACCTCACTTAAAGAAGTGATATTAACTTGGTAACTACAGCCAGTTACTCAGATATTCACATGCTAGCCTACACTAATAAAACCATCGATTGCTTGCTTGGTTCTGTGCATCATCATCATCTAATGGGTTTACTATGCAATGCAAAGACCTCACTAATAGTGGGGGTGGATGATATCAATTCATTCTCTGAGGTCACTTGAAGTCACAAGGAAATATAATGAAGCTTCTTTTTTTTTTCCCCTCTCTAGAAGTGTGGAACTTAATAGAAAAGAATGCGGAACTTTCTCTCTGAAAGTTCATTTTTATGTCACAGAAAGACTGCTAATACTGTTTATTCAGAATCATTATCATCATTTTTATTTTTGCAATTTGTCAGAATACTGTTTGCCACGTTATTCTTTGTTTTTAAAATATGTTAGAATTTACTCTATAATGTTTAAGACTCTTATTCCCCTACCCACAATTAGCATGGGATACTCCAGCAGATGTCAGTATATTTTCTCAAAAAGAAAGAATACTAAAATTTTAATTTAAGGAAAATGTATTTCTTTAAGAGCATATGCTGAAATGAAAAGGAAGTGTTAAAAAAAATTAGATTGTAAAATCAACAAAAATGTTAGGTTTTTAGAAAATAATAGTTGATTTTATGTTTAAATGTGTATAAGAATTGGATATTTTCTAAACATTAGCTATAACTTTTAGGAAAGTATAGGACTGTATTTTTGATCTGTTATTTAAAAGCTGTGGACAACATTTTTTTTTTTCCAAAGTTATTAATTAAAATTTGTAAAAAAACTTGCTGATTGTAGGATTTAAAAAAATCTTCTTACCTCAGAAGGAATAACTGCTGCTAATGTTATCAATAACAAAAAACTTTTGCATTTTGACTGAATGCTGTTTGTTTTTTAGTATTAAAATTAAGATTTAAGCCTTGATTACCCCCCCTCCCCCCTTTCTTCTTCTCCCCCCCCCCAAGCAATAGGTATTATACTCTATATATATATATATATATATATATATATATATATATATATATATATATATATATATAATTAGGTTTTTTTTTTTTTTTAATACTTAAAAAGACTTCATTCTTGTCTCTGAACAAAAAAACTTGTTTATGTAGATTTATCAACTTTTTTTTTCTTTTTCCCTGTCCAAATACCGCTTAATTCTTCTTTTTTTTTTTTTAAATCTTAGAATTTACTCTATAAGATTTAAGTATTAATTACCTTTTTTTTTTCCCCTATAAAACCCTGAAAAAACCTCCATTAGGAATTTGTAAAATCTTGTACTCAGATTTTTAAATAAGTGGCTTAGCTTGATTACATTGCAAAAACACTCCAAATTATTAGTAGCTATAATATAAAAACTTACAAATGGAAGCCAACCTCAAGGGATATATATGTAGGATTTGCTTCTTTGTATTATATAAAGTCATATTTTGCTTGTTTTGTTGACTTGTCTATTATAAATTTAATTCTATGAAGAAATTGAAATGTAAATTGCAAACACATACATGCTCACACCAACACAAACAAATATCGTTGTCATTTTAAAAAAATTTAATGATTTTTTTTTTTTTTATATATTTTTTTGTCCTTCAATTTTCTTTTAACTGTTGTACCTGGGGATTATTATGTCAATATATTAATTTGAAGCTGCTATATCCAATCATAGTAATGACATGGAAACAATTGAATAACCATTGTCAATTCAAAATTTAAGCTGATGTATTATTTCGAAATAGCATTTAAGGAATATTGGGAAGAAAAAAATTTTCTTTTTTTTTCCTTTGTGACTTTTCAGGTACAATAGTTTAATCTAAAAATTCATTTGAAGATCACTATTTTTACTGTTTTTGCTGATGTTTAAGATGCACAATTGTTTTACATTGAAACTTCTTTGAAAAAATTATGTTCAACAGAAGGAAGATGTTTTACATCAAATATTAAATGCTTCACTGTTATTTCATTAAAAAAAAAATTATGCCTCACTTGTATATTCAAATACTGTTGAAAATATTGCAGAATGTTAATGTTGTGGCTGACAATGGCATAAGAAATAAACTTGCCAAAAATATATGGCCTTGTTCCACTCGAAATGTGTTTTCTTGTTTTTCCAAGTGCAGTGTTTACAATTAATTGCTACTGATTTTGAAAAGAAAATAAGGTGTACTTGTTTTCTTTTCTTAATTCTGCAAAGTTTTCTATATAATAATGTTAAGTATAAAAGAGGAAATGAACATAGAAATAATTACAAAGTCATCCATTATTATTCGTTAATCAAATGTTGGTGTTTTTTTTGTTTTTGTTTTTTTTTTTTTTTTCCAGGATAGCTTTCGTTCTTTTTATTTGTAATGTTGTGTAGATGATGGCAATAGACATGGAAATATTAACAAAATCAAGAAGAATTTGTTTGTTAAGCAAATACTGATTTGGTTTACTACAAGGATATTTTTTCAGAGTTGCTTTCATCTTTTTCAAATGCTCATAACATTGTGAGGGTGGTCCTAATGGCCATTACAATTTGATGGAGGAGTCTCCAGTTCTTCATCTCCCCCTTACTGATCCTTACTGACAAATTACAAATCAATGTATTCCATAAAAGTTTTTTTGTTTTATACAATAAGCTTTTCTTAAAATATGCATTAATTTTTTTTAATTTATGTATCAAGATATATATTGTTAATTCATTCTATTGGCTACACTTTTGGCAGAAACTTCCACCTTATACTCAATTGGAGGAATCTTTGTGGCCTCAAAGTAAGCAAGCTCAAAATTTAGTTGCACTATCATATTCACTTTCAGATTAATACCTATGAGGAAGGCATGAAATCTCTTATTCCTCCCAGTAATAGGTTAAATAGTACCACTAGTGTTCTTCTACGAGGATGGCTTTGGCATTAGATAATCCACAAAGGTTGGTATGCAATTAAACATAAGAAACCAAACTTTATACTCAAACCTCAAGAAATGAGTATAAATTTCACTTCATCATGACTTTAGACTTTAATGTCTAGGTGCTTGGGAAGGTTTTTTTTCTTCTTTCTCTTCATCACGACCAAAGCAGGTTAAAAAGAGACCTTACACTTTTTCTTTTACAATTTCAGCATTTTGTTCTAATGGCATATCAACCTTCATGGGCTATTTGATGCCAAAGCCATCCTTATAGAAAGACCTCTCTCAAGTTTCCATGAAATTTGCTCTTTCATCACAGCAATCATTACCCACAAGTTTTCAAAATTGTTTTCTCCTCTGGTTGTTCATGATGTTCAATTACAATTTTTCAACTTCTTAACATCCATCTTTTACAATGGCTAGTCATAGATACTCTTTGGGTGGGGTCAGTGATAAGTCCTCTTTTCCCATCCCCATGTACATTTGGTAATTCATCCTACTTTCTTCTAATCAGTTATGATACTATACAAATTACTGGAATAACTGTGACTAATTTTTGTGAGGCTTGGCCTGTAGAATACACCAACTACATCTCTCAGAGGAGTAAGACTTTCTCTTTCCCCAACAAGTGTCCTGGATATGACACTAAACAATCTGATGGTGAAGCTCCAGTCTTAGAGCTCTGAGGAATATGGAGTATCCTATCATTGCCATTGTTCCCAGGTCCACTCTGACCTAAAGTGGTAGCATCTGATAGTCTTATCTATGGGTCAAATAGAACTGTTTGACATTATAATTATATGCAAACAAATAGAACACTTTGACTATTTAACTGTGTGTAAACAAATGACTGTCTAATTGAATTGTTAATGATACATAGCAATACTTGAAACCATTTAACTGTCTGCAAACAAATCATTAATATTGAATAGAATTATTACTATTAGATAGCAATAATTGAAATCATTTAACTGTAAAAACAATAGCAATATTAGTGTGCAAACAAATTAGTTCTAACTCATTTAAACATGAAATTACCTACAAACTATTCATATATATATAATTTAAATGTGTGCAAAAAATGACTGATATTAAATAGTTATTGTTACATTGCAATACTTGAAACCATTTAACTGTGTGCAAATAAAACTATTCATGTTAGAAATACTTGAAGACATTTAACTGTGAGGAAAAAATGAACTTTGGCTTGTTTAGGAGTTATGAACAAAATGTGTTTAAAAATCAAAAATATTCATTGTGTAACCAACAATGGTTGATATGCCATAAACCCAAACCAAACCAAATCATATATATTTAATATATATGTATAAAGAGAATTTGGCATTAAATAACCTACAATGGTTGATATGCCATAAAACCAAACCAACCCAAATTATATGTATTTAATATATATGTATAAAGAGGATTTGGCATTGAATAACCTACAATGGTTGATATGCCATAAAACCCAACCAAACCAAATCCAATATATTTAATATATATGTATAAAGAGGATTTGGCATTAAATAACCTACAATGGTTGATATGCCATAAAACCAAACCAACCCAAATTATATGTATTTAATATATATGTATAAAGAGGATTTGGCATTAAATAACCTACAATGGTTGATATGCCATAAAACCAAACAAATTAATTCTGTGATTCATAGAAGCATAAGTAGCATAATTATTATCATTACAGAAAATCTTCAAGGCTGGAGCCTCACCATCAGATGGTTTAACATCATATCTAGGACACTTGTTGGGGGAATCTTAACCCTCAGCTGAGATGCAGTTGGTGTATTCTACATGGTGTGTTCCTAATGTAGCAGTCTTGCTCATTTTTGTATAATCAGAAATGGTATAAATTTTGTCCTAGCTAGATTAAAGGCTATATCCTCTTATTATTCTCTACACATTGCAGACTGCTATCCTCATTTTGTTTGCTATACTCTTCAGATATTACGGGACCAGTTGGCTGGGGCTGTAGAATACATCGACTGCATCTCTGCAGAGGGGTAAGACTCTGCCAACGAGTATCCTAGATATGACACTAAACAATCTGATGAGGAATGCAGAGTACCCCTTCATTGTCATTGCTTCCAGATCCACTCTAGCCCAAAGTGGTAGCACCTGATAGAGTCCTATCTATGGGTTAAATAGAACTAAACAGTGTACTTATGTTAAACTGAATTGTTTGAAATAGAACTGTGTGTATATAAAAATGAATTTGTCATTAAATAACCTGCAATGGTTGATATGCCATAAAACCAAACCCAACCAGATATTACAATGGCCGAAACGTGAATATAACAGTCTGCAGAGTATTCAATGATGCTTCATCTCAGAAATATAGACATTCTATATTCCCTGTTTCCAATTTGTATTTAGCAATTATTTCTACCTCTTGGTCCTGCTTTTGGATAGGAGGAGTAAATTTATTAAACATTTCTTTCATTATATAGCAGCAGTAATGACACCAGTATTAATAGTTTATCCTCCATCACAGCCAAGTGTTGTAGTAATACCACAACTGCTGAATCAATAGGCAGTTGTGGCTGGGGTGGTAGTTTAAATTGAATTTTAAGTAGGCTAGTAGGGGTCATTCTGCTCAGTGGGCAGGATGTATGTATGTATGTATTTACTCACACCACCCCCTCCACAGGCAGGATGCAGCACAAGGTTTCCTATTAAGAGTATATCTCATATGTTCCAGTAGGAGTATTACAAGGTTATCAGTGACTTAATTCTTACTTCCCTTCGAACCTTTGCTGCTGGTGTCCTCCTCTTCCTCCTTCTTCTCCTCCCCCTCTATCCTTTTTGTTGACTACTACGATAAGAAAGCTTCATGGTTACGTGGGGCGTTCAATCACTTTTGCCTTCCATATTTTTTGACTACTTTTTCCATAAGCTTTCATTTTTGAAGCTGGAATTCTATGGGCTGATAATTGACAGAGTCAATTTTTATCTTTACTATTTGCGTTTGAACTAGTTCCTTAAATAATAACAAATTCACTTTCTTATATTCAGCGTGTGTTAGTATTGCTTACTAATTTCTATAATTACGTGACTACGGAACCAGGTGTCTTCACTTACACTCACTTCCTCACCTTTGAAAATTCATACCGGGTTATTGTCTGTATTGGCTAGCTTGATCAAAATTCGATCGGCGATCACTCTGGATTTTTATTTCATCAATCTTTGATCAAAACTTATTTGAGCCTTATTCTCCCCAAACAATTTCTCCTAAAACTTTTATGTACAGAATGGGTTTTACGTACAATTTCTCTATGTTGCGATATCACTTCTCTACCCACACCTTTTAATGGATGAACGCATCGTCTCAAATATTTTCATTTCTTAGCTTGATTTTTAAAAAAATTAAATCTGAAATTTCTAATTAACTAATTCTGTATACACTGACAGAAAATAAAATTGCAACACTGATAGATGAACAGGCTGTTTTTATGAGTTCGATTCTCACTGGGTGCCCCATATTTCTGTCCTTATGTTAAACTAATCTTGAGTACTAGCAAATGGTAAAAAAAAGAAAAAACAACAAAAGGCTAGAAAGTGAAAAAATTAGGATGCATCTGCTTGAATGAACCCAGGTGCATCGCGTGGTGTAATAACTAGGAGGATAGATGAACAAACTATTTTTTGTGAGTTCCGATTCTCACTGGGCGCCCCATATTTCTGCCCTTACGCTAAACTAATCTTGAGTAATTTTGTGCTAACCAGACAATTGTAAAAATGAATAAACGATAGAAAACTAGGATACATCTATTTGAATGAACATAGGTGCCTCGCGTAGAGTAATATTTAGTGATTTGGAATTTCACTGGGTGCCCCATACTTTTGCCCCTATGCTAAACTTAATAAATGACTACCTCCTTGAATGAACCTCTGAAAAGAGCAGGTACTGACTTATTTAACTCAACTAAAACAGATAAAAAAAATAACGGAGAGGAAAGTGGCCAATATTAATACACTGTTAATGGTGTATTGATTTGGAGTCTATGTACTGCTATTACAACCCTTATTTGAAACCCTATGTACATATTGATCTGTATATGTAATCATTTATTATAATCTAGTTATATTTCCTGTGCTGTTGATACACCCCTTATTTTAAAACCTGTGCACATATTGACCTGTGTATATGATCATTTACTATAACCCACATATAAACACATACGAAAAGTAACGAGACTAAAGTTGTATTTACCAAGACAGAAATGAACGATGATGGAATGAAACGTTAATTTTCTTCAGAATAGTCCACTTGATATTTAACACATTTTTCGGAGTTTTCCATTTCTCGGGACTCCTCTTTTGATTGGTGTGCAGTTACACAGTCATATAAATGAATGAATAAATAAATAAATAAAATGTACTCAACATCTTCAAATGTACCTCCCAAGATTAATTTTCAATTTAAGAAAAAAAGAAAGTTGCATCAAACTAGATCTAATAAGTATGGAAAGTGATGCACTATGATTCCGCAAAAATATTTCATTCAAAAAAGATCAATAGAGTTTTAAAAAGAAGTATCGAAAATTGGCACTGATTTGTCTATACTTAACCACTTAAATGAGCACACATTTCATTTGAATTTTAAAATTTGATTTCTAGATAGGTTTTTTAATTTTTAGTTTTATTTCCTTCTGAGTATATTTGAATACTGTCAGTTTTATCATCGATATAAACGACATTTTATCCATTTTGTTGTATTTACTTCCCTTCTATCTATACATCCTACATTACGGGTTGACCCTTTTTACTTACGGCCCTTTTAGTAACCCTTCCTCATTTCCTAGAAATTTTGGACTTTCTCTTTTGTTGGCCTATTCTCTTTACCCCTTTTCTGAAAGGATGTTCTCTTTTGACCGCATTTCCAACAAGTGATTCTTCCAGGATCAGGAGACGGTTCTGTCTAACTTTCCCTAAGGTGGCCATTTTGGCTACCTTTCCAAGGTACTGTTACGCTGCCATGTACCCAATGGGCTTGCAGGGTGTTGTTCGTTCCTGCCAAGTCCACCAGTAAACGTAGGGCACAGACGTTGGCTGTGGTCTGCCGAACGCTATTTAGTGTTACAGATATCACCAACTCCCGTGCGGAACCACATTTTAAAGCCGCTAGGCGAGTTATAGATGAATTATTAAAAGTCAACACAGCTAACTGGCAAGCTTTCCCCCTCAAATACAAAATCTTCGACAAATACAATTCTTCTATAACAAAAAGGGACTCTGAATTGTCGTGTTTAGGTTAACAAGATTAATAAAAAATATTCTTTTATTGAATAAAAGAAAGAAACAAAGAAAAAAAAAACAATTCAGGTAAAAGTCAGGAGCGAGAAAGTCTTTCTGTATCTCGGAAGGAGCCTCCACTAAAATACTCGTATCCCGGACTAAGTCCCCATAAGATATCTTTATCCCCGGACGAGCCAGCCATAAAATATCTGTTAATGGCGGCAGGTGAGAATGTAGTTCGTCAGTGATAGATACGTGCTGCTTTCCTTCAGGCTTCGGGATTTAATGGTAGAGCTCGTGCTCTAAATCTCAAGTTTATCATTGGGGAAATATTCCCCCTTCTTTCTCTTCTATTTTATCAGAGCCATTTCTTCCTCCCGAAATTTGTCTTTTATTCACGTCAGCATGAATGCAGCAGGATAAATTTGAATATACTTAAATTGTATGTTACTTACTTGGGATTCTGTGGAGTTTATTCTTTTCTCTTTCCCCCCTCGTTACTGGGTTTCCATAACACGTTGTTAGAAGGATATACGTTTTATTTCAGATAAGACCAAGATTAATAATTGTCTCTTTCCTCGTGAACAAGTCTTTTCTTTGGGTATTCGTTTAACGAGGCCACCATACCTCGGAGTTTGAGTTCATTCAAAGGATAAGCTTTTTTCTTTTCTCTGTGTTCTCTGCGCAGCATTATTTTGAAATTTGGGTTTCTTCCATATCTCAAATTATGTTCTTGGTTTTTTCAATGAACAAAGGCAACTCCTTATGCGTCTTCATCCTTTGAGGAATAAACGAAAACATATGTGTCCTCACCCTCTGACAACTACTTGGCAACTATCTTGTGCATCTGTTATGAATAAACGGCAACTCATTATGTGTCTTCACCCTGTGATGAATAAACGGCAACTAACTTAGTTTCCGTAGTTTGAAAATTCACCACGAGTTGATTTTTTGGTGGGTTCTTCCTCGGTACCAATCATGGTCGAAGATTCGCTTCTCCGCTGACACATACATGGCTAATAGAGAGTGAGGCTCTCCCATGCCCATATTACCTTGTAATGATAGAGAGGGTGGAAGAAAGAGACGGCCTCTCCCACTGCCAATTCTGCTTACTACTATCGTCGTCCGATAGCCAGCGTGTTACACTTCCTTCTCCATAACCCAGCCAATGTATTAGGGTGTCATATTTCCTCGTCACAGTACATATGCCGAAGTGTCGTGGTATGTTTCCGCCCCATCATTCTTTTCTATACCCAACCATCTCATCCTACGTAGCCCACTTTGCGACGTTTGTAGCTTTTCATAAAGCCTTGAGTTTTCTTTGCCAGGCTGAATTCTTCTACAAGAGAAACAAGTGACCCTGGTTCAGCGTCATTAATAAGAATGCTATCAATATAATAATTGGGTTTGAACTGCTCCTCTTTGTTATCAAATTGCATCATATAAGACCCTATTTATTAATTCCAAGAGAGTTTCTCCCTCTCTTTGGATTACGTTAATTAAAGCTCTTGTAACATCTACAATGCATGTAAGATCTCCGAATTCGTTTCATGTGTTCGTCCAGATACTGACCTATATTCTGAAAATATTCCATCCGAATAGTCTTTCACAAGTTTGACTAACTTGGTTTCTATCAACTCATAAATTAAGGCTTTTTTCTTTAGAGCGTCCACCCAAACCCTAAACTCAGGTTTTTCCTGTGAATAACAGAATCTTTTACCACAACTCTCCCACGGAAGAAATTTTGGTGGGGTGGGATGTTATAGGTTGTCACTTTCCTCTCCATTATTGTTTCATCTATTTTAGTTGAGTTAAATAAGTCAGTACTCGCTCTTATCAGAGGCTCATTCAAGTCATTTAATAAGTTTAGGATAAGGGCAAAATTATGGGGAACCAAGTGAGGTTCGAACACACTAAAAATGGTATGTTCGTCTGGTCTTCCAATTATTACGCTACTCGAGGTACCTAAGTTTATTCAAGCAGATGTATCCTAGTTTTCTTTTGTTTTGTTTTTTTTGCCATTGGCGGTTTAGCATAAAATTACTTAAAAACAGTTTAGCATAAAGACAGAAATATGGGGCACCCTGGGAGATTCAAACTTACTAAAATGGTCTACTTGTCTAGTCTTTATATACCACACTAGGCATCTAGGTTCAGTCAAGCAGATGCCTCCAAATTTTCTTGAGTTTCAATCCTTTTGTTTTTTTCCTTACCTAGTTAGCACAAAATTACTTAAAATCAGTTTAACATAAAGACAGAGATATAGAGCACCCAGTGAGATTCGAACTCACTAAAAATGATCTGCTTGTCAAGTCTCCTAAATATTACTCTACTCGAGGTACCGAGGTTAATTCAAGCAGATGTATCCTAGTTTGTTTTTGCTTGTTTTTTTGGGGGGGGGGTTACCATTGGCTGGTTAGCATAAAATTACTTAAAATCCCTTTAGCATAAGAGTAGAAATATGGGGCTCCCAGTGAGATTCGAACTCATTAAAAATAGTCTGTTCATATATGCACTGATAATTATATCACATGTGGAACCTTAAGTTTATTCAAACAGATGTATTCTAGTTTTCTTAGTTTTTGTCCTTGCTTTTTTACCTTTGACTAGTTAGTACAAAATTGTTTTATATTAGCGATTAATCAAGAATATATATTTTCGATTAATATTACACATATATTAATAGCGATTATATATTAACGATTAATGCAAGAATATGCTAGCGAAATACTCAGGCTACAAGGAGAAGAATATAAACGTTCGCTTACTTGATGTTATCGTTTTTTCTTCTTCCTATTAATTTCTTTTATCAGCTAAATACAAACCTATTCGTGTGGCTTTTCCTACGAAGACTCTTTTTAGCTTTTATAAGATACTTTTTTTGTTTAGATGATAAAGAAATTAAAGAGAATAAAATTTGATTTATAAATGAAATTTGACAGATAAAATTTACAATATAAAGAAAATTAGAGAGAATAAAATATGCAATGTAAAGAATTTAGAGTAAAATTTAATTTGTACAGGGTGGAACGATAAAATTGTCGTCCTAAAGAAAACAACACTACAGCTTTATTTTAAAACTTTTATTGAAAAAATCAATTCAGGTAACTTGATTATGTAGTACAGCTGACATCTATTCCATGTAGCCGCCTCCAGCCTCAATCATCGCCTCGATACACATCCGGAACTAGGAGCATGCCTTTTCCACAAGCGCCGGCGGGAGCTCGGCGGATGGCGGTGATCATGCTGGCTTTGGTGTTGTGGGAGGTCATGTTGGTGATGTTCTCGACGTATGACCAAACGAAGCAGTCCAGCGGGTTCAGGTCGGGGGAGGAGTGGGGCCAGTGAGAGAAGGGTACAAAGTCGTAGCACTCCTTCTGAAGCCAAGCCTGGGTCTCTTTGGAATTGTGGGCCGGCACCGAGTCCTGCTGCTACAGCCAGGGTCTGCCACTGGCCACCTTATTGCACCAGGGGATCACCACACTCTTCAGCACATCCAGGTACACTTTGGTGTTGGCTTTCAAGCCGACTTCGAAGATGTGAGGTGGCATGATATGGCCCTCACTTGAAATCACACCAAAGACCATAACCATAGCCGGAAACTTTGTTTTCATCACCCTGGGTACGTTGAACCATCCAGATTTTCATTTTGAGGGTGTTGGCAATGGTCCTGTTGTCATAACTTGGATCGGTAGAGAGCATGAGTTGTACAGTGGCGCTCTTGCTCGTTGAACATTGTGTCACTTTCAGACATGATAGAAGGCTCCTATCGCTCTTGGGATTTGTAGACAACTGGCCAACTAGTAGATGGTCTGCAACAAAAAAGAAAACCGGTTTTTATTAAACGGAAATGGAATCATGTTGTCTTTTCTAGGGCGACAATTTTATCGTTCCGCCCTGTAGGAAATGACACTAAAGCCAAATTTAGTATTTAACTGAGTATGTTTTTAGGGGCTTTTAGTGTGTAATTTTAAACGGTAAGTTCTGTAGCTTTCTAGTTCGGATACTGATTCGAAAAGATAACTCAGACAATAAAGTTTTTTAAAAAAGGAATTTTATACAAAAGAAACAAGAAAGAAAGGGATAGAAAAGATAAAGTGTTTGCAAATTTTAGAGTAATTTGCAGGAATTTGTCTGAGAGAGTGTTCGGGAAATAAAGTTCTTTGAATTTGAGTATTTTTCTTTTCCTTTTAGTTTTGTCGAAATGTTTCAGTTTTCATTTAATTTCGAGTCTTCTGTAAAATTATCTTTTCAGCAGAATTCTCGGTTGAATTTTCTTTCAGTTGTTTAACTTGGAAGAATTTCAGTAGTCGACTTTCATTTAAATTTACTTCTATTTATTGGGAAGCTTCTTGCCTGTTTGAAATACTTATCGACTATTCAAGAAGCGAGTGACGAAACCCTTCTGCTGGCTATTTTTTCGTGCCTTTACAGTTTGGTCCCTGAATTCGTACTGAGGGTCCCAATAGTAGTTCTCGACAAATAGTGGGAGGTAGCTTTTTGGTGCCGTATTGTCTGGGATTACTTCTCCCTTTTCCACTCTGGCCAAATCAAGAGCCACACGTGGTAGGTTTGATTTTTTATTAGAAATAAATTCTTATAATGAACATGTTTGTTTTGTGCTTTGAAGGTTCATTGTATGTGTGTGTGTGTGCTCGCTTCGAGTTTTTTTTTTTTTTTTTTTTTTTTGTGTCGTTAGTGATTCTAGTCTCTCTTTTGTCAAGTTGTTGGTTTACGGTTGAGTATCAAACTTTGTCTCTCTGCTTTTTAGATTGTTGTGTCTCCGCCTTTTAGTTTGTGGATGATGGCTGAAAAACCTGGTCGCTGCGCTACTCATGACATCCACAATCCCCAACTGCAGTAATATCGCCGGTCCCGCTAGATCACCAAATTTAAGCAGCGATGAATGACCGTTTAAGCAACAGCAGGTATTGTAATCAATCTTAAGTCTGTATGTCATATCTAAGCAAAGCTTAATAAATAACAATATATTGCCAGACTCTTCTTCCCACGTCGTCTTTTTGTTTGAAGAAGTGCAATCGACTTAATCTAAGGTGCACAAGAGTTAGCCGGCACAAAAAAATCAATCAATTCAAACAATGGATGAAAAATCATATTTTTCTAATTGTTGTGTTACCTACAATCTTGAGTCTTTTTCAAGAAATTTTGCAGTCTTTTAAAGTTTAGCGGAGGGTGTTACTTTACGACTTCTATGAATTTGCAACAGAAAGATGTAGCGATCAACGAACAGGTAGAGGGGGTTGTTGGTAACTGTTTTCGCTGTTGACAGCTGATTTTCAGATACTGTCTGGATTTTTTAAGATTCAGTTGTAAATTTGATAAATTTAACAGCGTTCTGCATTAATCTTTGTTCCATGGCAGGCATCCTTCAGTCCAGTCTTCTGCGCTCATCTTCACTTTACAACAAATGCACTCCAATTGGTATACTGTCAGTCACTTCAAATTCTCGAATAGTTATTTACTCAGCTTAGCTTAATTAAAGTTATAGGCCAGAAGTATGGAGGCACTCAGCGAGAATCTAACACTAACAATGATTTGCTAATACTAGCTTGCTAACCATTAAACCACGTGAGGAGTAGACTCTCGAATTACAGTTCAGAGAAATGTAGTGGATTTTTATAGAGAATACTTGAGTGGCGCCGAAGTAAAATAAAAAAAAAAAAAAAATACTTTAAAAATCATCATTTATCTTTTTATAGCAGTTTCCTATCTTGTAAGTGAAGTTTTTCTAGTTGGCTGATCTGAGTATGTTAGATTATGACTGTCTCAAATATTATTCCCTTGAATTTCCTTTTTTGTTTTATTTTTATTTTATTTCATTTTATTTTATTTTATTTATTTATTTTGAATTTATTTTGCTTAGTTAGACACGAATTATTTCCAGGTTGACGTTCCGTTTGATTTAAAATTCAGTTAATGACTCATTTTATTTATTTCCCCACAATTAATTTCTTTCAAATTTTTTTCAGTATAGCCTCTTGCTATTTTAGAAAATAAAATAAATGTTATAAGCAAGCATATGTTTGCAAAAAACAACGGACGAAAGGAATGGATTTAATTTCGTTTATTTTCAAATAAATAAAAGTCGGTATGTTACAGGCTCTCTTTTTCCACCAGATACGGGTCAGGAGGTAAGTGGGTGTAAGTCGTTCTTGACTGCTTCTCTTCATCCAACAGAGAAGGATCAGAAGGTGAGTAGGTGTAAGTTGTTCTTAGGTGGCTGGCTTCTTTATTTGTGGCATAGTGATGAAACCTGGGTTGGTAAGCTATAGGCGATCTTGGTCTAGTGTTGAAAATGCGGGGCTTGATTTGGTAGGGCGTCAGTGTCCAAGGACAGTAGGTGTGGATTATTCTTTATATGAGGAATTTTATTTTTTGATTTTTTAATTCCTTTATTTTATCTTCGGAATACGAACTGTAACTCCACATTCGCTACTCTGCAATGAGAGAGAAGCATCTGACGAGACAGAGAGTATAGTAATATTCTCCGCTGAAATAAATTTATTATGACGACTTAACCGAGTTTGAGTCTCCATTAAATTGTACTATATATATATATATAATTATATTATGAGAGTGTTGGTCGTCAGTAAATCACTATGTGGTTATTTGTCGAACCAAGGGCAATATGATATGGAGAGTGCTCAATATCTATGATAGAGCTATTATAATAATAATGATAATAAATAAATATATATTATATATATATTTGATTCATGGAAAATATTTTTCTGCTACCTAAGGTTACTTGAAGTTTATAACAACATTCGTCAGGCAGTTAAAAAGATGGAATGAAAATGAAAATCGAAAATGCGATAAAAATACTGACAAAATCGAAAATTGTTTTATGGTGCCCTCCGTTGCACCGATGTAGTGTTTGACGGAGTTGTTTGTTTTTACTGTGGCTTTATATTTATCATTTAACCCCCTTAATATTATTTACCCCTTTATTATTTTATTTTATTTTATAGCATACATACCACCTATGAGATCCATAGTATACAATTCTTACGCTATATTCCATTTAGTTATTATTATTATTATTATTATTATACAATTCCCCCCCCCGGGTATATATTACACCAACATATTTACAACACTATATAACCTTACTTATACCCATTGCAACTCTGGCCCACCATACACCTTTACAAATCAGATTCTCACTAATTCCTTACAACGTGCAGCGATTATTATTTGTCTCACTGTCAACGAAACAAATGTATACACATTCGCTACCCATTTTCGTTATAAACAACGCTTTATGTTCCTGGCCAGACTTAACTTAAAAACGCGCATCCACACATACACACATAGACCCACACCCATATACACACATACTTACAACCACACATAAACGAGATCTTAACGGCTTTTTGTCTGCATTTTGCCGTATTTTCGATTTTGTCTGTATTTCTGTCGCATTTTCGATTTTCATTTTCATTCCATCTTTTTAACTGCCAGACGAATGTTGTTATAAACTTCAAGAAACCTTAGACTGCAGAACAATATTTTCCACGAATTAAATATATATATAATATATATTTATTTATTGTCATTATATATATATATATATATATATATATATATATATATATATATATTGTGGGGGGAGTATGTAATTTGGTTATTTCAGTAGATTGCTCTCTAAATTATTCCCGCCACAAATACAACACAAAACTTTACAATCGCGTGAAAGAAATGGAATAGAACACAACGAACATTAAACAACAAACAATTTAATATGCATATAACAGAATATGAAAAACAAAATACATGATGTGTAAATGGCCTTTTGGAAAATAAAGTTTGAAGAAGAGAATAAATTTGTTGAAAGATGTGTGTATGTTCATGTTATCAGAGTCCGTAAATAAGTCGTTCTTACTTACATTAAGTTTATAGCGGGGTTTATGATTGTGGCGACAGCGTGTCTCGTTGATGAAAGTAGGTTTGTCGGGTTTTCCTTTTGAATATAATTCTCGGCCATTTGAAAAGAGGTCATGAACTTTAGTTGAGGAAGGAAAGGAATTGGTTGGACATTGTATCGGCTACTGGCTTAGTGGCTTGTGTTCGTCTGTGTCTTCGTTTGTGTGTAAGCTTGTGTCTTGTGTGTCTGGCTTCCTAACTCTGTGTTATTTATATCCTATAGGTGGATCAAAGAATCGCCCTAAAATCTTGGCGCGTAGACATTTATTGACCAATCAGATTTGTATTTTACTATTTTATTTTCGAGCCTAAATATTTTTTGTTAGTTCACTTCCGATCCTAATTTTCTAGAATGTTCTATTCCATGTTTTTAGCTGATTGGTTGAAAAATATAAAAATGTAATTTAAATGCTAATGCGGGTTTGATCCTAAATTTCTAGAATGTTCTTAAGTATATTTTTATTGCATATTTTAAGACTAGAAAAAATGTGTATCCCATAATATATATATATATATATATCCAAAGAAGATGAGATAGTAATGATTCTATTTGAGAATATCTAAGAGGATTCTTATAAATCTCCAGGTGTAGTTAATGTATGATAATTAATATATAAATTTCTTATAGAGCAAATTTTCAAATAATTAAAAAAAAACTCAACAAACCGTCATCTGTTTATAACAAATTTATTTCAGCTGGCAACTCAATAAAAGAAACCAGCTTCATCAGATGGTTTCCAGACATTGGCATGATAGTGTTCACCAATGGCTTGGGAGACCTGGGTTCAATCCCCGGTCGGGTCATACCAAAGACTCAAAAAATGGTACTTGATGCCTCTTTGCTTAACACTCGGAATTATAAGTTACGGATCCAGGGTAAAGTGGAGCAATCTAGGGAAAGGAGTTGCGCCCCCTACACCTTGGTGTAGTAGCTATCGAAAAGGGAACCTTCGGGTCACCCTCAACTACTACGGTCATCAGATAGCCATCACACAACACTGAGTAAAAAATCTATTTATTTATTTATTTATTTAATTATTTATTAAGGAAAACGTGGCGGTAAACACCATTGCTAATATCAAACTTACCTTGTTAAGTTAATTTTATATATATACATATTGTTTTGTTTAATTTCATTTAAAATTATGATTTAGCCTTTATTTAATTTCTTAATATTTTTATATTTTTATTCTGAATACTGCCATTCTAATTACTGTTACTATCATTAGTATTATTATAATCATTAATGATTAATTATATTACATACAGCAACTATGTGAGGACACAGGATGTAACCCTGAAGACCTGCCGGAGGCGATGAATGATAGGGAGAAGTGGCGAGAGAGGGTCTGGGATATCCGTGCTGGCGGCACGACATGATGATGATTATCAATAACTCAAAGTAAGTATTATTACTAATAATAATAATTATTATTATTTATTTTTTATTTATTTTTATTTTTATTTTTATTATTTACTCCTTTACGAGTTTTTTTTCCACTAGCTGATGGTTTCTCCTTGGAGTTTGAGTGGGAGCAAGACTCCACAAGTCTCTAGTATTCTGGCTGGTCTTAATAATGCAGTTGTTTGGATAGTGTCTATTCGTCCTCTTATTTCCAAGTGCTCCAGTTCCCGTACTAATCCTTTGGTGACTATACCGGGTGCATCAATTACATTTGGTATCCGTTACTTTCATGTTTCACTGTTATTCAGTTCTCTAGCAAGGTCTTGGTAATTATTATCATTATTATTATTAGTAGTAGTAGTAGTACTGATATAATTGAGTTTATCCTACTATTGTTGGCATGATGGTTACAGTGTTCATCAATGTCCCGGGAGACCTGGGTTTAATCCAAGGTCGATTCATGCCAATGATTCAAAAAATGGTACTTGATTCCGCCCTGCCTAACACTCAGCATTATAAGGTACGAATCAAGGGTAAAGTGGAGCAATCCAGGGAAAGTAGTAGTACCCTCCCCTACACCTTGGTGTAGTAGCTATCGAAAAGGGAGCCTTCGGGTCGCTCTCGACTACGGTCGCCAACTTTACTTATTGTTATCACTATCAGTTTTTCTATTATTAACCTTTTTCATGTGGGTTTAAATCTATTTTATGAAGGCATTTAGATATGAGTTCATTACGTTTATTCAATAGTTGACTTGTAAATTTGTATCTAAGGATGCTTATTTTTTCTTCCAGGCAAAAGTTACATCTACAATGAAGCTTCCAGGAGTAGATTTTTTAATAAATCTTCACTTAATTTGTGGAGTTAGGCCCCTATCTCTTAAACTCCTAAACCACCTCGAATAGGGATGGTTGGTTTCTGAGCAAAGGGTTGGAAAAAGAATGTTTATGATTGTAGACCCTCCGTTTACAATTTCCTGCTGAAATTCCAATATAAATCCTCTCCTCCTTGCTATTTTCCCAATGGAAAATAATTGCTTAGTAGATTGTATTTACTAAGCGTTTTGCTTAGATGTGGCACAAGGCCAAATGAATGGGGCACCCAATGAGACTCGAACTCACTCTGACAGGTTTGCTATTTAAGCTTGCTAACCATTACACTACCTGAGGTGCCCTAGTTGCTTGGTAGACCACTTTTTCGGAACCGCACATTCCTCCTATGGGGCAATCTTCTTTATATCTACAATTACAAAGTAATTTATTTGTGTGCTGATTACCTATTGGCGATTTGTTTATTAAATTCTTGTTATGATTATAAATTATTTAAAATATATAATTCGTGCAACAGTAACTAATTTTTGGTGTGTCCCTATAAAAAAATTTCTTCAATAGGTTGTCCGTGTTGAAATGTCTATCTATTAACTTAAGGAAGTACTTTCATACACCAATGTTAGAAAGTTTACAGAAAGAGGACAAAAAAGATTTGGGTTAGAGCTGGAAAATCAGAAAACATCAATAAGATTAGCCCTTCCAATTATCATAGAATCCCACAAAATAAGATTACTGATACTTATAAACTAGACAACCGGGATACTCTGTTACAAATCAATAACAACACAGCTAAACTGCTCATTAATGACGGAGTGGGTAAATTAAAGAAAAAAGTGCTTACATTTTATTCAAAGACCATAAAGCCAATTTCCATGACAGTCTAGATTAATAAACATGTGGAAGACTGAACAAGGACTAGTTTAAAAAAAAAAAAAACTTGCTCAAAAACATCATCTTTAACATAAAAAAAGACTCCAGGTACAAAACCTTTGGAAAAAACTCATTTGATGTAATATAATGGTTTACAAATATTAAGAGTAGAAGTAGAACCACATTTATTCAATTTGATATTATTGAATTCAACTCCTCTATTTCTAAATTGTCCAGTTTTTCCCACTAGCTGATGGTTTCCCCCTGGATTTTGAGTAGGAGCAAGTCTTCACAAGTCTCCTGTATTCTGTCTGATCTTAATAATGCAGTAGTCTGGATAGTCTCCACTCGTCCTCTTATTTCCAAGTATTCCAGTTCCTGTACTAATCCTTTAGTGACTATACCTGTAGAATACACCGGCTACACATCTGCAGTCCTGGGTATGACACCAAATAATATGATGGTGAGGTTTATATAGCGATTTACCAGCTCTAACCCAAATCTTTTTTGTCCTCAATGATTTCTTTGAATTTTAGATTGAAAGTTATTAAATAGTTTTTGAAATTTGATTTTCCTAATTAATCTAAATAAATCATCCTCAAAAGGATCTAGAAGTTTGTTGTTAGGTTGGATCTTCTGAGATTTCAGATAGAATACTTCCTTTCCTTGGTAAATTGGTAACTCCGAAGGGGTTCAAATAGAAGTAGGTTTTTCAGCGTATCCTTTTGATAAAATCCACTATTCTATCTGTTAAGAGATAACGTGAATGAATGAATTGATGTGAAAGGAGTGTTTTTAAGCGAGTAATCCTGTGTAAATGTCTCCATTAGTGAAATATATTTTGTAGTATATTCGGTGTGTAAGGTTTTCTGTGGTATGATTATCCAGAGAGAACTCAACTTAAACGTAAGGAGTAATATAAAAATATCCAAAGAAGATGACTTGGGAATGATTCTATTTGAGAATATATGAGGATTCTTATAAATCTACAGGAGTGCTGAATGTATCATAATTAATATATAAATTTCTTACAGAGAAAATTTATATATATATATATATATATATATATATATATATATATACTTGTAACTTTATTGGAGGTGTCCGCGGTTTAATGGTTATTGTCGTAGGAAGTGAGCACGACGATACCAGTTAAAATCTTAAACGAGGCTGTTTGCATTTCACATGGCACTAATACCCTTTGGAAAGGTATGAATCCATTATTCTCCCTCCAGTTTGGGGTAAATTGTAGGACAAACTGTGCTCTTCAATCCTGGTATGATATTGCAATTTTATTTTGTCAACAAAATTGGACACTGTTAACAATAATGATAATATTACAAAAAATATGAAGGCAAAAATAAGATAAAATAAGGTGGAGAGAACTCTTTGATTACAATTCTAAGTAGTTTATTATGACAAAAGGAAGGTCACTCCAGTTAGTTGCATCAGTGTCCAAAAGCAAATATGACAAGTAACTCATAAATACAAAAAAGAAGTTTCATGTTCGGACACTGAATGAAAAGACAAGACAAGACAAGACAAATATATTCAACTGCGAATTTAATACGTAAAAACAAGAAAAAAGGAAAGACAGATAAAAGGATAGTTTTTGCAAATTTTGGGGTGATTTGCAGAGAACTTTACTCAGAGTCCAGTTTACAAAGTTGGAAAATTTCGAGGGATATCGTAGATTTCTTCATGACAATAAGGTAGCTGTGCTACAAAATTCTTTATTGTTGAAGGGTGATTCGTAGATGTAAAATTTCGTGGGTTGTCTTGGAGTTGAATTTGTTCCATTTCAAGGTTTGCTCCTGGAAGCGAGTGGCGACTTATTTTACCCATTCAGTCTGAGGGAGGTGACTCTTTCAGGTCCTTAAAGGTTTAAGCCGAACTGATCACTGCCTGTTTTCTCATTAACAGTGGGGGTCGCTGACGTAGCGAAGGTGGCTGGAATCTGGCGCCTCAGAGTCCCGAGGCCTTCAGGTCAAGAAATGGGACATATATCGAATCGACACGTCATCTCTAATCAAGTCCTTGTGGTTTTTAAAGGAAATTTTCACATTCCATCTCACGTTCGTCTGTGAACTTGCATTTTTGCGCCTGAAGCCTACATCTCACCAGAAAATCGTCAATGTTCTCTGTTTCTGTCTGCGTGCAATCCGAAAGTTATCTTGTGGCTCTATTTGTTCTAGAAACTTTTCCAAAATCACCGCTGGGTTGCGTCTGTCGGCATCGTTTCCAAATGACCATGAGTAATACCGCCTTAAACCTTCTTTTCCCGATAACAAAAGAATGTGATCAACTTGTTTGTTCTCTGCAATGCCCTTCATGGAGAAGAATAACTCACACTGTTGCTTGAAAAATTTCAGGGATTCCACCAAATTTGGCGTTTCCCAGCACATAAATGGTTCACAGATATAGTTATACATTATAGCTATTATTATTTTAAACAATACAAGCACTTGAAAAAGAAATTCGAGACAACTTATGGTTGTAGCGGAAAAATTCCAATATGGTGTCTTTTTTTTTAAACGCACGTGGGTGCTTTTTGTTTTGCAAAAGCCGGTAAGAAGAATAAGATGTTGCCAGACATTAGAACCGCTCTCCTTTTGTCTTTTTACATTCCATGTAGTATTCCATGTTTGTCTTTTACTGCTGCCACCATGTATTTGTCAGTAGGCATATAAGAAAAGCGATAGACAACGACAAGGCATGTTTTAGCTTGTAGGCGTGACGCTGAATACTCTGAGTGTATACTGACGAGACCCTCTATTTTATTCAAACAAGGGAAGTAACTGCTTATTCTAAGGGTATGACAATACTTGAAATTCGGACATGAACTGCTTCTTCCAAGGGTATGACAATACCTGAAAGTCGGACATGAACAACATAGAAATGTTCATATATTAAGAAGTTCCAAGGGTGTGTGGAGGTTAATACCTGAAAGTCGGATATGAACAACATAAAAATGTTCATATATTAAGAAGTTCCAA
Organism: Sepioteuthis lessoniana; assembly: GCA_963585895.1. Lineage (NCBI taxonomy): Eukaryota > Metazoa > Mollusca > Cephalopoda > Myopsida > Loliginidae > Sepioteuthis > Sepioteuthis lessoniana. The sequence continues at coordinate 366,153 of CAUZXS010001117.1, read as the reverse complement.
GAGTGTGTGGAGGTTAAATTTTACGTGGATCTGCTACTCTCATACAGATTGAAATGTGGGGTTCGTTTGGGCGTAAATTATTCTTCTTTTCGAAAACTTACAGTAAAAGTATGTCCCCTTTAGGTTTGTGTCGTATTGCTGAAAAAGAAATTGAGTTACAAAGAACAACCTGCCGAGTGTTTACTTTATTTCTAGTGTACAAAAAGAATTTTGAGGGAGAAGTTTCCCCGACAAGAAAAAGCTGCTTTTCATAGCAAAGTTCGTCCTCTTAATCTGCTGATTTTCTTTTTGGCTCCAGGAAGCTTTTTTTTTGGCATGCTTAGATTGTTCTTCCTGTCAAAGGCATTATGGGAGATTTTATTTTATAATTTTATCATTTTATTTTATAAGATGAAAATAATTTTAGTTTTATTATTTTATTTTATAAGATGAAAATAATGTTAATAAAGTTAATGAAGTTTTGTAGGAAAAGGTTTTTAATTCAAGTGACATGTAAAGTTTATCGAATAAACATTTTTAGTTTAAGATTCTGTTTAGTATTCAACTTATATGTTTTATTATCTTTGCATAAATGATTTTTGCCAATATAGTTTTATATGTTCTGTAAAGAGATTAACTTCTTTTACTTTTCTTTTGGATGTTTTTCATTTTCTAGAAAAATTAGGTTAAAAAGTGAAATAATCAAGTGATTCTAAATAAGGTTTGATTAGGGTTCAGTTTGGTATTTTACGTACATCTATGGGTTATAAGAAGGGTTTTATCGTGGTTGTTGGTGAATTGTCAGTTTTGTTGGAAAATTCTGAGGTTCGTATCTGACTCCTTTTACTTCTTCTTGCCCCAATCACTTATCTTCTTTTGTCTGTCAAAGCTGTAAGGATACTTTTAGAGTCAAACTTTATTTTCGAATTAAGATGTATGAAGTATATTATAGAGTTATGGGGTCAGGCGTAGGTCAAGGGCAAAGCTGTGTTGCCGTTTGATATCTGACTTGATTCTGCGGTTATTTTATTTTACCCGACGTTGTCTCGTTGGTGTAACTCCTTGAACAAGAAGGGCCCGAAAAGAATTACACGAAAGAAGACAGCAACAGATAGGAGACGAAGTCGTTTTGTTTTATTTTTCTTTATTTCCTGGGTTCAACAACTATTCAATAGGTGAGGGAATTTTCCCTGGATACAATTGAAATGATGGTTGAATCCCCCAGTCAAGGTATCTAAAAATACGTTAATCGTTTTTTGGTATATGCGTGTCCTCATTTGGCATTTTAAAGCTTTTAACATGGTGTTAGTCACATTTATCTCTTTGATAAGATTTCTGCTATATAGTTTGATTTCGAGCAGTTTTCTCGTTCTCCTGAGATACTCTTTTTTAATTTTTAATTTTATTTCCGTTTTTTTTTATAGTGTCTGCTTCCATTATTACCAAGTACTTGTAGGTTTCCTTTTCTCTGGGCGTTTTTATTTTTCTCTTGATTTGATTGTTCTATTCCTTCCGTCATTTGACGTTTTCCGCTTCTCCTTATTAGCATGGCACATTTTTCTATACCAAATTCCATCCCTATATCCTGACTGTATACTCTCACTGCCCGACTAGGGTTTCTAATTCTTTTTCATTTATGGCAGTTTGATGTTGTTAATGTACATTAGGTGGTTGATCTTGTGCTTTTGTAAGTTTGTAGCCCCCTGTGCATTTCCTAAGCTTGTGATTGAGTGGCATCATCGCTATTACGAATAGTAATGGTGATAGCGCATCTCCCTGGAATATACCTCTTTGGATTTTCACCTCAGTTAATCTTTTTTCTCCTGCTGTCAATTATACTCACAGTTTTTCATATTTTCCTCGATAGCTACAATTTTTCGTCACATTTTGCTCTCCTTGAGGTTGTGTTGATCAATGTATAGTAGGTCTCTTGTTCCTCTTGTTCCTTTTTAGTATCCTTTCTGTTCTTCGGGGACATCTCGTGGCTTCTTAGTGAGTAGTAAATCTCCTCCCTAATTTGTACTGTTTGTATTTTCAACATCATCAGTAGGCACGTTATAGGTCTATAGTTGTTGTTGGGGGGGGGGGACAATTCCTTTTTGGGATATTTTTGTATCAAGGTGGTCTTTCCTTTAGTTATCCATTCCGGTATGTCTGTTTCTTCTAGGCATCTATTCATTTCGATAGCCAGTCTGTTGTGGATGGAAGTGATTTTTTTAAAACAGTATCCATGTATGCCATCATAGCCTGGCGACTTTTTTGAGTATTGCTCTGAGTGAATCAAGGTGTATTTTCGCCTTAGGACCTTCTTCGAGTTCTAACTTTTTTTTCCATGTTGTTTATCCATTCGGTTTTTCTGTTATATTCTCTTCATTTCCATATTTTACTCCAAAATTGTTTCCTTATCCAACGGTTGTTGGTATATCTTTGTGCATTTTTCTCTACCTTGCAGGTAGATCTTTATTTTTTTTTTTTGTTGTTGTTATTTTGGAATATCTTATTTTGTCTGTCTTGTTTAATCTTTTCTCGGTATCTTCCTTTTTCATCATTACCTTCTGATTTATCTCTTCGAGTTATTTGCTTTAATTGATATGTTGCTTTTCCCTTTTCGTCTCAATATATTCCCGCGTTTTTCCTCTGTCTTAACATTTTTGCTTGTTGTCATAGATTTCTTAACTGCGTTTCCAGTTTAATTTCCCATCCAGGTTTTGAAGTTCTGTTCGTGTTCTTTAGGAAAGCACCAATTTCATCACGGACTAATTTCGCTCCAGCATAGATTAGTTTGTTTGGTTCTGTGATCTTGTTCGTTGAGATATATTATTATTATTATTATTATTATTATTATTATTATTATTATTATTATTAAATAACAATGGTTACTTGAAACCATATAATTGTGAATAAATCATTTACATTAGACTGGATTACTTGATACCATATAAGTGTGTACAAACGAATAATTAAAAAAAAGTCTGATAAAAAATGCGTTCAATTGAACTTTGAAAATATGAATATTTATTAGCAAACAAATGAATCAACTTTCCATATCAAATAACCCATTGAATAAACCAAATCAAACCATTTCAACTTACTTTCATTGATATCCGCATTTTGACCTCACTAAATCAACTAACCTTTTGCTTGTTTCTCTTGGTCTTCATACAGAATAACTGTGCAACTATTTCAAGAATTTTCATCGTTAATTGAAATTTGAACCTCTTTCCCATCCATCTAAAAAACAAACAAAAAAACCAAAAAAACCCAAAACAAACAAGTAAAAAAAATATAATAAACAAGAACATACTCCAAAATTAATACTAGTCTTTTTATTTTGTATATTTGTTGTCTATATAACCTACTTTTTAAAAAGATTTGACGCACAAAGTAATATTTCGTCCAATGTTTTTATATTTTTAAGTTGCATATCATTGAGCCTATTTTTGATCGCAAATAAAGGCGCTCGCAGCGTGACGGTTATCGTCGTAGGAAATGAACAGGTCGATACGAGTTCAAATGTTAGACGTGGTTGTTTGCATTTCACATAGCACTGATACCATTGGGAAAGATATGCATCCAACTATACTCCCTCCAGCTATAGGTAAATAGTAGGGTAGACTAAGCTCTTTAACCTTGGTATGGCAACCAGTCTAGGAGAAGGCAAACTCTGAATTCAAACCTGTTGAACTCCGCATAAAATTTGACCTCTTGTCATATCCTGCTCGTGCGGAGGGGATAGGCATATATACATAGGCAAGCAATGTAAAAATAGGGGATTTTCTAGCTAGAATTCAGGTTGCCAAGGTATATGCACTTCTAGGTCGCGGTACAAATACAAGCCATCTAAGTTTTAAAATGTGAATGAAGCATTATCAGTTTTTAGGTAACACTTCTTTCATTTTTTTAATCAATGAAAAATCAATTTTTCAAAATTGTAGTATTGGAATCATACGCACCAATTATACTTTATCCGCGCTTTGGTTTTAGGAAGAATAATTAGTCGTTTCCTACTCTCCAAGTTCCAATATTAGTACTCGTGTATCCATTGATTCACTAAAACTAAATAAACGGAAATGAAACACGAGATAAACTCATATATACATTTAAGACATTCAACAAATACATATATGAAAACATTTGACAAGCATTGCAATAATAAGCAACGTGTCGTAAACGGATAAATTACATGCGTTGTTCTGCGAGGTGAAATAAAGTACTTTGCCGGAGTTAGAAACAAAGGTTTCTATTCTGTTAAAAAAAAAACATGTCCATTTCGCTCCAAGAACGAGGACTGAAAAAACAGGTCTTATCCATTCAAAGACGAGTATACAAAGAGAAAATTTGGGCTGAATTCTCACGTTACCAAAAGCTAAAAATGCAATAAAAAAGGGACAAACAAAAACTACACAATTTCCGTTCTGAAAATTACAGATGTAATACATTAAGTTCCCTCACGAGAAGTGAAAGCAGGAAAGTCATTTCAGAAGGGATAAAAGTGCTGTTGAAAATCTTGGCATATTTGTTAAAATGCTGCTACGGCTGATAACAACCTCCATTTTTTTTCAAATCATACAAAAACGAGCTGCATGTTTGATTTGTTCCTCCATAGAGAAACTGGCTATGAGGACATCAGCAATGTAGGCAGAGACGAAATGTAAGCCATGTAATATGTGGACAAAAAATCTTTGAAAAACTGAGCCACCTGTCTAAATGACTCATGTAAGAATTCAAATAACCTAAATGGTATTGTTATGGTATTCTTTAGAATGAGATCAAACTCTACCGGAATTTGATGGTACGCCATGATAAAGTCTAATTTAGTAAATATAGACTTATCTTGGATTACAGTCCTTACATCATGTATGTGAAAAATAGAGTAATGGTCAAGTTTAGTGGCAAAGCTAAGTGCTGAATAATCACCACAAACGCGCCAAGTGCCACTACTTTTGAGTACTAGGTGCAAAAGAGACGCCATGTTACTCTTTGATAGACGGATAATACCCAGTTCCATGATTTGAGTTGTAGAGAAGAGGAAAATCTCGTATTTTGTTTTGGCGCGCAATTTAATTCAACACTGAATTTCACCCAATCAGGATGACTTATCCTATTCAGCCCGGACCTTCATTTCCGGCTAGCAAAACGGGTGAGCGACCAAATCCAGTCTCTTCGGCTTGAGACGGCGACCAGAACAGACGTGCCTCTGGTCGTCCCTGCTTAGCGATGCTTTTTAGCTAAGCAAGCCACCCAGTGTGGACATCTCACTGTGGCTTTAACACTAGCAGCAGCAACATGGACACTCAACGAGGGAACCATCTAATTTATGGATTCTTTACGAGGAATCCCAGTTGAACATAAATTAGAAACATTCAGCATGCCTTCCACAGGCACCACTTCTTGTCACCCCAAAAATTGACTATGTCAATCCGAGCGTAACTCCGCTCTCGACAACATGGAGATATCGCAGACTCTCCTCCAAAAACCAGATACAAAACTACACGGTGACTTTAAACACATCCCTCACACGTCCAACAACACGCTGCCATCTCAACATCCCGCTAAGCCATATCGTCTCCAACACTAACAAGCCTAAACACCACGAGTCTTGCAGCACCAAAAACAAACCATATTCAAAGCTGCAAATAAAAAAACTTTCATTGTTGTGTTGTTAAAGCAAAGTTTCGTAATTCATTTGTGTTGCCTTAAAAAATATAGTGTTCGGGAAAATAACAAATTTCCCGAAACCGCTATAGAGTAAATTCAACTTTAACCACTCTCAATTTTTCTAAGAGAGCCGCAAGTAGCAATATGGTGTGTACTAACGTAGGGCTGAGCATCTTTTTTTTTAAGATCACAAAATACTGGGTTATCGTTTGTGTTAGCCTCTGTAGGACATAATAAAATTACATTATAAATGATTCCTGATGACCTAAAGTTTGTCTTTGGGTCACTCACACAACGTCTGAAAATATAAACGAGAAAGGTATATTTGTGTAAAATTCTACACGCGATATGGTCTTTTCTATTTCCGCTATAATAAAGAAATTGGTGAAAACCTATCTCAGCCTTAGATTTAGAGTAAGTCATCTCTGGCTATAAGTCTAGATGAGCGATTTATCAATAGTCTATAGGATAAGTCTACGAGGTACTTTTAACTTGTTTGCTTTAGTGTCTAGGATTAAAAATATTTGTGTACCCCAGTCCATAAAAAAACGTATACTAGTGGTGCGGTCCTACACAAATAATAGGTAACAAACTTCTTCAGGGCTAGCACACCGTTTCGCTTTCGGTCACCAGCTTTTCCTTGCTTCGCTTTGAACGAACAGAGCTACTTAGAGAAGTTAGCTTTACCCTCAAATTTTCTGTACAAATAACATGCAGGTTCTTTGCTACTATTCTTAGCTCCTAGCGTGAACTTTTCTTTCTGAGCGGAGCATGTTAACTTTCTGCAATTATCTTTCTAAGTCATCCATCCTGGTCTCTAATGGGGTTCAAAGTAGTTTATGTTGTTATTATCTGACGCCATTCTGGGTAATTCTATTCTTAAAGTAAAGTTGGCGACCTTAGTCCAGGGTGACCCGAAGGCTTCCTTTTCGATAGCTACTACACCGAGGTATAGGGGAGGGCGCTACTCCATTCCCCCGGATTACTCCACTTTACTCTTGATCCTTACCTTATAATGCTGAGTGTTAAGCAAGGAAGCATCAAGTACCATATTTTGAGTCTTTGGTATGACTCGACGTGGGATTGAACCCCAGTCTTCCGGACCATTGGCGAACACTCTACTCATTAGACCAATGGTCCGGTATAAGTAAAGTTGGCGAACTTAGTCGAGGGTGACTCGAAGGCTTCCTTTTCAATAGCTGCTACACCGAGGTGTAGAGGGGGCACTACTCCATTTACCCCACGTTATTTTGCTGGTTTAACTTCTTGGATATGAAGGCTGTAAAAGGGGTTATATGAAAGAAGACAGGAAGAGAAGATAGGAGGCGAAGATATCTTATATTTTGCCTTTATTTCTGGTTTCAACAACCATTCAGTGGGTGAAGAAATTCTTCCTGCCTACAAATGAAATGGTTGCATTTGTCAGTCAAGGTGTTAAAATGTGTTTGTCGTTCTTGGGTATATATGTCTGAATTTGGTGTTCAAGGCGTTAACAATGTGTTAGTCGCTTTTGAGGGAGATATGTCCATTATTTGGTGCTTTCAGTTGTAGTTGTTAAGTCCATTATATGGTGTCTCAGTTATGATTTTGATGAGTTCATTATTTGGTGTTTTTAGTCGTGGGTCGTTGGTAAAAGAGACGGCTGCTACTAGAGGAATGGTTAGTCAACACGTCGTCTAAAAACGGACGCATGGCGCCTTCCACCAGTAGCAAGAAAGATTTAGGTGTTGTCACTCCGCTAGTTACTACTGAGAGAAAACAGGCTTCTTTATTTTGCCCAGAGGGTTCCTTCTTTGCACGTGCGTCGCTCTTTTTCCTGTCAGGGGCCTCCGAGAGTTTTTGCATTTTTGTATTTATTCTTAATTAAATTTTTTTTTTCGTTTTATCTATCTTTATCAATTCCTACCATCTAACTTCCACTGTTCTTCTAGCAGTCAAGAAAGATGGTTTGAATCCAGCATTTGTACGGCGGAAAAAAGAAGCAGTACTGGCTCATTGGTCTAAGGATTAGAGTGTTTGCCAATGGTTCGAGAGACTGGGGTTCAATCCTAGGTCGAGTCATACCAAAGACTAAAAAATAGTACTTGATGTCTCCTTGTTTAACACTCAACATTATAAAGTATGGATTTATGGTAAAGTGTAGCAATCAAGGGAAAAGAGTAGCGCCCTCTCCTCGGTGTAGTAAGAAGTTATGTGATCTGAAATTATATGTGATCTGAAATTATACCCAACTTTTCGATAGGTGTATCTTCATCTACGGCAGCTAAAACAGTGTGATTCGTAGCTGACAGACGCTAGAGAAAAGTATAACGTACTATGCGATCTTCATTGCTCTCTCCAGGTAAGTGTAGCAACCAACACAGAAATTGCAACAGCTTACTGCTTCCATGCAGAAGTTGTAACAGCTTTTTCTTCTGCTTGGGCATAGACGTCCTCTGAATAAGCACCTCACTCCAATTCTTATAGGGTTTGTCCTTCGGTGTGTGTGTGTGTGGGGGGGGGGGTGATTATTTCTCTCACCTCTAGGGTAGATTGGAGAAGTAACTTGGAGACTGCTAAATTAAACCTTTGAACGGTAATCCATCTCAGATGTTCAGCGAAAAACAAAACCAGTCCTGACTTGAAATAAGTTGAGCAAATAGTATTCACTACCAAAACAGTAGCCTTTTTTCCTCATTCATATTTTATTTTTTTTATATATATATGAAAGGAACTACCGGACAAGGAGAAATATGCCCCACTATGTGAAGCAGAAAAAATAGACGAAGTCCAGAATTAGCAATCCTATTTCAACTAAAGGTTGTTATCTAGCTGTAAGCCAATACACAACATGCACACGAGGGAGTAGGTAGTCTAACGTCTCCGGTGCCAAGGGAAACAGAGAAGAGAAAAGATGGAGAAAGTAGCCATGTTGAAATGAACCATTTCACCAGAAGTCATCGTTTTGATTCCGAATGTTATTCGTGTCGAAAAATGTTCAGACATATACAAGTTACCAATTATTTTACAAGTCACAAAATATACTGACACGTTAGTTACCAATTACTGGGATTAATGATACCTGTTACAATTTCTCGGCTATTTGGTGGTAGAAAGGATATTAGTCATTCCTTACTCACCAGGTTCAAAATATAAAAGATATATATATATTACTTTGGTAGGTGGGTTGTTTCCCGTGATCGACCCCACTCTCTAAAGGACATTTATGACATATATAATTGGTCGGCACATCTTTTTAAACTAACCAATCATTGACTTCCAAGACGTTGGCGCCAGATGTCAAAGACATGTCTAGTCCTCTTTTTACAACCGTGCTCAGTAACGAACTGACGTTAAAATTGTCTCTGCTAAAATTCCAGCAGTGAACCGGAGCCGTTTGAAATATGTTAAACTTTGATATGTACGACACAAGAATTTCAGTTAAGTGGAGTATTATATGTTTATTCTTGTATAACACAATGTAACCACAAACAGAACAATTTGTTTGCAATAGTAATACAATTCTATAAAATTCCAATGTGTTCATGTTTTTCCTGATACTAAATTTCGTCTGTTTTCAACTTAACCATATTTGCGGCACTAATTGTCTTTACAATGTCAGCATTAGTGTATCCGTTGAAACACTAAACGAACAGAATGGAAAAGCGAGACAATCTCATGTGAACAACTTATATAACATTTAGTTGATACATATACGGAAACATAAAACTATTGTTGTAATAATTAGCAACGTGTCTCAGAAAATTAAACTGCATGCATTGCCCCATGAACAAGTAGTGTATTAGGATAAGTACAATAAAGGTAAAAAGGTCTTTGTTGACTTTTATATCAAAATACCTCGCGGGAGCTGGAGACAAAAGTCTCTGTTCTGTTTTACGAAAAGGATTGAAAATCATGTCCATTTTACTCCACGAGCAAAGTCCAGTCGGCTGGGGCTGTAGAAAACAACGATTGCATCTCTGCAGTGGGTAAGACAACGAGTCCAGGATATGTCATTAAACCGTCTGATAGCGAGGCTCCAGTAATGCTGGAGCTTTGGGGAATGTGGAGTACCCCTTCATTGCTATCGCTCCCAGGTCCACTCTGGTCCGGAGTGGTAGCACCTGATAAGTTCCTATCTATGGGTCAAATAGAACTATTTGACATTTAACCTGAGTGCAAACAAATGACTTAGCTAAATTAAATTGCTTGAAATAAAAACTGTTTGATCATTTAACTCTGTGAAAACAAATGACTAATGTTTATGGGGTTACAGGATATTTTAGGTCGTTGTTGGTTATTAGATTGTTGGTTATTGATATTTGACTCCGTTCGTTTCTTCTCAACCTGATTTTAATTCGCCGGCGTATTGTTATCTATGAAGGCTGAAAAGGGATTACTGTAGAAAAAAAAAAAAAAAGAAAAGACGAGAGAGAAGATATCTTTTCAATTTCAACTTTGTTTCATTTGGGATTTTCGCACGGTTACTCTGTAACGAGGAATGTTTCCCTGGACTATTTGAGAATCGTCGTTTCTCCCAAATCAGGCGTTGAAATATATTTGTCGTTTCCGATGGTTAATAAGTTCATATTCAGTGTGGTCATGTCCAGTGTTGTTTTCATATTGCTTGCTTCGGCGTGTCGTCTAGCTAACAGCTGACACAACCAGCATGCGAAGTCCAGGGACTTGGCAAACAGGAGTGCTACCTAGTTAGCAGCCGGGTGGGAAAACGCCCGTTCAGTCTGAAGGGTCCAGCTAAAGTGAGGGCAAATCTCTCCCTTTAGCAGGGACGTTTCCTTTTTTCGTGTATGCGTCACCACACTTCCTGTCAGGGACTTCTGCATTTTAAAGAAATTATTTATATCTTATTCACCCCACGTGTTTAATTGAATTGTTAATGATATATAGCAATACTTAGAACTATTTAACTTTGTTGACTTATGTTTACACATCATATATATCTGACATATATGTATAAACCGGATTTGGCACTAAATGACCTACAATGGTTGATATGCCATAAAAACCAAACCAAACTAAATTCCACGAGCGAGAATTGAAAAACTGGTCTTATCTGTTCGAAGACGTGAATACAGAGAGAAAATTTTGGTTGAATTCTCAAGTGAGCAATGGATACGTGACGTGGAAACCCACACCCACGATTCAAGGGAAGTAATTTCTATACAGTAGCCAAGACTGCGGCTCTAAGCATTCAGAAAAAATCAAGCACTATTAGTTTTGATCCTTTGTCGAATAGCAGTTGTCATGTTTGGGACTATCTAAAAACTTATTCCTTCTGACCCATTCTGTTTACTAGTTGCAATAAAAAGCAATTGGTATGAATTCAACAAATGTCTATCCATCCGTACACTAAGGCTTTGCCATTTTTGGCCAGATTTCAACTAAACTTTCAGGAATTTCTAAACTATATTAACAAGATCATCTGATTTTTACACCCTATAATATAACCTCTTTTTACGTCAATAACTAATCCTTAAGTAACAATATGAACTACAAGGGAGGTAACTAATTAAAAGTAAATAAACATGGGTTTCAATGTTATATGGGTAAGTACTGCGAGTTTATGATAACTGATTACATTTTAAAACCTATTTCTTGTCAATTTCTTATTGAAAATTCCATTTTGTCTTGTACATGGGCAAAAATCTTACAAACTTAACACTGATTTTTAAAAAGAATGAATGAAATTTATTTAATGTATATAATGTATCAATACATTTTGGTGTTACTGTGTGCTTCAGACTACTTCAACTGTTTTATCACTGAATTTGTTTTGTTGGTTATAATAAAAGATATATTTTCATTTTAAGTGAGGAAAAAATCAGTTTCGTCCAATACTTAGTGGGATATCTATGGAAAAAAACCCAATAAGTCAATCATGTTTCAAAAGTTTTAATAGCAACTTAACTCTAATAAAAAGATTAATGTAATTGGTTTTAAAAAGAAACTCAATTTTTTCTTTAAAATAATTATTTAAAAATTTCTATGTACAGAAGTGTGTGATGCATGTGTGCACACACATATACATATACATATATATGCATGTGCGCACACACACACACACACATATATATATATATATATATATATATTCTCATATAAGCACAGATTACAAATATATATGCATGTGTGCACATATATATATATATATATATTATATATATATTCTTACATAAGCACAGATTGCAAACATATTATACACACACACACACATACATATACACACATAAATTTACATATATTTATATTCACATACACACATTACAAATATATTTACACACACACACAGAGTCCTTGAATCCCTTCTTTGGTAATGGCCAGTGGAAAGCTTGCCACACATTGTGATCCTGGGCAGGCAATGATTCCCTATCATGGAGACATGTCCAGCCCATAATAGCTGAAACTTCAGTAGTATGGACTCAATACTGGTGATCTTCATCTTTTCAAGGACTGCAATATTGGTGAAGTCACTCCAGTGGTGATTAAAGATGGTATGTTCAAGGTGTCGTAAGTGGTGTTGATAAGTAACCCATGATTCTGTGCCCTATAGATACTGATCTTTTGCCTTTCTTCAAGTGTTTGTTGTACCATGCACATTTATATAGTCAGCCAAGTGCACTGCTCACCTTTGGCAGCCTATTGTCAACTTCCTTTTCAGATACCAATACATACACACACTATATATATATATATATATATATATATATATATATATATATATATAACACATTAATTCATTGTGTTCCTGTTGTAATAGCAGTTTGTAATTTAAATGCTTTTATTTAAGGAGTGAAGGATCCTAATTAGCATTTCATATCTTTGTTACACTTAGAATTGATAAAAAAATCCAGGATTGATGATGTTCATAAAAAATCCAAATCTTAAAAAAAATTATCTCTCAGTTGCAAATTGAACTGCAAATTGCTTTATTCTCTAAATTAGAGCATTTTAAGTGTATTGCTTTAATAAAGATACCACAATGATGTGCCATTTTCCCCTGGGTTATGGTTATATTTTGATATACAATGGTTCTACCACCACCAATGTCCCATCTCAAGTGCTGTTAGCCCAAGTTCGGGTGTGGGTGTTTTAATAGGAAGGGGTTAAAAACAAACCTTCATTTGAAACTAGATGAGAAAGGGAATTTAGGGCTTTTAACAGTTGGTATTCAGATGAAGGAATGGAGCAGATGTCTGGGATTTGAATGCTTAATGCATAGAAACCTCTTGGGTGGTGGTGGGAAGCTTTTTATAAAATGCAAAGACTTTTTTACTTTCAATAAGATGGTGAAAGACCTACAAAAGGCTGGCTTGATTTATCAAAATAATAAATGTTGGAATGAAACTGAAAATGCAAGTTTGTCCATTTCTTTCACTGCAAGAGATCAAATGACAACTATTTCAACTTTTCTACATTCTTTGAGTTACAAGAGCCAAAAATGTAACAATATGTCCAAATGGGAATAATAATAATAATAATAATAATAATATCACCATCATCATCACCTGATCTTGGCCAGAAGACCAGACCTAATAATAATCAACAAAAAAAAAAGAAGAGAATTTGCAAAATTGTTGACTTTGCTGTTCCGGCTGACCACAGAATAAAACTGAAAGAATTTGAAAAGAAGGATAAGTACCTCGACCTTGCAAGAGAATTGAAAAACTATGGAACATGAAGGTGGCAATTATACCAATTGCGATTGGTGCTTTTGGTACAGTAACTAAAGGATTATTAAAGGGACTGGAGGACTTGGAAGTTGGCGGATGAGTAGAGACCATCCAAACTATAGCATTATTGAGAACGGGCAGAATACTGAGAAGAGTCCTGGGGACTTGAGGAGACTTGCTCTCAAACTCCAGTGAAAGACCATCAGCTAACGTTGATGTGAAAAACTCTGATGAGTAAATAATAATAATAATAATAAACAGCTCTATTTTAAATAATGATCACTCTATAATATTGAACAAAAACAAGATGAGTATATATGCATATATATATATATATATATATATATATATATATATATATATATATATATTCATACTCCTTTAATAATGTAATCACCACTAAAATTTATTTCAATGGTTAAAAGAATGAAAGTACAAGAAAAAATGGTCACAGGAAGTTTATCTTTTGCTGTATTAATATTTTTATTGCAAATAACAATAAAATAAAATTACTTATTTTTTTTTACAAAATGAAATATGAATTCTTTCCTGTAATTCTATATTCGTTAATCTGAATTGTGAACCCAAATTTACATTTACCAACATAGATTTTGGAAATTTGTTTGCAATTATTACTATAAAATATAACTATTGATTATTATTGAAGAGTAACACAGTTTGTGATTCATTACACTGTGTAACAAACTTTTTACTTTTTTTTTTTTCTTTCTGGACAAATTATTTCATAGTTGCTTATGCCTAAAGAAAATATAACAAAAAACTATTTTTTCTCTTCAAACTTAGGTTTTGTGACCTGGGTAATGAAATTTTCAAATTTACCTATTTTCTAGAACATTCCAGGTTGATTCAGTGCTTGAGTAACTGATAGAGAATTTTCAAGAACTTACTCAACTTCTGTATAACTTTAGGATAAGTATGTGTAAATTTTGATTCTTATGTTGTTTGTTCAGATCTTATGTAAATGAACATGTGCAAATTTGCCTGTTTTTACATAGAAAATAGCTGATTTCTAAAATGGCATTATCCTGGTCACAAAAGCAAAGTTTAATGACAATAATAGACAATTTCTGTACTTTTACAACAAATGCAAATAAGAAATAATACACACCAACAATGAACAAAATTCATATAACATAGTGTTATTCATACAAAAATAATACTAAAAATTGTTAAAGAAGAAAATATTGTCACTCAGTTTGCTAACCTCAATGCTTAGAGTTGAAATAAATTTCCCAATACCAAAGAATCAAACAATGATCCAGATTCTTTAATATATCTTCATTTTTAACAAAATTAATGTTAATAAATCCAAATGAAATAGATTAAATCAGAGTGACTACAATTTTTTTACAATAATAATTTTCAGTTATATTTCATAGTATTGGTAATGAATTACAAATATTACTCTTCAATAATAAACTTTATATTTCATAGTAATAAATCATTTTTTACACTATTTGCACATCTTGAGCTAATGTCCTCATTTTGGTTGTTATATTTACAATGTTTTGGCCTCTCTAACCTCTTGCCTTAATAAATAACTAAGAAGAGAAATTAACTGGTATGAGATATCCCAAGTCATAAATAGTAGAATAAGAAAAATGTTCATGTGTAGATTGAATAAAGGGTTTGGTTTGAAAATCTGGATTATTGTCTTGGTATAAGCCATAAACAAATTCCTGTCTGAAATAAATAAACATTGATGCTGCATTCTGGAAGAAATGAATCTTGTAATAACTATTAAAAAATTTAACTCATATAAGCCATTTAATGCTATGTCTCCTGCAAGGAAAAAGATATCTTGCTGATGTAGGATTTGTCTGTATAGAACTTTGCCCTTTCTACATAGAATGCTGAACTGAATTGTGTAATCTTTATTGACTCAAGACCTGTGATTTAACTGGAACTAAAACCTTTTTACAACTTTATTCTCAGCATTACTGTTTAATATGTAACATCTTCCAACAAAATCCCTGAAAGTTACTAATTATGATAAACACCATGTGTAGAAGATTAGAGGGTAACTGATACATACAGCCAAGATAAGGATAATAGTCCAAAGCTTGTAGATAACACCTCATATTAGAAATTTATACAGAATATTTAATAGTAATCCCAGATTTTCAAATTTAAAATTTGGAAAGGTTTTATATACAAACAGTGTGGTCTTTTATAAGCAGATACAGTCAAATATAGTACAGCTTTTTTGAAAAGTTTATTTATGATGGAAAATACAGCTACATATTGTATGAATTTTTGAACGAATATATGCATTTAAAATTTACATAAAACAAAATGTGACTACTGTAGCAAATAATATAATTAAAAGCAATTGTGTAATTTTTTTTGTACTCACATGGTTTAATTATGGATGGTAATAGAGCAAGAAAAAATACAATATTTTAACATAAATCTTAAATACAGTTTTTCTTTAGAACTGGATGTAAGACATTTTTTTTTTCGGGCGGTACAGAGATATATTTAATTTTGGTAGAGGAATGAATTCCATGGCAAAACAGAAAACAAAACATGTATTTAAACATTAAGTTGCTTCTTTAAGGGGAGTCACTAAATTTGCTAAAGAAATAGTTTAATAAATTTAGTGCACACTTTAATACATACTAATAAATAAATCCTTGCTAAATGTACTATACACGTGAGTATGATATTCTAGCAAGACTGTAAAAATATTTCTATTTATAAAATTGGTTGTCTGAGTGAGTGTATGTAGATAATGTATAAAATTGTGTCAAAAACAACAGTAGTGTTTTGCAAATTGTTGCTTTGATACAACTTAACCATTATATCTAACAAAATGCTTCTTATATCTTGATCAATTTAACAGCTTTTGTTTAATGGAAATAACTAACTTGTATATTGGCATCTTTAAAAATCAAGTTGTGACAACTGTTTTGTTATTCATTTCTAGACTATCTTTTTTGTTATATACAAATAAGTATTGATACAATAAATATAAAAAAGGTTTTTGTTATAAATAAATAATTATCTATATAATACATTATTGCTTTGTTGATAGTTTATATAATTAAATTGCTTGATTGTTTGAATAGAGTTATTTTCTGTCTTGAAACTACTAATGGTTTATTCAACTGTTTAAATGTTTTTTTTTTTTTTTTTTTTTTTTTAAATCTAAAGCATCTAAAATGTATATTTTTACACATCATTTATTACTAGTTATTTAATACTTGCTAACGTATTTATAGTTCTGTGCAAAATTTAATGGTAAAGTAAAGGAGTGATACTTGAGATTTATCAACTTAAACATTTTTGTTTTTGTGCATATTGCTAATTTAAACTAAGCAATAATTCTACATAATTATTTTAAATTTCTGGTTTAAAAAAACTACCTATAATTACAATTATTAATGCTTAATTGAATTTTAATATTTATTTTAGTAAAACAAATACATTTTTTTTCTTTTTAAAATTTAAACAATTACAAAAACATTTCTTCCCACAGATTTTTGTTAGAGATCCACAACCTATTGATGAGTGCTCCTACTTCCAAGACCTTTTTTACATATCAAAATCGTCCCATGGATTCAGTATGAATATTCATCAACACATTCAGTAACTTTATATCAAACTATTAGGTGGTCACCTACATAAGGCAAGATAAATTCTTCAGTTTTTATAAATTTGTTTTAATCTTAAAAAACACACACATTAATATTCTTTAGAATCATTTTAGCATTTCATATAAATTCTCTAAAATATTTTTAATGAGTTATAATTTGTTTGGATTCTTTGTTTAATGGCATATCAACCTTTGAGGGTTATTTAATATCAAAACCACTCTTTTAGAAGGACAGTAGTGGTATTATTTACCCAATAAATGGCTGATGATTTGTAAATGAATGAAACAATTTTAACAAATAATAAATAAATAAAAAATTTGCATTTATCCTATAATAGATTACAAATGAACTTTATTTAAAATTAGAAATATTTAATCTTTCAAATTCCAAAGTTAATTTATTTTTTTAAATCATTCTGGCATGAAGGATAAAAATAACCTCTTAATATGATGTTAGAGTATTTGCAATGTGAATAAAAACTATGGTTTTCTCTTAAGAAAACTTTTGTTTCATTGCAAATACATAAATCTGTAATTTGATCTCTTTATTCACTTAATTTAACTACTCAAACAATTATTATTTGGAGATTGTCACTCATTAGGCATTTTAACCCTGAATTCATTTTTTAATCCAAGCCAGTTGCAAAAAAAGAAAGAAAAAAGATATATGACCTAGAACTGTTTTCATTTGCTGACCCAGGCCCTAATAACCATATCAAACTAAATAAAAACACTTATCACAATTGTATCTTTTTATAAAAATAATTAAAAAAATTGAATAGTTTGTAGTTCAAGTTCAATTTGGTACAACAAAAACTTTTAACTTAAAGAATTGATTACTGTTTTATGTATTTACCCAACCTCTCCACTATGAGCAGGATATGATACAAGGTCAATTTTTAAGTAGTGCAAAACTGGTTTGAATTCAGAGTTTTCTTTTTCCTTGACTGTTTGTCATACCAAGGAATAACGAATCTAGTCTGACCAACTATTTACCCATATCTGAGGCAAAAATTGATGATTCTAGTTTTTCAGTGATTTTTACACTAAGCATTAGTGTTGTGGTACCATTACAATTTATGACTAAATAACTTTCTAATCTGGAGTCAAATTTACAACTTGAAAACATTTTGCCCGTCATTAACTTGTTTTCATCAAAATAAAACAAAACAAAACAGGACAGACTGAGTCGTTTAAATATTCACTGATGAATTTTGACAAAAATCTAAATTCTTAAAATTCACTAAATGGCTGGTTGTGATAACAATCCATGAATGATATTGAAACTTTTATTAATCACTGTTTAGTTTTAAATTAGACGGGACATCAATAGTTCTTTCTAGCTTAAACACATCAGCTGCTTGACCAACAATGTTTCCCCAAAATAAAAGGGATGTAAGCTTGAGTCTCACTGAGAGATTATGCTTATGCTTTATAACCAAAGAGCATTTTAAGCATATTGCTCGAATAAAAAAATATGATGAATTGTTTTTGCTAGATTATGACAACATACATATATGTAAGCTGGAAAAGTATTAAGATCTTAGAGAGCAATATGTAAAAAAAAAACTAGACTACTGATATATTGCCCACTGAAATCTGATGTTGAGGTTTTATTGCTAATTTGTCCTCTGCATATCTGATGAAACTCAGCTTATTACCAATGGAAAAATAGAATTATATCAAGCTCTAAGATCAGTTAGAAGCTGCATCTGCATGGAACTGGTACTCCCACTTTGATGTAAAAATCTGGAGGTGTAAGCACTGCTGGGGTGACCTGGATCAGTGGTAATGATACTTCAGCTGAGACCACACCTGACCCAGGGTTATCATCTGATAAAGGTTTGTTGTATAAATCATGTTACAATGAGAATTTTAGTAATGTACTAAATATTGGCAGGGATAATTGACAAATACAATAATTCAGTGTATTTTACTTCCAAAGAACCAGGAAAAGAGGATGAATGAAATGGAGATTAGAAGATAAATTGAAACCATCCAGACCACTGCACTACTCAAATTGGCTAGGATACTGTGAAGAGTCCTAGAGAACTGAGAAGACTTAATGTCACTCTAGCAAAAAACCTTCAGATAAGACTTGGTATAAAAAAACTTGCAAAGAGTAAAATAATTTGAAATGAATCCCCCAAAAATGGAAGATAAACTTATGGAGAGTATTTATGATATACATGAGAGATAAGAAATTTGTAAAACTTACAGTAATGCTAAAAGCTTGTGTTTTAGAAATGATTAAACACAGCAAAATTTCTTCTTCTGTTTATATATGTTTGTTAATTCTGACATATTAATTGTAGTAATTTGCAAAAAGCAGCATATATTTTAGCATACTATTGTTTCTAATATTTACTAATGCAAACCCAAAAAATTGGCTGTATGAGATTTATTTCATCAGCCCATTTTCTTAAAAATTTTAACTCTAATTGTTGTATATTGTAGTTTTTTGTAAAAAAACAAAAACAAAAACTAAAAACAAACAGTAAACAAAATTAAATAATTTTTGCACCTAAATAAAATGTTTTACCTCCATGGTTTTTTTTGTGTTGGTTTTTGTGCTGAATTGCCATGGGAAGAAATATCAGGGATTCAATATTTTATTAAGTGTTTTAGATGTGTTCTTGAAATCTTGTAAAGATTTTTCAACTTTTTCTTTTTCTTTTTTTTATTACTTTAAAAAAAAAAAAAAAAAAAAAAAAAAAAAAAAAAAATATCCAATCCTCATTGTTCTTTGCTGTCATATAAAAAATGACTTGGGTAAATTTTGGAAAAAAAAAAATAGACAAATAAAAAGGTAAATTAATAATTGACAACACTACATAAAAAAAAACAAAAACAAATGCTATTAATACTACTGTAGAAACAATTACATGCTGTGAATGAGATTGAGAAATAGAACAAGAGATTGGTTTAAAGGTTTGATTTGAGCAAACCAATAACTCTTCAGGGTTGATTGAGCAGCTGTTGTATTTAACGAAGGCAAAAGAGGATGTGAATTTGAGTTTTGCTGAGAGACTATCCTATATAGTTACTTACAATCTGCATGGTTCCTTGCTGTCATAGAATGAGAACCCCAGATAAAAAGCAACTAAAAAGATGAAAGAAAATACCAATCAAAATTAATAACGATTTTTTAATTCACAGCAAGGTTTTTCTATACCATAAAGTAGTCTTAAGTATATTGTTTACTTACCTAACACCACATATACACTTTTGTGAGTTCTAACTAATGATGCAAATCAAAATATAAACAGAAAATAACAAAACTAAATAATTTTTCTGTCATCTTTTTGTTACTTTTTATCAAAATGACTTAAGGAAAATAAATAAAATGAATAAAAAACAAAAAATTATGATAGTAAAAATTTTAAATCAACAAGTATTGGAAAAATGTTTTTCAATTCTAATCTGATAGATACCAAAGTGCTATTTATGGGATATAAAGTTGATTATCCCTACTAGGATTAGGGGTGGGGGAAATCAATGGCAAAGTTCATCAACCTATTAAAAAAGATGAACCAAATTAACAGTTACTTTATATATATATAAATAAAAGTATATCCTGAGTGTAATTGGCTTGAGTTAAATTAAAAACTTTAAATTTTATTTTTTCTATATGCTATTTTGATCAAGTGACTATTAGGTTTAATATAAGCTATTTTCAGTAGGGATACAACAGTTTAACAAACTAGAACAGACATAGGCAACCTTTTTTGAGAAGTGGGCACTATGAAACATGGTTCAAATTCTAAGTAATTTTCCATTTAAGATACATCAACTATTTCCACTTCAGATCATACACATAAGCATCTGCCTTAGAAATAGAGGAAAAGTTGATTTTTTTCCCTTAGGTAAAAAGATATTTTCTATAAAAAATTGAAGTCTTAAGTGGGCCATTCAGAAAGTACCACAGGTTACTTGACCCACAGGCTGCAGTTTGCTCATGACTGAAATAGAGACACTGATGGAGAGAGAAACTATCCTTCTTTACTTCAAGGGATATCATTTTGGGAAGATAAGGTTAAGACTAAACTTCTGTTAAGCTAGTTGTATTGTAAAATGGTAATTTTGCTGATATGGTATGAATATATAAAAACGCCCATTAAGGGTGCTAGATTTATATTTCAGTAAGAGTTTGTGAAGAAAGAACACAGGGGGAGGTGGGTCAAAAAGAAAATGAGAATCTAAAAAAGAGTGATGAATCAAAGTTGCATTAATTATATACACTTCTGCTTATTATTTCAGTTTCTGCTAATGCTCTATGAATGAAATGAAAATTTTTTTTTTTTACATGTAATAAATATTCATACTACACTTAAATTGTGTATGTATTATTTTTAGAAGGACCTAAAGATAATTATTAGAAAGTCAAAGATTTTCTCCCATAAATAATTCTAGCAGGTACTGAGTTAAGTAGTCAATAAAATTGTTAGAGATAACATTACACCATGCTCAACAATTACTTTTCACATATAATTAAGATTCTTAACATATTCACCATTAAATTTAGTTTTATGAATAATCTATGCAATCAAAAATGTTCATAAAATGTTCATAAAAGTTAAAACAATTTGTAGATAGAAACATAAAATCATTCTAAAGTAAATAACTAAAAACAAAAGAAATTTTTTTGCATAAAAAAAAAAAAAAAAAAAATTGAGTAAAAATAATAAACATGGCATTAATATTTGGAAAGACAAAGTAAGAGATGGGTTTATAATTCTAATTTAGATTCCTGTAATACTAATATGATAAAGATAATCAGGCTTCCCTGAAGCAAAAAGTGAATATAAGTTTGAGTCAGATAGATAAGATATTTTTAGAGGAAATACTGTATAATTTAAGTGTGCTAAAATGACCAGGACATTTGGTACACAGCATTTAGCAATTTAAATATAAATTTATTACTTCTCAATTGTCAACAATAACTCATAAAAAGATGTCTATCAATGTGTGTGTGTGTATATATATATATATATATATATATATATATATATATATATATGTATGTATGTATGTGTGTGTGTGTGACATGATAATATGCCAATGTTTAACTTCCATTTTTTTTTGTTAAACCATCTTCAGGGTGATTTTAGAATGCATCATCTAAAAATTATTTTCAAATGAAAACAGAATTTTTTTTTAGCATTCTATTATCATTAATAGTCTTTCATTTCAAAATGTACTGATATAATTAGTGTTCAAAGGAACTTGACTTATTTAGTTAAATTAGTTCCAAACAGTCAACAATATCCCTTATTGAAATTAGTTTTTATTAATAAATTATGTTTTTTTGTTTCATCTTTTCATTTGAAAATAATTTTCAGATGATGCATCATAACTTTACATTCTTGAAGATAGTTATAAAAAAAAACAAAAAAAAACGAACATTAACATGTTAACAAATAAATAGATCCTCTGATCTAATTTTTTTAAATTACTATATTTACATATTGTTGGATTTATTTCCATCTATATCTCTCTATATATCTCAGTTAATAACACGAGTTAATAGACCCAGCAAGTTTGCACTTATATGAGTTTAAAGTGAAAATTTCTTAAAACAATAGAACCCAAATCATGTTTACTTTAATATTGAATATAGGTTTAAATTGCTTAAATGTAATATTTTCAAAATATGAATACACAGTGTTAATACACTTTGGAAAAGTATGAATCCAACTATTCTCCCTTCAGCTATCAGTAAATAGTATGACAGACTACTATAGACTTCGTATAGCAACCAGTCTAGTAGGAAAACTAGTTGTCGACCTTGTAAGGAATAGATTTCATCAGGCTATTACTGCCCAAAGCATACAACAAGAGTAGCACCCCATGACTAAACTAGGTTACAGGACCAGTGAATACAAGAAAAAAAGTTGAAAATTAAAGTGAATGTATAAAATTTTGACTGGTTAAACAATACATCCTTCTTGTTTTAGTTATGCATAAACACTTACAATAATGAAACTAAACCTATGACTATATATATATATATAAGTCAATGGAGATATAAACTGAACCTATACCAAAATAGATTCAGTGAATATCTAAAAACTGAATAATTTTGATTGGTCAATTAAAAAAAAAAAAATACTGTAATTTTTTGCTAAGGTAAATGCAAACTAAGTGAGTAGTTTGTGGAATATTCCAATGAGAAAGCAGAGATCAGAAGTTAGGATTGCCATCTATATTTTAATGGGAGCAGAAAACAGTAAGACCTGTCAATATGACAGGATTATTTATGTATGAATAAATCATGTAAGTATATATTTTAGTATAAATCTATCTATTGAAATAGAAGAAAAAAAAATTGTTCAAAAGAAAAAGAAAATGCAACTTGGGGAAAAAAAAAAAAAAAAAAAAAAAAAAAAAAAGCTTCTGCACATCAAAATTTTAAAGATTAGTTTTTTTATGTGACTGAAGAACAGTTGTTGTATGGTACCAAGTTTACAAAATATTTTAGGGATATAGTTTAAAACCTTCCCATGTATGATAACTTTCTCATTGAACATTTTCCTTAGGAGAAAATTAAATTCAACAACTTAAAGCAATTTCTCATTATTACATAGATATATTGATTTATACCTTCCATAGATCAAAATTAGCAGTGAGTATAGTTGAACAACTTTTTTCATTAAATCTTTAATAATTTAGAAAGCATTTATCTAATGTTTTGTTAGCTACAATTTACCCTAATGAAAATGTACCAACATGATTATTTAAAATGTTGTTTTCATGAACTAATCTTACAAAAACAATATTTAATTCACATAGAAGAAAGAGTGATTTTTAAACCCAAACTTAAAAACAAAAAACAAAACAACTTTCTTTAGAAGTGTTGTATTTATAAAAATCTTCAATAATTATTGACTTCAAAAAGTTTTTTTTTGATTCAAATGCAAGAAAATTTTCCCACAAAAATGTGTGTCAAAAATAAATTTGCAAATTGTCTAATGCTTATATAAAATTTAAGAGCTCAATTTTTATCAATTTTTTTTGTATTAAAAAATAAGTTTCCACAAATATTACTTTAACTCATTTAAAACAAATTGATTTAACTTAATAAAAAAAAAAAAAAAAACTAAAATAAGGCAACAGTTTTCAAAGTTTTACTCTTCTTTACATTGTATTTTCACATGAAATGCATATTGTAGCACTAAAACCAAAATATTGGTCCAAATTTTATTGGGCTTTACTACCTACAGCACACACATATACATACATACATACACACACACACTCACTCTCTCTTTCACACACATACACAGTATGCATGCATAATGTATTGCACTTACATTTTATTATCAGTAGTTTTGTTATCAACTGAATGTATAATGAATGGATAAGAAAATGAATGGAGTAAAGTTTTAACAGGATTAAAAAAAAAAAAGAAAAAAAAAAAAAGAAAAAAAAAAAAAAGAAAAAAAAAAAAAAAGAAAAAATATTCAACCAGGATTTTAATGGTAAAACAGTAAAAGGATCTTAAAAACCAGAATTTTCTTAACTGAATGAATAGATGAATTTCATAGCAAATAAATGTTATCAAAACACTGGCAAATAGTTTAACATTTCGGATCTTTAGTGAGAAACTAGTAAGTGTATATGAAAAATTTGTTAATATTCTATGAAAATAGATTAAATGATAAAAAAATAACTAACATCAATACTTCATAAATAAATAATGTATTCATGACTATCAGTATATTATTTATCTTGTCTCCTCATTATAGGCAAGTTTTAACACAAGGTTGTTCTTTTAAAGAGCTAAAAAATGTTTAGCTGTTGGCAACACAGTTTAACCCTTTCATAAAATAAACAGTTTTTCCTTTGTAAAATCTGTTTATAATAAAAACAGAAGAATTGTTTAATTTTAGAATCCTTGAGTGGTGGAGTATGGCATTAATTATTTAAATCCAGGCAAATGGGAATATAGACACATATGAACAAGAAATATGAAATGGTTACACAATAAATATTAGTTTTAACCAAAAAGAAAGAAAAAAGAAAAAGAAAAAAAAAAAAGAAATGACTCCCCTTAACAGATGCACTAGAATTACAGTTGTCATTTTTACTTGATGAATATTTCTTAATGAAAGAGACCACTGAAGCATAAAACAAAATACAATGAGCATATTTCATGCATGATTTGGTAGAGGTGTCAAAGAAAAAAAAAAAAGAAAAGAAAAGAAAAAATGCTCATGAGAAGTATGCAGCGGCAGCAGCAGGAAAGTTCTCATGTTAAATATAATCTGTGGTAGTCATTTGCACCAAAACCAGCATTACATTTGGGACATTTACGTTGACGTGTTTCATAACGAGTCTTGAGACATTCCAAGCAGAAAACGTGGAAACATTTTGTCAATACAGCATCTTTTCGTTTTACTTTGCAAGATGGGCAGGTTAGTTGCTCCTGTAAAAGATAATAATAACAGTAACAAATCTATGCTTCATGAAAGTAAAAAATTCCAAAGAAAAAATAAATCAACATAAGTAACTGGTATTCATTCATATGATAGATATTTTAATTAATCATATCTTAATTTCATCTATATAATAATTATTGATCTGTTTTTATTTCTTTTCTGTTACATTTTTTATATCACATAATGCAGTAAAAATAGAATTTTATATTATACTGTTAAAAAAATGCTGAATTAAAAAGAATAAAATAAAAATAAAAATTTGAAAAATGTTCAGATGATTTTCCTACAAATTTTCAATTCTAAATAAACCTGCCTATTTATTTATTTTTTGTACCTTTTCAAAAAGAAAAAAAACTCTTCTTCATATTTAAAAAAAAAATAGAAATTCTAATATATCCATGAATGTTTTCATTATATGTTTTTATCAATTGGGTTAAATTTCACTATGGTAAACACCATGCAACAATCTTTGAAAGTACAAAGCAACTACAAAAATTAAAAAAAAACCCAACTCAATGTTATTATGACAACAGACTTTGGTAAAAAAGGAATTTTTCGATCAAAAATAAAAATCTTTATCGTTTTTGACTACTACTTTCTTTTCTAGTCATTTAAAGAAATATCAATATCATATTTAGTTTCTTTTCTAAAACAATTTCTCAAGAATTCAAATATATATGAACTTTTCATGGGTAGTAACTAGTTATGAAATAAAATATCACATAAAATGACTAATAAAAAGGGACTTGCCTTGTATTCCTTAATTTCTTCCATCAGAACCTCATCAGCTGCTCCTGCCATTTCAATCTTTTTAGAACGTTCTAATTTTCTTCGTAAACTAGCAATTTCTTCCTGTAAAAAAAAAAAATTAATATATCCTACAATATAAGAGTAGTTCAAACTTAACCACTAGCCTACCAATCACAATAATACTTGTTTTCAAGCTTTCAAAATTCATGGCAAGAGGTTTGCTTTATTCCTCTTCAATGAAACTACTATTATTTTATGTATAATATGAACTATCATGTTTCTAGTCTACACACCTGGTTGTGGTGATGCATTTAATACACAGTAAATAAGAGAAATCTAAGAAGAATTATAGAATTGTTTGTATTTATTCCTTACAAATTAATCTATCAATTTACTATATTAATGGATTGATTTGTTCATATTGCTAATAAACCTGAATATATATATATATATATATATATATATATATATATATATATAGCTTATTCAAAGAATCCCCTTCATTTTTTTTTATTAAAATAAATTTTTTTCTTCAAAATTTTTTTAATAAATGTAAACTTCTCCATTGTTTGGAATTGGTTTATAACAAAAATTATTTTAATCTTGCAGAAATATTTCTTTTGAGGCTATTCAAAATGGCTACAAATTAAACTTTGGTGCAGGCTTGAATAGAATTGTCATCAAATTTTTGGTGGCTGAGAAGTACAAACCATGTGAAATTTACAGAAGCAGCATGTGTGATGTGAACAAAGTATGTTTTAGTCAAATAGTATTCAAGATGAAGACAGGCCATGGTGGATTCAGTTAATGTGCTCATTTTGGTTGCTAGAAGAGTTACAATAAAGGACATTTCTGAACAAGTGGGAATTTCTGTGGGTACGGTGCAAAAATATTGTGTTAAAAGACCTTGGCTTTTCAAAGGTCATTGGGTTCCCACAATGTTGACAACAGAGCATAAGGTCTCTACTACAAGAACAGTGAAAACTATCAGTAAGTTTGGTTGGGAACAGCTGCCAAATCTTCCTTACTGTCCAGATCTGACCCCTTATGATTTTCACTTGTTTGACATACTTAAAGAATTTCTGCAGGGAACAAAGTTTTCAAACAAATGAAGAGTGCTATGAGCAAATGTCTAAAAACTCAGTTCAAAGATTTCTATGCTAAAGGAATACAAAAGCTTGTTTTTTGTTTTTTTTAATGTTTTAAAGAATGGAGATTACATAGAAAAATGAAACAAAATTTTTTTCCTGAGTGAAACTGTATTTAAACAAATGACTAACTGTGCATAAACAAAAAACAGTGTACTGAACTGAATTGTTTAAATAGAACTATTTTACATTTAACTGTGTATTTCTATTAGATTTACATTTGTGTAAAAAAATGAGCTCAGGCTTGTTTAAAAATATTAACCATATTTAATATAGATGTATAAGAACAATTTGGCATTAAATAACCTACAATGGTTGATATGCCATAAAACCAAACCAAACACACTTTTTACACAATACATTGTCCTTCATAATCATTATTTCTGACAAATATTTTTTTTATTTTCAATATTCCACTGCACTTACTTGGGTTGTTCATTTACAATAAAAGATAGGCTCACAGTGAGGTAAAAAGAGTCATTAGTTCAAGTCTCAAGTTCTGTATTATTTCTGATGTATGCACAGCTGGTAATGGGTCCAGGCCAGATGGAAATATATGCCACCTTGACTATTTACAATATCAACATTCTTTATCAAAGAGTCATTCTTTGTCTTTGCTAGCAGGAATAGTCCCCAACTAGATTGCAGGCATATGCCAATTGGCCCATCTGTCTTCCCTCTGTTCTGAGCTGGCATAGATTGACAACTCAAATGAATTGTAATTAAAAAAAAAAAAAAAAAAAAGGAAAATAAAAGTCATCATTACCATAGTAGTAGTAATGGTGACTCTTATATAATTTTAATTTAACTGACCTGCATTCGTTTGAATTTAAAAGATTCTTTCTCCAAAGCAGCAGTTTTTTCAGCAACAGCTACTTGTGCCTCTTTCAGTTGTGACTGATATTTGTCTAATCGAAGTTTTAGATCTGCAGCTGCTTGTGCACTCTCCACAGCTTTCCGTTTATGCATTTCCATTGCTTGTTGCCGCAGACTAAGGAAAAAAGATTATTTTAAACAATTGTATTTTTCATCATAATTATTACTATTTTGACATTCATTTTAAATAAATTATTACTATCATTAAAAAAAAAAAAAGCAAAAAAAAAAAAAGAAGCCCACTAACTGTTGAATAGAATTTTTAATATAAAAATTACATCTGACTTAGTGCTAAATCATTAAAAATAACATCCAGAATTTTTTGGAAAAAAGTGATAAATTTAAATTTGATATTTAGCATAAGAAATTTTTCTTTCTTCATCTCTATCAGGATATTCTAGATATTTCCTTATTCTGTACATTGAGGGCAAGTTTAGAGACAATGAATTCATCTTCCAATATGACCTTGCTACACTCCACACAACAAAATCTACAAAAGAATTGTTCAGGAAGAAGAGAATATCTGCTTTTGATTGGCCTGCAAATAGCCCAGATGTAAATCCAATGAAAAATTACGGGAATCCTCAAGAGGAGATAAAGAAAATACTATCCACCAAGTCTTGAAGAAAGTCATTACTAAAATGTGAGTATCGGTGTTACCAGAGACTTGTGATTTAATCAATTGGTTCCCAGAATGAATGAAAGAAATAGCAAATGTTACAAAAAAGTATTAAGTGTACTAATATAGTTTTTCAGAAGTGTGTTCATTAATAAATACTTTTTCTTGATAAAACAAAAATCGTCTTTGTCCTTTTGTTACTAGATGTAACATTTTTCAAATTTCAAAAATTTTGCATTTCAAAGACAACCTGATTTGTCAGTGAAATACAACCAGATTATTTTCTTATATGGAACTGATATACTGTTATGAGTAAACAGTCAAAATTTAAACAAATTTGAATGAGAAATATGAAAATTATTTGCAAAAAACTGAATATTCCATGACATTGAATTAGTGTAGGATTACCTGAAGTAACTTACCTGAGTTCTTTTTCCACTGTAGCTAAATTATTTTGTAATATGCGTTCCTTTTCTTCCAGTTTACGAACAACTTGATTTTGAGCTTCAACTTGGCTATGAAGAGTACTCACTTGCTCTGCAGTGCTTTCTTTTTCTTCTCGCAAAAGTTTATGAATTTGATTAGATTTAATTCTCTAGAGGGGGAAAAAAATCCTTTAATATTGAATCATTAAAAGAAGATGATTACAATTGTTTTATTTATTTATTTCTAAATATGTATACAAGCAACACATCAAAATTCTGAAAATTTAAAAAAAATATAAAAGAAAAAATGTATTGGTGTCAATTAACTCCTGATTGGAGTTTTGGTCTATCTTAAATTTTAATGGACAAAAATAGTCTTTAAATTATTTGTAAATTCATAGGCTTATTTGTACCTACCTTCCTATCATTAGTGTTACACTTTTAGTTATAAATATACATGAAGCCTTGTTTGTTTCTTTTAAAATTAAATTGTGTGTGTCAGAGAGAGAGAGAGAGAGAGAGAGAGAGAGAGAGAGAGAGAGAGAGAGAGATCTTAAATATATCAAGGTGGAGAAAAAGGTAGGGAGGAGGAAGAAGAAAGGGAGGAATTGAATTGTCAATATTGATGAAAAAAGAATTAAATAATTATTTTATATCATTCTCTCCTTTCAAAGTAAAAGTAAGTAAAGTTGGCGACTGTAGTCGAGGGTGACCTGAAGGCTCTTTTCAATAGCTACTACACCAAGATGGGGGGGGGCACTACTCTATTCCCTGGATTGTTCCATTTTACCCTTGATCTTTACCTTAAAATGCTGAGTGTTAAGCTGCTTTTCCTATCTACTCATGTGAATAAAGCATATATATGGGTATGAGTGGGTGGTAGATTTCATGTAATTTAGTCTAGGTAGTAATAAAATATAAATAATAAATATATACAGAAAGAAAATAAAACTGTAACACTTAGCATACTTTTTAATTCTAACTGTACAAGTAATGTAGCTGGATTATAGTAAATGATTATATATACACAAGTTCCAAAATACTTGATTGTATACCAGCTAGAATACAGAGCTGTGATAATGCTTGAGAATATAGTGTATGTTTTTGAAATCTTTATTGATCTGTATCTATTATCTATATTGATCTGTATATATGTGATTATTTATTGTAATTTAGCAATATTACCAGTATAGCAACAAATACCTGCATAAGTGGCTCGGAGTTCCTCCTTGTTTTTCGAAAGTGGATTTATATACCAATTCTGGAAATCTACAGCTCCCAATATCCTCACTGGTAGAAGAATTCAAAATTGGGAAAGTATGCCTTCACATGATGATGAAAGACTCAGCCAGCCAACGAGATCATTCGGAAGGTGTATCCAGAAATAAAATCAGGTACAAAGTGGTTGGCTGTTAAGGCCGCCCAGGAGGCAGAATGCAGCCTACGAATCAAAGACATCATAGGCATCACTCAAACCAATCGAGCTGGGCTGGGTAGCACGAGCAAAAAGGTATTCTCCAAAGTGGGCCCAAAAGGAAAAAGAGACATGGTGAGCGAAGAAGTCAGGATGTTTGAGGAAGAGCAAAGAAAAGCTAGTGCTGTTACTCAGGCCAAACAATGTGCTTGGACAAAATGGAATGATATCGAACCAATTAAATTATCGTGGAAATCCTTAATTGTAATGGAACCACTGGCGATATCATTCCTTCTTTGCTCTACTTATGATCTCTTACCATATGCGACCAACCTAAAAGGAGGAGATACCAATTCGGACCTGTGCTTGTTGTGTAAAAGTGATCGCCACATACTATCTGCATGTCCACAATTGCTTCAGATGTACACATGGCGACATAACAAGGTGTTAGAGGTGATAATAGAGTTGTTAAGAGCACAATGTGAGGCAGAAAACCAGCAATCTATAATAGCCAAGGAACCTATAATTCAGTTTCTCAAGGAAGGTGAATGTCCTATGAGGAAACAAAAAAAATCCTAATATGAAGCTACTGAACGGAACTAGTGACTGGAAAGTTTCAGTGGATCTCAAGACATCTCTACAATTTCCAGTTCACATTATTCAAACAGAAAAGTGGCTGGACATTGTAGCATGGGCCGATTCAAAGAAGAATGTCCTCCTCATAGAATTGACTGTCCCCTGGGAAGAAAACCAGGAGGAAGCACATGAGTGGAAGAAAAACTGCATGGAAAAGGGTTGGATATGCCATGTGATTCCTATCGAGGTTGGTTGTCGTGGTTTTCTAGGACACTCAGTTATTTCGTTTCTTTCAAAAATAGGAATCACTGGTCGCAGTTTAAAAGTTACCTCAAATCGTCTTCAGACTGCAGTGCAATATGCATCAAGTTGGATTTGGTCGAAAGTGAGAAGTTTTCAGCATGAAGGAAATACATGTGAAACCACCATTTTTTGTGTAATTATGTAAGAAATTGTTATTGTAAACGCGTAATAACATTAACAGATGAAAGTAAATGCGTTTTTTTAAATCACAAACTGCTCTTAATTGATCTGGCGTATATATAATTCTCTTAATACCCTGTCCGGTGGCAAAAGCTGCTTGGTAGCGCCAGGAATGGCAGTACTGCCTTGAGCTACCGAAACTGTTATCACCACTGATTGGCGGCTGATGAGGACAGGGTATCGCACATGCTTTCACACGTATGATGAAAAAAAAAAAAAGTAATCCAGAAATATTACCAGTACATTTAAATCTTAAGTAAATTAAAACATATTTAAAATGTTACAATTTTTATTTTCTGTTAGTGTATATTAATCTGTTATGAATAACTGAATTGATCACAAGCAACCATTTCTTATTGAGAAATGACTCATCTTATCTCTCTTGCTTTTTGGCACAATACCCAGGTTATTATTCTGGGACTAAAGTTAGCAGCATTGATCAAAAAACAAACTTCTATGTAGACTTAAATTTGTATCCCTAATTCTTGAGAACCTTTTTTACCACAATAGTTTACAAATCAAAGCATGAAGATTTCACAAATAAAGGTCATCCAAATAAGCTATAGTATTATTGCCCATAAATAAGTACACTCAAAATTTTTTGGTAAAAAAATTAATCTTCTAAACTAAAAGATACCACATTTTTAAAACTTTATGTATTGTTAGAAATAAATATTCCTTCAATATAATTTTGCAATATAAAACAAAACTAATTACAAAATTTAAATAAATAAATAATAACTAACTAAATAAATATAACTTCTCACAAGTATTAATTTTTATGAATAATTAAAAGGACGTTTTTTTATTGGTTGAGAATAAAAAGCTGTCTTTGTGTAAATATTAATTTTATAACTATAAATAAGCAGACGTTGTTTAAAAGACATGTATGACAAATATCGTCACAGTCAACAAAAACATTTCAACATGGAAAGACAGCGCTTTTAAATGACATCGCTTCAATTAACCAATGATTCACACAAAAAATAAAACTTCGAAGTCAACTATTCTTTGAAAAGAGAACATAAAACCCAAACTGAGTATTAATTTAAATGTGCTTTTATTTGGGTTTATATATGTATATATGTGTATAAATACTTGAATATGTGCAATTGAAAATTGACTTAGCTACATGTTCACTTTTCTTCTAAAAATTTACATAAAAGTAAGTATCAGGTTGGATGTTATATAATTTACCAATAGTATTATAAAAGAAAATTCTAACCTCTGACATTAATTTAAAATTGGCATCATCTTTTTCTTTAAGTTGTTGTAACAATCTCATGTTTTGTTCCTGCATATCTTCAAATGCTTGACCAGTGACATCCATTTCACTTAAAAGGGCTTCTTCCCGCTAAAAAAAAAAAATTTTTTAAATTAAATTTCAAATCCTGAACTGAAAAAATATCCATATTGGAATTTTAGATGAAAAATTATAAATAATGTCTTGAAAATTTAAAAACTGAAGTTTGCAGCATTCTCTCTTATATTTTTAATTGTTACTTACTTGTTTTTGGGCTGCTAAGTTTTTCTGTAAATCTGCTATTGTTTCTTCTAATTTTTTAATTTTTCGTATTGCATCTTCATCAGCTAATTTTCGGCGTTCTTTGCGCTCGGCCTCTTGCATCTTACGAATATGAAATTTAAGTTCTTCTACTTCTTGACGGGCTTTCTTTTCTGCAGACATCAACTAAAAAAAAGAAAAAAGAAAGTGATTATTGGGAGCGGATATTGTCTACACAATTATCTGAATTTTCAAGAATTATAAATATCTTTGATTAGAGAATTAGCAACAAAAATTTTTGTGAAAGAAAAATAATATATACTTATGGGACCCAAGTAAATAACTAATACCATATATACTTGTATACTGATTGAATTTTGAAGACCCAGTTAAAAAAAAAACAAAAAAAACCTCTATACATGAAGTAATTTTATAAAATTGAAATCTAAATATAATAAGAGGACAACAAACAACCTTTGGCTTCAGAAATAAGTTCCATAATTCAATAATTTCATGTCTATAAATCAAGGGTCAGTCTATTCCTTTTCTTAAAGGTAGGATAAACTAGGAGTTGCAGACTATATATATATATATATATATATATATATATATATATATATATATATATATATATGTGTGTGTGTGTGTGTGTGTAGGAGGGTAACACAAGATCAACTTATATATGAGTATATGTTAATTTTAAAATTTTATTGACAAAATGCATTCCATTTTTTTTTTTTTTAAATAAATATTTCACCTTGAAGTAGTATTTTTTTCCAATTTAAGCCATTGAATGATAAAAAAAAAGTTTCAATATTCACCTGCACTTTGTCTCTGTTCTCTTTTGGTAAGCTCTTGTACATATCTAACAGCAGTTTTATGTCTTTTTGACTGTCTTGATTTTTTCTATGTATATAAAAAGTAAAACATTCACATAGTAAAATATGGTGTAATTACTCAAATTATTTCAATCAAAATCATATAATGCAAGGATTTTGTTTGTAAAAACTATCTATAGAAAAAAGTAAAATATCATAAAACTAAAATATTTAATCCAGAAATAAAATCAACCCAACCAAACAAAAATTGAATTTTAATTACATGAACTTGTAATTTAAATTTTCAAATTGTTTAATGTGAATTTGAAGAAGAATAATTTAATTCTCTTGTTTGAAAGTTATTTTTTTCATAATATAAGCGTGAACAATATCTGCATATTATGTTTGTATGAAATCATAACTCCACAGAAACAGCACACCATAGATTTTTGCTAAACTTAAAATACTTAAACTTGAGACAAAAGCAATTCTATCAATATATCTATTTTTTCATTCTTGAGTATACTTTGCTAAAAAACACAAAGGTTCTATTTAATAGTGTTTACTGATTGTCTTACAAGATTTAAGTTTGGTCCTATTTTATATAAACATAGCCCTAAATCTTCTCCTTGAGCACTTCTACAATCATTGGTCATTTTATAATCACAATGTTATTTTTTCTTTAAAATTTCATGAAACCTGTTTTTAATATGAGATACTTTCAGTCAAGAATATAGAAAAATTTTGAATATTTTGTAGTTTTCTATAGTGTCCATTACTTTAGTTTTCAAATTTAAATTGTGTTCATGATATAAGAAATGTTGGAGTCAGTGTAAATTGTTAACAGTAGTATAAGACACTACTATAACTAGTCCACTGAAGGCTGAAGGCTATTTTCATTTAGTGTAGGCTTTTTGTTTTTATAATTATGGTTTCTGGTATTTGCATTTTTTTTTTAGTTTGTTAGATATTGTTTGCATAATTGATGAATATTTTTCTAATGTTATTTGAAATTAGGTAGCCCTGTATTTTATATCACTTGATGTAGGTTTTTGTAGAATTAAATGTCAGAGAGATGGCAAGTTAATCTATATAAAAGGATTTTGATTGTATATATACATACATATACATATAGAGAAAATAGAAAAATGAAGAAATCCAAAAGGGATGAATTTATTATGAAGGAAAGTCAATGTTAAAAATGTTTCGGTATTAGTAAACCTTCATCAGGACTTTAAGATGGTGTCACGTGATATCCCACGGAGACGATAGAAATAAGATTAATACTATCCTCCCGTTGGAATGAACAGTGGCAACCTGTCAAAAAAGTGACCGTTAAGAAAGAATGTAGGTCACAGAGGGGATATCAACAGGTGTTGGTACTTAGTAACCTCAGGTTGCCGGACACCGGAAGGGAGAAGGAGAGAGAAGCCAAATGATTGGCTGGGACCCTAAAACGGAAGTGGCACCTTCTCCCCGTTGGCGAAAAAAAAAAACGAGAAGAAAAATCAGTTATTGGAAGGGGCTCGTAGCAGACAGACCCATAGCCATTTACTCTGGGTGAAGAAGACAAAAACATATCTTGGACACGAGGGACCCCAGGTTCTTCAAGCCAGTGTAAAAAAAAAAAAATAGCATAAATAAAGAAGAAAGATTCTCCAGTGGAACCCCGTTGAAAAATAAGATAAGTAACTTTGGGACTATTTCTCCTTTATACCCAAATTATATATACCACCCTCTCTCTCTCTCTCTCAATTTGAAGAAACGAAAGAACAGAAAAGAAGAAAGACATTTATGTCCATGGACTGTTCAATTCATTATACACATTTGACACTTTGAAAGTGTATCTTTTTGTATAGTAAAGGATTCATGTATTTTTATGTTACCACATGGTCTAAGTTGTTCTTTGCAGTTTTGCTACGAATTTGTTGAGTCACATTTCCTTTTCAGCTTCTATTTGCCTTATGTTATCTTGGTTAGAATTGTCCTATTAATTCCTTTAAAATATCACACGGGAAGCCGGAGTTGCCGACTACTACAATATAATATTATTACGACTAAAACCTATAGGTCCATATCTTCTGTTGTCTAGGGGAGGAAGTTTAGTGGCCTTGGTGGGTGTGTGAAATTTGGAACCCCTTGCCAGTGGCGGTCAGTCTGGCCCTAAATTAATCCCTCACGTAATATGCCAGGTCTTATATGCCTGAGAGAAAAACTCTGAACGAGGACTTATTCTATAGGGGATCAAGTGCCAACCTGCCCCGTCTTCACACGTGCAAAAATAAAGTCCCGTTTTGGGATTTTAGTCAATTTGCCGTCACAGATGGTGAAACAAGTGTTCATAGAGCAACGATGGGTGTTTTGATAAAATTCAATAACAGGAGAAAAGAAAAATATATATACAAAGAAAGATCATATAACTGTTTAATCATTCAATCAGTGTTCCTTTTCGAAAAACTATCATGTAATTGGAACAGGCAATGATGTTTAAATGTATGGAACTTCTATAAGATACAACGGATGATAAAAGAAGAAGTAAAGAAAAGAAGAGGAAAGGAAAAAGAAGGAAGAAAAGAAGAAGAAGAAGGAGAGAGAGAGAGAGAGAGGAAAAGAAACAAACATATCATATGTAAATAAATAAGGATAAATCATATTAATATCAACTATATGTAAATTGTTATATCTATTAGCGAAATATTAAGTTATATACTATGGCAAAAGAAAATATGAGGGAGGTTTTAAATAAAGTAGTAATTAAAAACAAATATATACCAAAGAAAAGGGGAAGAGATTGAAAAAAAAAACAGGACATAAGATTATATGTGTAAACAAAGTGATCATGAAGAATATGTAAGAGGATAAAATTTGGAATATGTTTAGTTCATGGGGCTGAAAGAAGTATAAATATGTTTGAAAAGATAATTAAAGTTTGATATGTTGTAGCTATTTAAGACTAGTTTACCTAAGAAAAGGCATAGATTGAAAAATCTGGGTCATGTATTAACAGAGTGCAAAAGTGAAATTATATCAGCTTCAAAAATGTGTCTCAATCTTTTGTTATGGATATGAGCTAACATCATAGCTGCATGGAAATCAAAGTTATGATCAGTTTTAGATATATGTAAGTAAAGTAAAGTTGGCGACCATAGTTGAGGGTAACCTGAAGGCTCCTTTTTCGATAGCTACTACACCAATGTGTAGGGGAGGGCGCTACTCCTTCCCTGGATTGCTCTACTTTACCCTTGATCCGTACCTTATAATGCTGAGTGTTAAGCAAGGAGGCATCAAGTACCATTTTTTGAGTCTTTGGTATGACTCGACCTGGGATTGAACCCAGGTCTCCCGGGCCATTGGTGAACACTCTAACCCCTAGGCCAATAGGAAAAGTGTATTATTTCAATTTACAGTCTTTGCGAGGAATAGAATAAATACCAGTGTTGGACTTGATATGCTGATGAGACTCAGAGTTAAGCCAGCCATGAATAGTTTTAATACCAAGTTTATTTAAATTATTTTCTATAAAGTTAGTGGAAGAATTATTAGGTAAAATAATGTTTATGGAGAAGTTTTATTTTATTAGAAGGTGTATTGATGGAAGTTTGAGATTGATTTCTATTATAAATTTTAAGTGCTTTAGATTTAGCAAATTGTATAAAAGTTTGGGGTAAAGAAGGTTTAGAAAGGAATTTTCTTTATAATCAAATTCATCTAGATATTTTGGGGAGCAGATACAGAGGGTCCTAAGGTAAAAACCTATAATTCCTTTTAGTGTTGGTGTTGTAGTGTGAATAAAATGTATATAGTCATTTTTAC
Source organism: Sepioteuthis lessoniana (assembly GCA_963585895.1). Classification (NCBI taxonomy): domain Eukaryota; kingdom Metazoa; phylum Mollusca; class Cephalopoda; order Myopsida; family Loliginidae; genus Sepioteuthis; species Sepioteuthis lessoniana. The sequence continues at coordinate 328,360 of CAUZXS010001117.1, read as the reverse complement.
AGGTGGATTTATGGTAGACTTTGAATTCCAACTTGTTATTATTCCTTACAAGACATCTAAAAAAGGTAAAGACTTGTTGGATTCAAGTTCACGTGTAACCTTTATGAAAGGCTCTATATTGTTTAATCTATTAGTGATCCTTATTAAATTAAGTTCTTGTGGGTAAATAAGTAAAATGTCATCTATGTATTGGAAGTAATTAGAATTACTAGGGATTATATATTTAAAAGGACCAGATTCAAGGAATTCAAAACAAATGCATGTGAGAATACCACTAAGAGGAGAACCCATAGGCAAACCAAATTTCTGTTTATAAAAAGTGTTGTGTTGGAAATAACAATGAGATGTGCATAAGGTACAGATTTTAATTAATTTAGAGATGAGTAGGGGTAATATAGTGTTTGTTTTTAGAAGGTGATTTTCTAAATGCTCAATACATTTATCAACTGGTATGTTAGTGTATAGATGTCAAGACTAGCCAAGGATTTGTTTTTCATAATAATGTTAATTATTTTGTTAAGAAGTGAGCCAGAATTATTGGTGTGTGCATTTTTCTCTTTTCTTTATTTATTTCTTCTTTTTCCTTTCCTTTACTGCTTCTTTTTAATCCGTTGCATCTCCGGGAAGTTCCATACATTTAAACATCATTACCTATGCCAATTATGTGATTATTTTTCATCAAAAAAGAACACAGATTGAATGGTTATATGACCTGTCCTTGTATATATACTTTTCTTTCCCCCTGCTATTGTATTGTATTAAAACATCCATTATTATTCTAGCAACACTTGTTTCACCATCTTCAAGTCCAGATGAAGGTTTACTAAAACCAAAATGTTTTAATGTTGACTTTCCTTTATAATAAATTCATTACTTTTGAATTACTTTGTTTTTTTTATTTTCCCTATACTGTTGGATTCATTTCCATTATTTACTTTCACACACACTTTTTTTTATTATTGGAGATACAATAATCTAAATTTAAAAACTAACATAAAATCAACTTATATAAAAATGCTAGAGAAAAACTACAAAATACTCAAAGTCTCTATACTTTGGACAGCAAGCATCTCATATTAGATTCATTGAATCTTAAAGAAAAAAGGCATTTTCATGATACCATAGAAAATTACCAATGATGGTGGAGAGCACTTGTAGAGAAAATTCCAGACAATTTTCATATAAAATTGAACCAGATTGAAGAAATCTTGTAAGATTACAGGGGGAAAAATTCAGAAAAATTTCTATTAAAAAAGAACCTTGTCTTTGTTTTTTTTAACAAAACTTAAAATAATGATGCTTGAATATACCCTTTCTGTGTAACCACAATCCAGAAAAAAAAAAAAGCATATCAGTGAGATTTCTTTTCAGGACAATACCCTTACAATGTTTTAATTCAGAATAAAACAATTTCCAATCCAATTTGCAAAACAATGATAATTTTATAGGATTTGCATTTGTGCTGATTGTAATTTTTTAGTTTTCATATAAAAGAGACAACTATGAAATTCTAATTTGATTCTTTCTAGAAGAATCAATGTCATTATGGAACTGCTGTTACAATGGTAACCTAACAGATTCAAGAATCTTCAAGAAGACTCCATAAATAAACATCCATAACTGAGTTTTACATTACTAAAATTAAAAAAAAAAAAATATCTAAGATTAAAGTAAGTAAGAAGCAAATATAAGAAATACTTACTTTAATTGAGCTTGTAGATCTTTAATAATGTCTGATTCAGACCTGCCTTTATCTCTACTTTTCACATCTTTGTCATCATCTTCTATTTTCTTTACTATAACCACCTCACATTCTTGTTTGGGTACAACATAAACAGTTTCAGAAGTATTTGCTGATACAGCTGTTGCAGATTCTTCTTTGTTTGTATCTTGAGCAACAGCTTCAGACTTAAGCTAATTGGACAAAAACAAACAAAAAAAGCAACAAAATTTACTTTGCTTGATGATATAGATATATTCATTTCAGAACAAAAGGGATTAAATACAAAATCGAAAAAAAAAAAAAAAAAAAAAAAAAATGAAAAAGAAAAAAGAATAAAAAAGAAAAAAAAAAAAGAAAAGAAATTATAATAAGATAAATTTGAAATTCTCATAATTTCTAGTTACATAGAAAAAAAAAAAAAAAAAAAAAAAAAAAAAGTTTAAATACTACGGACAGAAAATTATCTTTAAAGTTATAATTCAGAATATTTTGACTTTTTCATAGTTTGTTTTTCCATTTTTAAGAGCATATAAAAGTGTATCAGAAGGTGGATTTGCTAAAATAAAAGAAAAAAAAAAAGTTATGGTGATGTTTGGTAAATTAAAAATCTTCATATTTGCTGAAAACATGAAATAGTCACCTTATTTAATTCGTTATTAGCTTCTTTGAGTCGACGTTTGTACCGTGCTGCTTCTCCTTTAAGTTGTTGGTTGTGATTTTGTAAGCTCTGTATCAAATGACGCATTTCTCTGTGAATGGGACCTGTTAATTATTAACCAATAATTAGTTAACATTTTCAATATCACTAGATGTTATATTTTCAATATCACTACTTCACAATTGGTATAATCATATTCAATTCAAATATATTAAGATCTGAATATGCTTACAAGTAAAGAACTTAATAATTATGCTTAAAAAAAAAGAAAAAAAAAAAAAAAAGTAATTAAGTAAAAATCATAGAATGGTAAATCAAGCTATATCCCTATCCTCTTGTCGTTGTTAAAATGAAAAACACTAAAAAGAGAGCAAAAACAAAGTATTTCAACTAAAATAAGATGGAAATATAAAACAAAAAAAACTGGTTAAATTTAAGTGTGATGGGTGGGTTGGTTGGTTATTAACGTAAAAAAAAAAAAAAAAAAAAAAAAAAAAAAAAAAAATCAGTGTGCCAAGTTCAAATTCTGGCTGAGGCAGTCTGTGTTCACCTTGCACTAATACAATTTTTGGTTTGATTTTAAATGAATTGTTAAGAATTGTTAGGGTTAACTCTGAAAAGGTTTTAAATTGTATTTGGTTAAGAATATTTGATTTTTTACTCTCCAAAATAAAATTGCTTTTTATGCCAATAAAGCTTCAATTGCAAAGCTTTTTTTAAATTTTATTACATGGAGTTAATGTCAATATTTTAATAATAATTATTATAATTATCATTATTATTTTTAGAAAGGTCACCTTTTATGACTTTTGACATTTTCATTTTTTTGTGCTTGTTTTAATGTTTTTACAGCAAAATTTATTTTTAAAGAATAATAATACCATTTTATTTATTACATTTATTTATCTTTTTTGATAATGTTGTTAAAAGACAAAATGCATTATCTTTACTTTTAGTTGTTTTGCTTTAAGGTAAAAAAAAAAAAAAAAAAAAAAAAGCATATATACATATCTTTAAAGCGTATTAAAATAATCAAACTAAAGGAAGGGCTACTTATGAATGTTTTTAAATTTAATATGAACTTTTAAAGTAATAAAACTTTTTAATTTCTAGTTTAATGGCACTAGGCAACCATTACTATTTTTTTGTTTGATTAAAAACAGTTTAATTGTTGATAATTAAATGATTAATAATATTGTGCAAAACTGCAAACCTGACAGTATATCTCAAACAAAACCATACCCAACCATAATTTTTTTTCTTAAATTAAAAAGTGGATTCTCTAACTGAAGGCAACTCTCTAAAATCTTTTGTTTTAATTTATTGTTGCGTGTATTTGGGCAGGGTGGGTGGATAAAAGCTGTAATTAAGAGTATAATTAATTTAGTAAGAGAAATATTTGTTAAAGAGGTTTAAATCTACCATTTCAGATATTACTTAATTCCTTGCCATGCCCTGGAAGTGCTGTGTGTTTGCTTGCAAAACAAATTACAGAAACCAGCAAGACAAAACTATGTGTGGTGAGATTAATAAAATACCAGTTTATTGTTTTCCAAAAAACAAAAGATGAGAGAGAAAACAATGGATAAAATCAGTTCCAAATGTCAATCTAAATGTTACTAACAGCACTTATTTGTCAACAACATTGGCCTTCAAGTTTTGATACTATAGAAGTATATTGTAATATTAATTGATCATAAATCTAAGATTTTAAAGTCAATGATTTTGAAATATGTTGTTAATGAGAATCTATTTCTTTTAACCAACAGTATGTTTTTCTTATCATTAACAACAATATTAAAAACATAATAGTATAATAACTCATACAGTAATTAGGTTTTTGCATAGAAATGTGCAAATATGAAAACCTACCAGTCTGTTCATTTGCAGCCAATGTCTGTTCAAATTCAATCCTTAACATTTCATATTCCTTTCTTACTTGAGCTAATGTATCCTCTAGTTGTATTAATTCTGTACGTAGCTTCTTTTGACATGTTAATTCATCACTCTGAAAGTGAGAAGAAATAATAATGATAATAATAATAATGATGAGAATGGTAATAACTTTACATGAATGAAATTTTTTACAAAGTCCTTCATTAAAGACAAAAATAATTACCTCCATTTGTTCTATGTGCCGCAAATGTACATTTTTGCTAGTTTGCAATAGATTTCGTGTTTCTTCATGCTGTGTTTTAAGTTGCATACTTTCATTAAAGAGAACAGAGAACTGGGACTGAAGACATTTGTATTCACTACTTTCCATTATAACCTGTTCTGGAAGATGTTGCAGCTGAAATATAAATTTAGTTTATCTTTGAAAAGAAAACAATATTTGTTAAAAAAAGACAAGTCATTCAATTTTACAGAATCATAATAGCTTAATGTTAGGCATGGTTAATGGTTTTGTCAATAGAGAGAAAAATTTACAGTGAATATATTTTTGTACACCAGATCCTAATTAAAAAAAAATAAGTGGGAAAAAATTAGGAATGTTAATGCTGGAATATAAGTGAAAGATTGGTTTAAAATAGAGTTGAAACTAAATAAATAAAAAGCAAAAACATAGTAAGAATTCTAATTTGTTTATTAAAAAAACCCAACTAATTAGTGATGTTGTCACCCAAATTTTCTTTCAAGCATAAAAAAAAGGAACTTTGACAGAACTTGCTTTCTAAATTTTTACTGGATATGAATATATAACCAAATTTCATGTCATTTAATCACAATAGGATAAAAAATATGCTTCCATAAATGAATTGCTATATTGTATAGGAAAAAAAAATTCTAATCAACACATGAAATGTTGCTTGAAAAGATAATATTGGCTTACTGATTTATTAAATAAAAATCAAAAAGTTATGTTTTACTTCTGATGTTAAAATTATATTGAATAACAGATTTACTATTTTGCTTCATAACCTTCTGCTAGGCAATTTCATAGTTCCATTCTCAAAGAACTTTGCTTTCTTAACAAAGAACTGCTTAAACAATTTTTTTTCATTAAAAGACCAGCTTTTGGTATGACTGTTGGTATTTAATGGCATATCAACCCTTGTGGGTTATTCAATGCCAAATCACTCTCACATACACGTAAGTGAATAGTTTGTAGGTAACTTTACTTTTTGTTTGCATACAGTTGAATGTTTTGAAGTATTGCTATTGAACATTAGTAATTCTATTTATCAAGTATTCCTATATAATACAAATAATTTGCGCACTGCTGTATAGTTTCAAATAACCAATAATAATAATCCTTAGAAAATGATTGAACAGTTCTATTTGACCTACAGATGGGACCCTAACAGGTATTACCACTCTGGGTTAGAGTGGACCTAGGAGTAATGTCAATGAAAGAGTACTCCACATTCCCCAAAGCTCCTGGATTGGGGCCTCACCATCAAATGTAGTTTAGTGTCATACTCAGGACACACTTGGATATTTTACCCCTCTGCAGAGATACAGTATTCTACAGCCCCAGCTGACAGAGCAGTATAGATTGTGTTGAATCATTTTGTTAGCACTAAGAACTCTTGCATTCTACTATCGTTGAAAGTGTTCACTTTGCATTTGCTGTCACAATTTGTTTCACAAACATAACATTTTTGTTATATTTAGCTAGCAAATCACACATGGATATATAGTTCATTTGATTAAAAAAAAGAAAAAAAAAAGAAAAAAAAGCACATATGACAACTGTCATAAAAGAATCAAAACCAATCTTTTTAAATGAAGTAAGTTGAAACTAAACACTTCTATTGCTATCTAAAGTATAAGAGAGAACCAACTTTCTGACTGATCCTATACTTTAATACAGGTATATACATGGTGCATTCAATAGGTTTCCAGACTTTTTTGTACAGGCATTTAAAATTGTCGTAGACTCTTGAAAATTCAGCATGTCATTGCCATACATCTTATGAGATGACTGACCAATTTTTATGATTTCAGGTTCAAATGAACAGCTACAGCGGCAATTGGAATACACCCTAATAAGCCTGATTGTCACAGCTGGTGAATTTCAAAAATGCAATCTGGACGTGAAGACACTTTAGAAGAACGATATGCAATAAAATTCTGTTTTAAACTTGGAAAAAATCCCACAGAAACGTATAGAATGCTTCAGACTGCTTATTGAACATCAGTTTTTGAGTGGCATAAGAGATTCAAGGAAGGCAGGGAGTCTGTGAGGGATGATGGGAGGTGTGGGAGAACACCAGAGTTGATTGGCCAAAGGGTTAGGGTTAGGGTTACTATGCTGAGGTTTTAAGGGAGTTCAGGAAGAGATTCCGTTGGAAGAGGCCAGCACTCTTCAAATCGGGTCAGTGGCATTTCCACCAGGACAATGCACCAGTCCACAACTCCATCCTTGTCACAGACTATTTGACCAAGATGGGCATCAAGACAGTTCCTCAGTCTCCCTATAGTCCAGACCTTGCTCCCTGTGACTTTTGCTTATTCCCTAAGCTCAGAGGCTGTCATTATGAGACAATTGAGGAGATTAAAGAGGCTGTGACGAAGGTCATTGACACGCTCACACAAGAGGACTTCCATGGGGCCTTCCAGAAGTTGCTGGAACGGTACAAGTGCATTGCAGCTGGCAGAGATTACTTCGAAGGGGACTAGAGTTTCATGTGTGTACTATCAATAAAAGTGCTCATACGAAAAAAGTCTAGAAATTTATTTAATGATCCTTATAAAATAGTTCTGAATGGTATTCATCTAATACACACAGATACACTTAAGTATTCCTTCCACTCCAACTTGTTAGACTAAAGAGATAAACTTGACCAAAAGTAAAATGGAAGTACAAGCAAGATTTTACCATAGTAACTAAAAAAAAAAAAAAAAAAAAAAAAAAAAAAGGAAAAAGAAAAGAAAAAAAGTTTCAATAATAAAATACAAGAAATAATAATGTCCTCCATTTTTTGCTATTTTTTAAAATAAAGTAATCAAGGTGTTTCAGCACTTTAAAAAATATAACTGCTGAGCAGAAAATATTCTTGAGTAATTAATTTTTTATTTTAGAAGATTAATAAAATTTGAGAAAATTTAGAACATTTTAATACTGCAAACATGAATGAGAAAGTGATCTACAACTAGAAAGGAATTCATTTAGATTCAGAGCCAGTTATTCATATACAATTACTATGATTAGTCTGCGATGAAATAGTAAATAAAATTAGAAAAAATACTTACATCCATGCGTAATTGTTCTATTTCTTTTAGAGCTTCTTGGTGATCTTTGCTCAGTTTTTCTAATTCATTCAACCGTGTTGTTGCAAATTCCCTTTGTTCCTCTAATTCAGCATTAATCTCATCAAACTATAAAATAAAAAATATAAAAATAAATGGTTCAAAATAAATGCCAGAATACAAAGAAAAACTTAACTGTTCAATAAAACTCAATAAAAATTTACAATATTTTTTATTTATTTATTCAGAACAATAAATGTGATTATCTAATATTAATAGTATATATACATAATTGTTATCGTTGTAAGTAAAGTGGGTGACCTTAGTCAAGGGTGACCCGAAGACTCCCTTTTCGATAGCTACTACACCAAAGTGTAGGGGAGGGTGCTACTCCTTTCTCAAGATTGACCCACTTTACCCTTGATCCATACCTTATAATGCTGAGTGTTAAGCAAGGAGGCATCAAGTACCATTTTTGGAGTCTTTGATATGACTCGACCTGGGATTGAACCCAGGTCTCCTGGGCCATTGGTGTACACTATATTCCTGTCCTTTTTATTTATTTTTTTTATAAAGAGGACAGGAATATAAGAATTTGATAAAAAAAAAGAAAGAAGAATTTTGTAAATTCAAAGTATTTTTATTTTATTTGCTATGGGTATAAATATTATTTTAAAAAATTCCTGCATAAATTCTACTTGAATTAAACATTCTATTATCTAAAAAGAATTAATTAACAATTAGACTTAAGTTTATCTAATAATAAAAACTCATCAACCCATGGCTGCCACAATTTTTTGTATCTTCGTGCTACATCTTTAAGTAAAAAAAATTAAAAAAAAAAAAAAAAAAAAAATTACTTTAAAAACACCATAAAATGACAGATTCATTCTCATGTATTGTTTTTGATGGGTTATGGTTACATACTGAGAAATTTAGACAATCAATGAACTTGTTTGCTTCTCATTGTAACTGCAATGTATGAGCATAGTGATACTTCTATTTAGCAAAGAGTAAAGGATTCTAATAAGTATTTCTTACTGATCTTCCGTTATATTGAGAATTTGAATGATTAAAAAATGATATTTAGTGTGAATGAAAGTGCACAAAATTATTCTTCAGTCACAAATTGGACTGTAAATTGCATTATTCTCTAAGTTAGAGCATTTTAATATATTGCTCTAATAAATCTCCATATGATGCGCTATTTTAGTAATATGATACCAGAACACTATGAATTATGTAATGATTAACTAGCTAGGTTAACAGACCATTGTTAGTGAATTTACTTCTTACTGAGTGCCCAATACTTTTGACTGTGGGTAACAACTAAGTTAAACTTAGTAAAAAAAATTATAGATAGAACCAGTTTTTAATCGTTAAAATATTCTTGGAAAGAGAAAAACCTTTCTAGGTTTTTCATGTGACACGAGTCAGATGATTTCCTGATAAATAATATCGCAGTGGAGGCACTGGAAAATGTTCAGCACTGATAAAAGACAATGATTAGAATGGAATCTGATTCAACATGTTCTATCCAATTCCATAAACAAAGGCCAATGGCACAATGATCAAATATTCAAAAAGCACAAGAAGCAATTTAAAAGTGACTAGTAGTTGATACATGAATGTTGAATTTAAAGATCAAGATTGTATCAATTGGAAAATAATTTTCAAATGAAAAATGTAATGTACATATATATAATAATAAATGTAAATGTTATGAATTGGTGTTAGGACATTAAATAGAGATTAATGTAGTATAAAATTTGACTATAGTTACATAAAGGCATGATGCTAAGAACTGAACTAAAGTTGCACATGATGTTGAAAGGATTAAATACAAAAACTGACATTTTGAAACAGACTGTGGGACATCAAAAGTATAGAAAAAAAAACCATCCAGAATAGATGTAAAGATAATCTCAATATGTTCATAAATGATATGTTTTTCATATTAAAGGATTATTTATGAATTTTTTTTTAATAAATATGAAGAAGTATTTTTAACATGTAATATGTTGTTATACTATAAAAATTATCAATTATTTTAATATTAAATTTATATAGGGTTTCAAAATACTAAGTTAATACAGACAGTTTTTGTCATTACTGTTTAAAAAGTTATAATAGTTGTTATTTACTAGATTTAGCTTAGATATGACATAAGAACACAAGTATGGGGTACATAGTCAGGACTGAACTCAGTAGTAACTGATCTGCAAGACTAACTTAAAGGTCATAATAGTTGCAATCTTAAAAAAAAAAAAAAAAAACAATTACTTTTTGTGCATAGTAAAAACTGAATAAGAAAATTAAACTAACAAATATATCACCTTTAAAATAGGAATACAAACTAACATAAACAAAAATTTCAAAGAGTGATATAAATTCGACAGAGGAAAGATGAAATTTACCTTGTTTTTAGAAACACCTGAAATGGTACGACCTCCTTCATGGACGACTGGATCTTCTTCAAAACTACGCAGTTTCTGCAAACAATCTGCAAGTCGTTTATCTAACTTACGTGCTCGCTGATCAGATTTGTCATAATCATATTCAAGATCATCCACTTTGTTGCGTAATTCAGCAATTTCAGTCTCAGCTGCTGTTACTTTGTCTTGCAGCTCTGACACCTGTCATTAGGTAAAAGAAATAAAAAAAATGTTTATATTCAAGTGCTCACATACATAATATTTGACACACATATACAGTAACATGACAAATATCAAGATACACCTATTTTTTTTTTTTTTTTTTTTAAAGAAAAGCCTTTATTTAATAATATAAACACTTCAAGAATACTTAATAATGTGAGTTAAAATTTAAGATATGCACAGAAACATAACAAAAATCAATATACAGTGGTATTTTCAATGAGTTTATTTAAGAATCTAAACAATTGAAGAATATCAAATTTGTTAGATTTGCTATTAGCAAATTTTGAATTTTATTTCCTCAGAAATTAAATTTCTCATTTCTGTAATCTTCTTTTGTATATCCAATGAATATATATTCAAAACAAAACAAAACAAATTTTTTGTAGGTGCACATCAAGACAATTTCTTTACTTCATAACATTATTTTTTAAAGATAGAATACACAATTTACCTAAAAGAAGTACAAGGTCATAAAAAAATTATGGAAAATACTTTTAAAGGCTGAATAATGACACTATAATTTTATAGGACTAAAAGATTTTGTCAAAATTTTCAGAAACATTTGCATCAATGTAATATGCTATCTATATAGAGATCTCATTTAAGTAGACACTTTTATTGATACAACTGACTTGATAAAAGATATACATATTGAGAATTACTTTTAGTTTCCAAAGGTCTATAAATGATGTATTACCATTGAATGATTCGCCTTTTTCCGGAAGTTTGTGTTATATTAAAACTTTTTCAATTAAGTTTCAAGATACTTTCAGATCATTGTCATTGAGCTCAAATTTTTTTTGAAAGTTTCTGAAACATTTTCACAAACAGCATCATTATCATTAGTAATTTTTACTGAAGCTATAATGCTTCAGTAAAAATACCAACTTTTCACAAACATTTAATAAAGAATAAGTATATATAAACAATAAAGTACTGAGCAAACTTTAAAGATACTTCAAAGATTTCACAAACATTGTGCTAAAGATAGTAATGGGAACTTCTGTATCAACCTAATATATGCACACATACACAAATCACTTTTTTCTTCTTTAACTTAGCTTGATTAAGTGAAGACAAATGAAAATGATAAAAATAAAGAGTTAAAATAAATTCAGTTTATCTGCATTTATTCTGACTAAACCACTTTTTATAAAATCTAGAAATTAAAATTCATATAATCATGTGATTAATTGATTTAAGATTTTCCAAAAATAAAAAATAAAATGAGAGAGAGAGAGAGAGAGAGAGAGAGAGAAAATTAAGAATGTTAGAAAATTGCAGGAACAAACCTTTAAGCTATTTTCATGATCACGTTGATGCAACTGAGTAATAAGCTGATGTAATTTTTTGTTTTGTTGTAGTGTTTCAGTCAGGTCATCACGTACTAGATCAGCCAAAGTGGTGCCACTACCAGATCCTGATTTTGTATCTATCCCATCAAAGCGAACTTTTTTAATAGTTTCTTCATTACTAGACCCAGTAGCTTCCAACAAACTAGTGGGCTTCTCATCTGGAGGCTCCTTTTTAATATTAAGTTCTAGGTACTCTTTTTTTATATCCATACTATCGCCACATCCAGAATCTGAAATGAATGAGAAACTAAATAATTTATTTCCTCATAAACAATATCAAAATAATAATTCTAAAAGGACAATTATAAATTTGCACTGATTTCTTAAATATAGTATAACACTAAAGTTATTTGCAAATAACTCAAGACTAATATATTAGAACCAATTAATGATCATAAGGTTATTGATGACAGAATCTCTATTCATGTTATACCTACATGAAAGCAAGTAGTGATTAATTTAAAAAAAAAAAAAAAAAAGAAATACAAAGAAAATATAATATAAGACAATATTTGGAGAGACCAAAAAATATAGAAAAGCATATAGCAGTTGCAAATATGACACAAGTGACTTGATTCACATGTCAAATAGTCATGGTAAAAATGACATAACTGACATGATTTATATTTGACTATATTTGTAGTGAATTAATTCTAGTGATTAAGGACATTCTCTCAAATTCTGTTCACTATTAGAATAATCATTATTACATAAAATTGTTTTACCTATGTGGTATTTGTTTTATTTTTGAATTTTTAGTATGCATTTAAAAATGTATGCTTAACTGATCCGAGGCTGAATGTAGCTGGAGGATTAAGCAAATTAAAGATACTGGATACAATATGGAATAATTGTAAATCAAAATTTTTTTTATTTATTGTTCTTCTTAGAATCTCTGAGGACTTGTAGTAGTCTTACTTACCAATAAAAACATATAGGTTAACTACTACTGGCTTGAATATTATTTCATTTCGTAGTTTTTAATTATTCAAACCATTACAATGAGCTGTCACAATCGTTTTAGTGATTTACCTGATATCTTATAAGTAAGATGAGGCAGTTAGATTTTGGATAAAAAATGTTCAATTAACCTAATAATTTATGTTTAAAAAATAAAAAGACAGCAAATTCTGTAAGTACCAATAATAAAGCCACATTAACAATCACTGACTTAAAATTGTTTTGAATTAGAATGATAAGTATTCATCTTGGTGACAATATTTAATTATTGCATATTTACAAACCTTGAGAAAATTCTTTAAAACCATTTCTTTTTTAACAAGGGGAGGGAAAGTAATAATACAAACGCATAAAGTAAAATGTAAATAATACCAACCACTATCTGTTTTTTCTTTTTTGATGTCATCAGTGCTATTCTGACTGTTGGACACTGTTGATTTTTCATCATTAATCTTTTCTGACTCGGAAGAAAGGATTTGATCTCGTAAGGCTTGTTGGAGCCTATCATTACGTTGTAAGAGACGATCAAATGCTTGCAATAATTTTCCAATAGCACGTTTTGAAAATTCTACTCTTTGGCCCAGCTTTTGTTCAAGTTCTTGTTTGTCCCATGTTGATAAAAGTGTGAGGAATGCAGTAGTTTCTTGACTTTCATCTGTAATAGAATTAGATTTGAAACAATACAAAATTATCTGTTTAAAATAAAAGCACAAATTTTTTGCTACTTGGGTAAAAGTAGGTGTATTAGACTAAATTGAGTATACCGATTCTAAATCAGTGCCTAAAATTATTCTAGCACATCAAAATTGTGTTCAATGTACAGCCCATGCTAATATATACCTAAAATGTCTTCATATAAAACTCAGCTTAATGAAGAACTTCATGAAAACAATGATATATAACACAATGATTGTGGATTCCAGTAATGACAAAAACTGTCTGTATTAACTTAGAATTTTGAAACCCTATAAAAATTTAATATAAACAAAATAACTGATAATCTTATAGTATAACAACATATTATGGGTGAATGAAAGTCAGGAAATAGAAATATTCCCCACCTGGATATATAATAATGAGAGTGAATCTACTGCTAGAGAAGTGGATAAGAGACCAACACAGGAGAACACAAATGCAGATGGCAGACAATGAGAGAAGGCCAGAGATTCAGAGGGCCAAAGATCTAGCAGCTTTTAGTTTTTAGTTAAGAACTACATAGCTAAAAGTTACAACACCACAAACTGTCATTTGTGTCACAAGAGCTTCTTCCTCTAAATATTAATTCAACTTTTTGTTTTTGCCTTGCTTCTTTTGGGTGGGACCGTCTGGGACTCACATTTTGACTAGACTTGCTGAGAAAACAAACATAAGGGGTCAAACAATTATGGATCCAAAGATGTATATCTTCTGCCCAAGCGCTTCTGACTATACTTTCGGTTGTCATCAAGGACAATTTCTTTACCACCTGGATCCCGATATAAGAAAAAATAACAAGACTTGAAAAATTACAATAAAAAAATAATAAACAGTGTTCCATTGTCTTTAACAAAACTTGCCTTAATAACAACTTGCTGACTAAATATACATTCAACATATTTTTTTTTTGTTTAATAAATAAATAAAATAAATTATTTTAAATCTCAAAAAATAATTTTTTTCTTTTCCAAATTCCATTCTTACCAAAAACAATATGAAAACATCTAATTTAAATTTTGAATATCTCATGTAAAGGTTTTTTATTAAAAAAAAATCATAAGAGCCTGAAATAAGCACAGCCAAAGCAAAATTGAAAGCTGCAAACCAACAAGAAAGAGTAAAACTGTGGAAACAGCATTTCAAAAATCTACTAGGAAACCCACCAAAAGTAACGAATGAACCGATCACCAGAATTATCAGTAAGCAATTAGACATTAAACTAGGTCCGTTCACCAAAGAACTCGACTCGGTTCATAGAAAAATTAAAAATAGGAAAGCTGCAGGGCTTGACGAGATCCCCCCAGAAGTATGGAAGACCAGACAATTCGACGACATACTGCTCCAACAATGCAACGCAGTCTATAATCAAAATAGGATAGAAAGATGGATGAAGGGATGCATCCTTCCTTTCCCTAAAAAGGGCGACCTCGGATTAGCCAAGAACTACTGAGGTATGACACTTACATCCATAGCAGCCAAAATCTACAATGCCCTACTACGAAACCGCATAGAACCCAAAATAGACAACATTCTTAGGAAAAACCAAAATGGCTTCTGAAGAAATAGATCCACAACCTCACAAATATTGACCATCCGTAGAATCCTTGAAGGCGTATGGGCAAAAAACCTACAGGCAACATTACTATTTGTCGACTTTACCAAGGCCTTCGATTCCATACACAGAGGGAAGATGGAACAAATCCTACTAGTATACGGCCTACCAAAAGAAACCGTAGCAGCAATAACAATTCTCTACAGAAACACCAAAGTGAAAGTACGTTCACCGGATGGAGACACAGAATACTTCGACATTGTAGCAGGAGTACTACAAGGGGACACGCTAGCCTCATACTTCTTTTATCATCTGTCTAGACTACGTGCTTAGAACTTCGATCGACAAAATCAGAGAAAATGGCTTCAAGCTGACGAAGAAAAGAAGCAGAAGGTACCCCGCAAAAACAATTACTGATGCCGACGACATAGCGTCACTGGCGAATACACCTAACCAAGCTGAAAAACTACTGCATAGTTTGGAACGAGCTGCCGCAGGCATTGGCCTCCATGTCAATGCACACAAAACTGAATATATGTGTTACAACAAAATAGGCGACATTTCCACACTAGACGGAACCTCTCTGAAAGTAGTAGACAAATTCACCTACCTAGGAAGCAGCATCTAATCAACCGAAAAAGACACGTGACTAACAAAAGCATGGACAGCTATCGATAGGCTCTCGATCATATAGAAATCAGACCTGACCGATAAAATGAAACGCAGTTTCTTCCAGGCAGCGGTCGTATCAATACTACTATATGGATGCACTACTTGGACGCTAACTAAACGGCTAAAGAAGAAGCTAGACAGCAATTACACAAGAATGTTGAGAGCAATATTGAACAAGTCCTGGCAGCAACACCCCACAAGGCACCAACTATACGGCCACCTGCCTCCCATCACGAAAACTATACAAGTTAGACAAACCAGACATGCATGACACTGCTGGAGAAGCAAGGTGATGTACTCCTATGGACCCCTGCATATGGCCAAGCAAAAGCAGGATGACCAGCTCGAACATACATACAGCAGCTATGTGAGGATGCAGGATGTGGCCCTGAAGACCTGCCAGAAGCGATGAATGATAGGGAGAAGTGGCGAGAGAGAGGGTCAGGGATATCCGTGCTAGCGACACGACGATGAAATTACACACACACACTTACCATCAACGTAAACACTATGTATGGTATAAATATTTATGTTTACATTGAATATAAATATGCTATATACTAATACACTATTGATATATAATTATGTGTATATCTCAAAAATGTGACATACTAAGTAAGTACAGATTCAAAAATCAGTGTACTCCCTTTTATCTAGAACAGATTCATTTTTTTTTGAATGCCAGACAAAAAGTTTTGCATTTTCTGGTATAATCAAACTTCAAAAAGAAAAAAAAAAAGCTATTGCAAATTATTGGTGAAAAAATTATTTCATCTCCTCACACAAAGTATTTTAAAGTATCAAATAATGACTTCTATCATTATTGTAAGTCAGGTGCAAGAGTTAAATGTGCACAAATGGAAGTTATAGCAATTTTCCAATTTGAGAAAGGTTTATCTGCTTTGAAAATCAGCATTTTAACTCATAGCTTGAGTACACACCTTAAGCAATCACAACTATACTAACTATCAAACAAATTCAAATAATGACTTACATAAGAGAAAAAATGCCTTCTTTTTCTTATTTTTTTTCTTTTCTGTTGTTTATTTGAAAAGTGCAAATACTGTGAAATAGATTGTTATAAGCTAGAAGTGATAAGAGAGAGAGAGTGAGTGAGTGAGTGTGTATTTGTATATAATTAAGCATGTTCTGTTGAAGACCGTGGCGTATTATCTTTTCAGGATTTTTAAGTGAAGATATTAGTCTTATTTTCCTTATATCTAGGTCGAGGTGGTGAAGAAAGTGCCCTATACTAGCCCAAGTCTCATTAATAATAAAAAAATCATATATAAAAATAAAAATTGCATACAAATCCTCAAAGCAATAAGCATTAAAAAAAAAAAAAAAAAAAAAAAAAAAAAAAACCACTATAAACAAAATAGCATTCAACACAGGTATTAACATATTCAATAACTAACCCTCCTAACAGATTGAGACAACTACATTTTATATTATATATATATATATATATATATATATATATATATATATATATATATATATAAACATTCCAAATAAATATAAAATTTCACAGTTACAATCAAATACAACCCCTAAGAACGACTAGTGAAATGGTCAAAAGATCTTAGGCTAGTATGGGGAACTCTCTTCACCACCTTGACCCAGACATAAGTTAAGTAATAAAACTCAAATGAGAGAAAGAAAATACACTGCAATCTTCAACAAAACATGCTTAAATAATTACTTGCTGTCTAAGTACACTATGTATACACACACACACACATCTTTCTTGTGTGATTATAATTTTACTGAAGAGAATTTTAAAATAATAATTGCAAAATATTGAAAATGAAATGAATGATAATTCTATATGCTAACCAATAAGAATCATCAACGTAAAGTCTCAATTAGAAATCTTACTCTCTGAGTCATCAGCTGTCTCAGCATCAAACCTTTGCAAAAGGACTCTGACATCTTCATCAAGCTGAAATGTATAAATAATTTATTATATTAATAAATGCAAATATAAATTATTGGTAAAAGAAAATAACATTTAAATAACTACAATAGAAAATTTGTTGTGCTTTATTAGATATTTCACACTGAAATGAACTTATTTTTCTTTATACAAAATTTTCAAGTTTCAGAATGTAGTAGAACATCTTACTGAGGGACCCCAATTTTCCACGATCACAGAATTGTTGATTTGAAACGGATTCCCATTTTTTTTTTTATGCAATCATTTTCCATGTTAAATTGATTCTTTTTTTTTTTTTTTTTTTTTTAAACATAATACTTAAAAACTATTTCGTGTTTTTGTAAATATGTGAATAAATAAAACAACATGACCTTGTTATTCCTTTTAATTTTATTCTTTATAAATATTTCTAATCATTTTTCCTTTTAAAACCTAAGGAAGAATTTTAAAATTAAGTTTCTGCACTCATACAAAAAAAAATCCTAGAAAATATTCTTTATCTTATTTTAGAATATTAAAAACAGTTAAGAGACTGTATGTAGCAAAGCAGATCAAAGTCAGTTAGTCCCCCTCCAAATATACTGTCTCTGTCTCATTGATTAAGTGGAAGTGGGATTTATAGCCAATAGTTTTAACCTAAAAAGAAAATGAAAGAAGGAAAAAGAGCAAGATCAAAGCAATACATTTTTAACAATCTATTTCTTTGATTTAATTTTATAACTTGTTATTTTTATGAAATGCTACATTTCTCTCATACAATTTAGAAATATAGAAAAAAGTTTTCTTCTTTCAACATCAGACTACAGTCTAAAATTGACACAGGCACACTACAATTATCTCTGATTTTTTTCATTAAAATGGCTGAATCAAATCTACCCTCAAATTCAAAAATTTCATCTGCTTCTCCAAAAAGAAAAAAATTGACCCCAGTATCTAAAATTTGTGCTAAAGCCAGAGTTGAACAATTTCCAGATGACTTTTATGCAGAAGATAATATGCTATTTTGTAAGTTTTGTCTGCATAGTGTCGATATTTTTAGGGTTGACACAATTTTTTAGGGTTGACCATATTAAGTCAAAAGTTCATATGAGAAAAAAATCTTCAATAGGGTCATCTCAAGTGAAACAGAGGACGATAACAACATCGTTCAAGAGTAAAAAGATACGAGATGAATTTATTCTTGATTTTTTAAAAATGTGCACTTTATCTGACATTTCCCTTCACAAAATTGATAAAATGAGACCATTTTTATTAAAATACTGTAAGGAAGGTGGCTCTATTCCAAGTGTCAATTATATTAGGGAGCTTCATCTACCAAAATAATTTGCTTGTCATTTTGTTGCTCTGAAAGCCAAGCTTGCTAATGAATCTATTAGTATGATAACAGATGAAACAACTGACTGTCGTGACCACAGCATTTTGAATATCATTGCAAGCATTTGTGATGAGTCATTTCTCATTGATGTTGTAACCCTGTAAGAATGTAATCATCAAACTGTAAGTCAAGCATGTATCCAAGCTGTAACTCATACGGATATTGAATTTGAAAAGATCATTGCCTTTGTAAAAGATTCGCATCCTATTGCAAAAAAGCTCATAGAGAAGTCTTATCAAATATCTTTAACAACAGCTACCATGTATCGTGTTTGGCACACATTTCAAATCTCATTGGTGAAGTATTCTCACATTGGCTAGCATTTGATAATGTTACCCAGCTCACTACTTTTATCAAGTCAGCGTTTTTTTTAGCAAGCAGAGTCGAAAAAAAAAACCAAAAAACCAAAAAACAATATTTGAAATGGCTTGAAAATTATTTACCAAAAGAACAAGTGAAATTACCTCTTGTACCAGAGGCAACCAGATGGAATTCCTGGTTTAATGTAGCCAGATATCACTCATCCTTTATATAATTTTATGAAGGATTCTTTAAGCAAGAAAAGAGTCATGACCTTGCAGTAGATAGAATTCTTGAATTAGTAGATGGTGGTTAACTACATCATACCTCTTTCCTTAAGTTGCACCTAAATCTGTGTTTTATAACTGAGAACTACACACGTTTAATAAAAGCTTTGACAAGCTAAGAAGAAACTAAGTCTCCACTTGCATGAGTTGTTTATAATATGATGGAAGATGTGAAACAATATTTACATACTAGTAAATCAAAATCAACATTTGGCCTTGAAACTGATTGTCTTCTGTCTGAACTAAAAACCGCAGAGAAGGAGAAAGTAATCTCAAACTTTCAAGATTTGTTCAGCATATCTTTTTCTAAATTGAATAAATACCTAGAAGCCCACCTCGTGTATAACTTTTACAAGGCAGCTCACATATTTGATCCAAGACAGCTACCTTGTATAAGTCATGATATTGATAGTTTTGCAGCTATTAAAGACTTTCAAGATCCTTCTACCGAACTTGTAGAAGAATTCCAAATTTATGTAAATTACAAAGATGACTCACGAAATCCTTTTAATATCCTAGCATTTTGGAACACAAATAAGAGCAGATTTCCGCTTCTACAACAGATTGCCAATAAGGTCATATGGATGCCTGTTACCTGCGTTGATGTTGAACGTTCATTTTCTCAGAATAAATATTTAATAAATAAATGTGAAAATCTAACCCCTGAGAATACCAAGCAATTTACAATGTTGTACTTCAATGGAGACTGAGAAAAAAGATTTAATGATTGCTAATTTTATAATTTGGGGAATATTCAATTTCAAATTTTGAGCTGTTTTTCAATTTGTGATAAATTTTATTCAAAGTTTTAATTAATGTTTAAATTTTGTTAGAGTGTTTGAATTATGATTGAATTACTGTTTTGCAAAAATTGTTGTCAAAATTTTTAATTTACTTTGAGATATTTGTTGTTGATTCTTTCATTGATTTTAATATTGCAGACCACCATATATTTATCAATCTGAATTGTTTTAAATAAAAATTTAATTTTTTTAACATGTAAAAACATGTATTTGCCATTTGTTCATGTGAAATAAAACTTTGAATTATGTTTAAGTTTTAATTTATCTCAAATTTTCTCATAAAAGTATTAAAAAATAAATAAATATAATAACAAAGGAAAATTAAATTTCACAAATGTGAAAACGGAAAAAAACGGAATTTTCTAAGTGGAAATGGAATCAAGGAAAATCTGAAACGGAAAATCAGGGTCCCTACTTACTCCTTTCTTAAGTTTGATAAAGATTGTTGCAGCTTAAAGCAATTGGTCAATTATGATACTAATGATAAAGTTACATTTCAGTGCCAAATAATTTAAAACTTAAATAACCATTATGATTGTATTAATCTTCTAGTAAATGGTTTCAATACTTTATCATGACAATGATTGACAAAAAGCTTCCTTTAAGCTCCACATTTTGAAAATGTTTACACTATATC